>CP139503.1:72458738-72802626 GCA_021014915.2 Artemisia tridentata subsp. tridentata
TAAGTATATAGTTTATCTCAGAAAATGTCCCGTAAGAATATGATAATGCATATGAGTTTTCAAAAGACCAAGTGTTTTCGTTTTCATGGAATACTCATATCATTAATTGTATAAAGCCAGTATCAAAGTCGTAAGAAAGTTTAGAATAAATGTTTCGTGTGGTGGTATGAGACACACACTCGAAATACAACTCACGCCAAAGAAGAAATTAAAGAATAAACAAAGAACTTGACCAAGGGAAAATGAATAGAGGAAGATAAGCAAGAAAATAAGAAGAGAACAAGTCAATGGTATGTTTCGGTGTTTACCCAATAATCCCCAATAGTATAGAAATGTCAATCTAGTTCAGAAAGCTAATTTAAGTTTAGAAAAATCATTTAGGTTTTATAAGAAAACCTTAGGTAATAATAAATATTTCACAACTTAATAAGACATGTGTTTAGATCCTTGTCGGGTTTTAATAAAATAAAATGTTTCGAAATAAAAGTATAAAGAGTTAATTACATAAATGGTCACTGTGGTTTGGCCTTTTTTTCAATTTCAGTCGAACTTTTTTTTTTACTGATTCAGTCACTGTGGTTTGCATATATTACGGATCCAACCCAATTTCGAATAAAATGACCAAAAAGCCCTTGTCATCTTCTTTTTCAAATGAGTAATTACATAAATGGTCACTATGGTTTGTCTATTTTTTCACATTTAGTCCTTTAGACTAACGGCCGTTAGTCCTTTATACGTTTTCGTCCGTATTTACACGTTTAAAAGCCCTTGTCATCTTCTTTTTCAAATGAGTAATTACATAAATGGTCACTATGGTTTGTCTATTTTTTCACATTTAGTCCTTTAGACTAACGGCCGTTAGTCCTTTATACGTTTTCGTCCGTATTTACACGTTTTCATCTGTATTTACACGTTTTCGTCCGTATTTACATGTTTTCGTCCGTATTTACATGTTTTCGTCCGTATTTACATGTTTTCATCCGTTTTTACACGTTTTCGTTCGGTTTTACACGTTTTCTTCTTTTCATTCGGTTTTACACGTTTTCTTCCGTATTTACACGTTTTCGTCCGTATTTACACGTTTTCGTCCGTTTTTACACGTTTTCGTCCGTTTTTACACGTTTTCGTTCGGTTTTACATGTTTTCGTCTGTATTTACACGTTTTCGTCTGTTTTTACACGTTTTCGTCCGTATTTACACGTTTTCATTCGTTTTTACATGTTTTCGTCCGTTTTCACATGTTTTTGTCAGTATTTACACGTTTTCATCCGTTTTTACATGTTTTCGTCCGTTTTTACATGTGTTCATCCGTATTTGCATGTTTTCATCCGTTTTTACACGTTTTCGTGTATATATATATATATATATATATATATATATATATATATATATATATATATATATAACAGTGTAAAAACGGACGAAAATATGTAAAATCATGCAAAAATGAACAAAATGTTGAAAAAACAGATGAAAATGTGTAAATACGGATGAAAATGTGTAAAAATGGACGAAAATGTGTAAATACAGACGAAAACGTGTAAAAACGGATGAAAACGTGTATAAACGGACGAAAATATGTAAAATCATGCAAAAATGAACAAAATGTTGAAAAAACAGATGAAAATGTGTAAATACGGATGAAAATGTGTAAAAATGGACGAAAATGTGTAAATACAGACGAAAACGTGTAAAAACGGATGAAAACGTGTATAAACGGACGAAAATATGTAAAATCATGCAAAAATGAACAAAATGTTGAAAAAACAGATGAAAATGTGTAAATACGGATGAAAACGTGTAAAAATGGACGAAAATGTGTAAATACAGATGAAAACGTGTAAAAACGGATGAAAACGTGTATAAACGGACGAAAACGTGTAAAAATGGACGAAAACGTGTAAATACAGACTAAAACGTGTAAAAATGGACGAAAACGTGTAAAAACGGACGAAAACGTGTAAAAATGGACGAAAACGTGTAAATACGGACGAAAACGTGTAAATACAGACTAAAACATGTAAAAATGGACGAAAACGTGTAAAAATGGACGAAAACGTGTAAATACGGACGAAAACGTGTAAATACAGTGTAAATACGGACAAAAACGTGTAAATACGGACGAAAACGTTTAAAAACGGACGAAAACATGTAAAAACGGACGAAAACATGTAAATACGGACGAAAATATGTAAATACGGACGAAAACGTATAAAGGACTAACGGCCGTTAGTCTAAAGGACTAAATGTGAAAAAATAGACAAACCATAGTGACCATTTATGTAATTACTCATTTGAAAAAGAAGATAACAAGGGCTTTTTGGTCATTTTATTCGAAATTGGACTGGACCGGTAATATATGCAAACCACAGTGACTGAACCAGTCAAAAAAAAAGTTCAGTGACTGAAAGTGAAAAAAAGGCCAAACCACAGTGACCATTTATGTAATTAACTCAAGTATAAATTTAGAAAGTCTTATAAATTTACCCATGACGCGTCTGTTTATACGACGTTCCCAAGTCATCTTGACTTTAAAAAAATCAAATAGTTGTATTTACAATATTTATAAAATTCATGTTTCGTTATCATTCGCGTTTATATTAGTTTTGGGTTATTGAATATTTTGTGTCCATTCCGTGTCTAATGTAGTAAATTCTTTTCGAGTTTAATATACTATACCGTTAAGTCCCAAAATGTCCAATAGTCCAACGTCCAATATCATAAATCCAATAACGATCTAATGTCATGTCTCATCCAAGCATAGGTATATTATATGTCCGAATTCAAGTAAAGTTCGTGTCCGAACATATCGTTGAGTATCCAAAAATTAACAAAAAGTTAGTACAATAAAAGATATCACATGGCACAATAAAACATAACCCAAAATAAACTCAAACCAAATGCACACCTATGCGACTGGAACAAAAAAGTGATCACACACTTGGTTTCATGTCAAGTTGAAGCAAAAGCAGCACCCCTAGGTGGGTCTCGTTGAACCAGAACAAACAAACGCACCCTAATGGTGACCCAAATACAACCACAGACATAAACCAAACATTCTCACTCGGATAACTCTTGTCGAACCGAAAGCCAAAAACAAGCAAACACAACCAAATTAATACTTACATTTAGGCCTACTAAAACAATGAACAAAAACAAGATAAATAACCAAATCCAATTCAACCAATGACTTACCCGGGTCACGACTCGGATTCAATCCAGGTTTAACGCGACTCGTTACCAAGACACCACAACACCATTTTTAGATTTATACCACACGATTTTAGCTATCAACACATTTTTAACCTGTTAGGACCGAAGCTTCTTCTTTATCACACAACACACTAGAACACAAGGATGACTCACTTATACATATTTAGAACAAGAAAGAGTAGTATGGATCATAGGTTAATTTCAGTCAAAGGTTTATTAGCTTTAGTGAAAAGGAAATAAACAATGACAAGGTTACACACACACACTCTCTTTCATACAAATGAGACACCCTTAGAAGAGTGTGTGTGTGCGTGGTTTTGTTGTGTTCACAGCCAACCAAAGGCTTGGTGGGCTTTTACATATTGGACATCATGTGGGCTTAGTCTAAGTATTACACTTGTGCACTTGGACAATAACAAAACTAATACAACTAGCCCACAATATTAACTACACATTACATGACACACTTAATTCATACAAACTAATGACCATCACTTTTGCAATTAAGAAAAGTAATTGCTAACAATATCCCCCTAAGGGATGGTCATTCAAATGATGATCCCGTGATTGTTCTTTTGTCTTCAATGACATCTTGAACTTCGTGTGTCAATGTATAATCTTTTTCGTTCAATGTTTCTTCATGCACTGTGATCTTCAATGATCATCTTTTGGTCGTTCTTGCCTTGATCTACTTCTTCTGTTTGAATGCGTCTACGTTGTAGATGATGATGGTGAGTGGACTTTCGTCGGTACCTGCATAAAACAGTTAGCAATAATTCGTCCTTCGGCCATCATTTCGTGAGGCAAGATCCTTTGATCTCGTTAAGACTCATACAACTTGTATCCTTTGGATGAACACAAGTGTATTGCATAGGAAGTGTTCCTAAGAGATCTTTTGATGAATCTCATGTCTCTAGACTCAATTATGTGCGTTTTGATTTTAGTCGTCGGAGGCATGGAGCAGAGTGCCACCTTTTCAATATCAACACATCTCGGAGTGAGAGGCCGATAGATTATGCAGTGTTTTCCGTGAGAAATGAAACAAATATCTTTTGAGAGATATCTGAGTGGATAGGAGGGGTGGTGCAAATGCGTCACTGGGTCCATGACGTCTTGTCTTCAATACCAGTATCACCTTATTGAGTACCGATAGCAGATGTATTGACCCGGTTTCTGACCCAAGTTTTCATGGAGGGCTATTTCTTTTCACCCTTACAAAAACTTTTCTTTTTCATTCTTCAACCCCTTCTTTCTCCTTTCTCATTATACTCCTTTTTTCAATCTTTCCTAAGGACTTCTAATGCTAAGCTATTGGAATAGTCCTTGGGTAGATCCCTCCGGTTCTGGCGGATCATTGGACATAACCTAACCATAATCACCTTATTACTCCATGATTATCCTAGATTATTTGTCACATGCCATTTAAACCTTGTGAAAATCTCTCAACGCGTTTATGAGAAAACACATTTTGTTAACACATCGAGAGTTTTGTATTTATGAAACACTCCCCCTTCACATGTGCTCATGCATTTTTGTAATAAATTGCACATGTCGGGTAGAGTTCGCACATTTGAAATGATTGATTTTCAATGAACATGACCTTCGCGAGACACGCTTACATCACTAGTTAGACTAGTTTGAAATTATTACCCGTCCTAGTCATATTCAAAGATCATCTCTCGAATTGGTACATTCTACTCAGACAAGTCTTTTGCGAGACACGCTTGCATCACTGGTAAACCAGCTTGAAATTATTACCCGTCCCGGACTAGTCTTTTCGATAACGGACAGTTAGTTTCGTCAATTCGAGGGTTCATGCTGAGTCTTTTTGAAGAACTCGTTTTGAGATTCAAACGACAAAAACTTATTTTAGATCACATTTTAATCACGTCCTCTCCCCCATATTTATAATAAACACCTAATCTCCCCCTCAAAAATAGCATTAAGTGGTATTTTTGAAAACAGTTGATTAAAATGAAACTTTTTGTGGAGAGACTGATTTTAGCATGAAAAATGGAACATTTTTCTTTTTATACTCCCCCTTAATCAGAGCAAATGGTTAAACTTTTGAGTTTAAAAGCATTTAGAGGTCTTAGAGGGAGTTGTTGTGAGCACAAAATTTATAAAAAGACTTTGAAAAATCTTTTGATACAATTTTGATTAAGTGCTCACGGGTTGTAGCTTTTCGCCATTAACATTGCGAGTTCTGATCGGAAATAATCAGAAGTCATTCAATGTAGCGTTTATTTGAAACCTTTTCCGGCATACCCGAGCTACATTTAAAAGATTTCACATTTAATAACGGGTTCCGTACTGAAATGCACGAAAGCCTTAATGAAGAAATTTGAGAAACGACATGTTTTAGAAAAACATAAAAAATAACTCTCGCTCAAGCATCTGTAAATACCCGTATCATTGTTGAATGACATTTCTAAGTACGTACAGAATATTGATTAGACGAGAGACATGTCGTGAGAAGAATATTTTTGGTTTTTGATGTTTTATATTTTTTATGGCTTTTTCAAATTTTCTATTTTTATATTTTGATTTTTTAAAATGTATGTATATATATATTTACCAAAAATATATACATAAATATTTACAAAAGATGTTTACCAAAATATTTACAGAAATATTTACATGCGAAGCTTTATGAAGTAAATCAATGAGATTCGAGAAGACTTTCTAACTCTACGGGAGTTAGGCTTCGCATGCCAATTCGACGAACTAAGTTTTCAAACCGCTCTTTTGGGAGGGCCTTAGTAAATAGATCGGCGAGCTGGTATTCTGTCTTCACGAAAAACAATTCAACAGTACCCTCTTCAACGTGCTCTTTTATGAAGTGGTAGCGGACTCTAATATGCTTGGTCTTCGAGTGTTGCACTGGGTTGCACGAGATGGCTATGGCACTTTTTGAATCGCAATACAAAGGTATGCGGTTGAAAGAGAAACCATAATCTGTGAGTTGTGTTCTCATCCAAAGGACTTGAGCACAACACGCAGATAGAGACACATACTCGGCCTCTGCTGTTGATAAAGCAGTGCAATCTTGTTTTCTTGATGACCAGCCTACTAGCTTTTCTCCCAGAAATTGCGCTCCGCCTGATGTACTTTTCGCTGTTACTTGGCATCCAGCATGATCTGCGTCTGAAAATGCTATTAGTGTAAACTCCGAATCCTTCGGATACCAAAGTCCCATGTTAATGGTTCTTCGAAGGTATCGAAAGATCCGTTTAACCTCTTGGAGGTGAAGTTCGGTAGGCCTTGCCTGAAACCGTGCAAGTAAGCAAACAGCAAAATGAATATCTGGTCGGCTTGCAGTTAGGTACATGAGAGAACCAATCATGCTCCGATATTTCTTCGGATCCATGGGTTTCCCATATAGGTCAGCGCCAATTTTTGGTGAAGTGACCATAGGAGTACCAACAGAGTCACAATTTTCCATACCATGTTTTTTCAAAATCTCAATTGTGTATTTAGCCTGATTAAGAAAAATACCACGCGGGGATTGATGAATTTGTAAACCCAAAAAGAATTTTAATTCACCCATCATGGACATTTCGAATTTGCTTTTCATGAGATTTTCAAAATGTTTTGAATGTGTCGGATTAGTGGACCCAAATATTATGTCGTCCACATAAATCTGAACAATCAAAATATCATTTTTGTATTTTCTTGTAAACAAGGTTGGATCAATCGTTCCTTTGGTGAAATTATTTGACAATAAGAAAGATGATAACTCGTCATACCACGCCCGTGGGGCTTGCTTCAAACCATAGATTGCCTTCTTTAGCCTGTAGACGTATTCCGGATGATCTTTGTCAACGAAACCGTCTGGTTGACTCACATACACTTCTTCTTTCAGAGTTCCATTCAAGAAAGCTGTCTTGATGTCCATCTGATAAACCGTGATGTTCTTGTGAGCGGCATAAGCTAATAAAATCCTTACTGCTTCAAGCCTTGCAACCGGTGCGAATGACTCTTCAAAATCTATCCCTTCTTCTTGCCTGAATCCCTTTGCCACCAGACGAGCCTTGTTGCGAATCACAGTCATTTCTTCATCCTTTTTGTTTTTCCATAACCACTTAAGATCAATGACTAGTTTGTCAATTGGTCTTGGAACTAAATCCCAGGTGTCATGGATTTGAAATTGAAGAAGTTCTTCCTGCATCGCTTCAATCCAGGCATTATCTGCCATTGCTTCCCGAATGTTCTTAGGTTCTATGAGACTGACTGAGCAGACATAGATGCACATGTCGCAATCGGTGTGAAGCTGTTTTCTTGTCTGAATTGGTCTTGAGGGTTCACCAATAACCTGTTCAATCGGATGGTCTTTTGTCCACTGTAGAGTTGAATGGTACCTTGGACTGAATAACTGCATGTTAGTCGGTTCATGTAATCTGGAAGATGATTCACCAGATTCCGTTCCAAACGGGTTTTCAAAGACTTCATCGTCTAACACAGCATTATTTTGTTCTTGCTCATCAATTCTTGGTAGAACAATTTCAATGAATGGAGTTGCAGGAGTAAATGTAGATGATGTTGATGTTGAGGGAGGTGGTGCGCCAGCTTCGAATGTTGTGGATGCATCTAGATTTGGTGGTGGTGGTGGTGGTTGATGTTGAGTGGATGCATCGGAATGTTGGTTAGATGCATTTTTCGAAGCGCCACCATAGTATTCATCGTACATGAACTCGAAGAAATTATCCAGTTCTTGAGTTGAGGGTTGTTCGTCATGAATTGATTGAGCTCCTTGAGGTGCGAGTCCCGAACTGATATGTCCGGAAGTCATCGGGTTAAGCGCGGGTTCTAGAGCGAGTCTCTCAGAAGCCACTTGTGAAATTTCATCAAACTTCACATTCATCGTCTCCATGATCTTTTTCGTTCTCCTGTTATACACCCTGAATGCCCTCGAGTTTTCAGAATACCCAATAAAGATTCCAATATCACCCTTAGCCTTCAACTTTCCCAGATCTTCCCTGTCATTTGTTGGATAGCATAAAGCGCCAAATACATGAAGATAAGAAATATCCGGTTTTCGGTTGTTGATTAGTTCATATGGGGTTTTATTGAATCTTGGATGGATTAGGGATCGGTTTTGAGTAAAACAAGCAGTTGAAACAGCATCAGCCCATAAGAATAATGGAGCACTGGAATAAATCAGCATGGTGCGAGCAGCTTCTACAAGGGTTCTATTCCTTCTTTCAACTACCCCATTCTGCTGTGGAGTTCTAACAGCTGATGTCTGGTGAGTAATACCAGTTTCTTCAAAGAATGTTCTTAACTCCTGATTGACAAATTCCGTGCCATTATCGTTCTTACTATCTAACTGGAGCTTGAAGTAGAACTGAATCCGCTTCAGAAGGTGATGATGGTGCTGGTGCTTCATCTTTTGATCTCAAAAACTTTACCCATGTATATCTTGAATAGTCGTCAACAATTACAAGAATATACTTCTTCCCATTTATGCTTTGAACTCTCATCGGGCCACATAAGTCCATATGCAACAAATGCAACCTATCAACCGAACTAGGTACGGGTTTAGGTTTAAATGTTGCTCTTTTGCTCTTTCCCTGCTCACATGATGGACATAGGTGTTCTTTGGTGTATTTAAATTTAGGAAGACCGGAGATGATGTTGTCTTTGGCAAGCTTGTTGATCGTGTCAAAGTTCAGATGGGACAAACGTCTATGCCATAACCAGGATTTTGTTTCACCTGCCCTGGTCATAAGACAAATCGGAGATGAAGATGCCATTTGGTTTATGTCAATTGCATAGAGATTGGTGCCACGATTCCCAATTAAGAGATCATTTCCAACCAAATTTCTAACAAAGCAAGTGTTTCTCCTAAACGCAACCTCTAAATCTGCATCACAAAACTGCCCAACAGAGAACAGATTGTGTCCCAACCCTTCGACATAGTAAACCCGAGTGATCAAATAATACCCAAAACGAAGATCACCATAACCCAGAATAGCTGCAACATGATCATTCCCAAATCTTACAGTCCCCATGAACTGCCATACAAAGTTGATCAGCAGCTTCAGATTCCCGGTCATGTGCTTGGAGCATCCCGAGTCTACGATCCAAAGACAAATCTCGATGACCTCAGAAACCGCATTAGTGTCAAAAGCAGGAGGTGCTTCTGAGTCTGTGTCGTACTTTGCCTCCTGGAGATTTGCCATAAAAATGCAGTTTGCATCGATGTCCTCTTGATCTTCTGAAGCATCCATAATAGCCATGAAGTCATTCTCTTCTGCACTCAACTGAAGCCCAGTCGTTTCCTTGTTTGCCAACATTAATGCTTTCTGCAAATACGCTGGATCCCTCTTATTCGGCTTGTCTGGACAGTTCCTAGCCATGTGACCAATACCCTGACAGTTGAAGCACTTCATCATATTTCCCTGATTTCTATTCCCAGCTCCCTGAGCAACATTCCCAAACTGATTCCCAGCATTCTGTACCCTTTGATTACCAACAGCTGTACCCATCTGATTCCCTGCAAACTGACCCATCTGATTACCAACATACTGCCCTGCATTCTGATTACCCATCTGAAATCTTGGAGCATATCCCTGCTGATTCCCATATCCCCCAACTATCTGTCCTTGCTGTCCCATGTTGAAACTCGGCTGTGCAATCTGCTTGTTGCGAGTGTTCGATGAGATTCGTTGATTGTTGTTGGTGGGTGTGGAGTAACGTCCTTGGAATGCTTTTGATAGGTAAGCAAAAGCTTGAGTCAAAGCAGCAGTTGACTCATCCTGATCGTCTTGATCTGGGTGTTGTGGGTATTGTTGTTGTGGGATTACATGTTGTTGTTGTGGGTAGAATGGTGATTGTGGAATATACTGTTGTTGCATGAATTGCTGAGGGGATGATGATGATGATGATGGTTGTGCACTGACTGTTGCAGGTGTAGGTGATTGGACTATGAGTGCAAGAGGATCTTGTTGTTTTGCTTGCTTCTCTTTTCTGACTTCATTTGCCTCTGCTTGGTTTTGTTTAAGAAAGTCATAAAGTTGATCGTAGTTCACATCATGAAGATTCTTAGTTTGGTTGACAATAGTAACATATCGTCCCCATTCTTCTGGAAGGTTATTGATGAACTTGATATTTTGAACAATTTGTTTAGGTGCCAAATTGTTTCTGATCAACTCATTCATTAGAGTACAAAACCGTGTGTAGTAAGATTCAATCTGTTCAGCTGGTGTTGCTGTGAACTTCTCCCATTCAGTCAGAAGCTTGTTTTCCATTTCTTGAATGCCAATTTCTGTACCATGACAAAGACGTCTAACTCGATCCCACATTTCTTTGGCAGTTTCACAGCTATCTACAGCACAAAATATTTCTTGTGGTAAACCGAGTTGGATTAGATGCATTGCTAGGTGATCAGCTTCAATTTGCTTCCAATCTGCTTCAGTGTAATCCGATTCCTCTTTGGGTCGGTACGTTGGATCGACGGGAGGTTCTGCAGTAGGGTTTCCAGCTGTTTCTTCAATCTCACCAGGCTGGAATGGACCTTTTTTGACTGAGTTAACCAAGAGTATACCTTGTCCATTAGGTTTGGATCTCATATATCGAAGCATACGACTCGTCCATGGAAGGTAACCACCCTTTTCTAACATTGGAGGTCGGTTTTCTGAACCTGCGGCATGTATGTCCTGTTGTGTAGTCATCTTTAAAATATTGTGTATGATAAAGTGGATTTAGGATCTTTGCAACAAAGTAGGAGTCGTTGTTGTTGACGATTAAACTTGGTTAATGTTGTTGTGATGCCTTGGTTTGTTGTTGAAGATCGATGAAGTTGTAGGATTGGTTGAACGAAACAAATTTAAATAAAGTTACAAAACTTAATTAGAGTATAATTAGGACAAAGTCAAAAGTTTACAATTTCGACAAAAGTTATGTAAATTACAATTTAGATAAACTTGACAATTTCTATAGAAATTTCAATTTGACCAAAATTTATACAAATTATGGTTAAATATCAATTTAGATAGAAATATATCTAATTTATATAAATCGGTAATTTATATAAAAAATCTAACACTTTTATACAAAAGGTTAGATAACCGTTTGTCGAAGTATTTTACACTCTTATACAAGAGTAAAAATACCGAGTTCACTTTCGAGTTGACGAAATTACGTTCGAATCAAATCCTTAAAAGTTATCTAACTTTGAAGTCGTTTAATCACAATTGCGAGGGCCAAAAGTGTCAAATCCGAAAGATCTCTTAATTCTGCTGAAAGTACAAGGACTGGAGTTGCCAATTCCGAAAATTGCACCAATTGTGGGTCTTAAGTATGAATTGCGAGACCAAATGCGATAAAACACCACCAATTGCGAAATAATGTTGCAATTGCGAGACTGGTACAATTCAGAGATGAATTGCGATAAAAACACCAATTCCGAGACTCAATTGCGATAGAGGTGGAATTGCGAGACTTTTGCTGAATTGCGAGACTGCCCAATTTCGATAGACCTGCGCCAATTGCGAGAGTGAATTGCGATAGAGGAATTGCGAGACAGGCACTGAATTGCGACAAAATTGTCAATTGCGAGATGAATTCCGATGAAACAGCAGTAATTGCGAGAAATGTGCAATTCCGAGAGAAATGCAATTCCTAGACACCTTTGACTTTTTCAAATGCGAAAAATCTGCTACTTTTCACCAACTTTTGTCCTTTTTCTCAATTCCCCATGCTTTGCCCATGCATATTTCTTAAAAACTCATACTTCTCTACCACTTTTTACTAACCTTACCAACTTCAATAATTCACCTCAATTATTAAAATAATCAACAACACAACTTTTACAAAGTTGGTGATGATATACGATCTGAAGACCAAGAACACCACAAAATACTAAACTTTTTACCAAAGTTTTCACAGCCCACTTCTAACAAACACACTTTATCCTTAATTTTTGTGGATCGAAAAGAATAAAAACACAATTTGTAACCTTTCTAATGAAAGAAAAATAACAAAGTTTGTTTTAATCTTTAGGGTCAAGCAAAAATAATAAGAATACTCCTACCTTGAACCTTGCTCTGATACCACTTGTTAGGACCGAAGCTTCTTCTTTATCACACAACACACTAGAACACAAGGATGACTCACTTATACATATTTAGAACAAGAAAGAGTAGTATGGATCATAGGTTAATTTCAGTCAAAGGTTTATTAGCTTTAGTGAAAAGGAAATAAACAATGACAAGGTTACACACACACACTCTCTTTCATACAAATGAGACACCCTTAGAAGAGTGTGTGTGTGCGTGGTTTTGTTGTGTTCACAGCCAACCAAAGGCTTGGTGGGCTTTTACATATTGGACATCATGTGGGCTTAGTCTAAGTATTACACTTGTGCACTTGGACAATAACAAAACTAATACAACTAGCCCACAATATTAACTACACATTACATGACACACTTAATTCATACAAACTAATGACCATCACTTTTGCAATTAAGAAAAGTAATTGCTAACATAACCGGTTTTATATCCACGAAAACATGTCAAATCTATTTATATCCGGATTTTATATAAAAAAAGAATAATAACTGGATTTAGGTTTCGATTTACTCACGAGATAAGAGAAGAGAAAGAGAGATGAGATGAAGATGGTGGTCTCGCACCAAGCACAATCCAACCCTAGCGCAAACCCGTCACTTCTAAACCCAAAACTAGAGGTGGCAATTTGTGCCCAAAATCAAAAAAATGGGCTAAATGGGCAAATTTTTAAAAGATTTAGGCACATTTGGACTCCCTCTTTTTTTTTGAAATGGGCATATATTGCCCATTTAGAAGTTAAATGAGCATAATGGGCACATGTTTTTTCTCTCAATTGGAGAACATTAAATTGTTTTTAATGAAAAACTTATGGATATAGTATATGTAACTACTTAAATATAAATGAGGTGTTACGTTTGAGGATTTTTTTTGTTGTTTTAGGTCTTTTCTAAAGCGATTCATATAACATGCACCCGTTTGGCCCGCGCCCATTTAGCCCGTACCCGTTTAGCCCGTAGCCCGTTTAGCCCGTAGCCCGTGCCCGCCCGGCCCGCCCGTTTTGCCACCTCTACCCAAAACCTACACGCGAGCTCCTTTGTCTCCTTGTCTTGTTGATGATGATGACGGCGGTACGACGGTACGATGGCGGCTATGGTGACTGTGGCGGCGACGAGGGAGGAGAGAGGAGATGATCAGGTGTGATGGTGGTTTTAGTGTTGATGGTGGTGGCGAGACATGGTGATGATGATGGTGGCGGTGTCGGATGTGGCAGGTGGTGACCATGGTAGCGTGGCCGCCGGCGGCGGCTAGAGAGAAGGAGAGGAGATGGGAGGCGACGGTTTGTGTTAGTGAGAGAGAGTGTGACAAAAATGAAACCCTAGCTTGTTATTAATTGGTTTTTAAAGTGTAAAAGAAAGATGAGGCAAGTGTGTGTTTGTTTAGGGTAGACGGTGAAATATTAATCACAGGGACCATATTCGTAACTGTAGTAAACTTTTGTGATTTTGAGGTCTGGGACTCATTTAGGCTCGATAATGATTATTTTAAGACACGAAATTTACGCTATTGATTTTAAAATAAATTTTCCTCGAAAAACGAGTATTTACACGTCTAGTTTCCCATAATTAATGTAATAATCAAATAAATTTGTTTATTGAGTTTACGGTTATGCCGGTACGCGTTGTGTGTCGGTTTACATGTTTCACGAGATAACCTGTCGTTTTCAAATCAAATGAGGTCCAAAAAGCTCGAAAATATATAATAGGAAATAATGAATGAAATTTATTATTAAAACAAGTTTGGAAAATCATCGTCTGTCACAATTGGTTTTGAGTTTTATAAACAAGCATTGCCCTAAAATGCCGGTTGCTACACTAGGGAAATGCCTTGCATAAGTAGTTCTTGTGACAATATTCTGTTTGCTGATTCTGAGGTATGAAATCCATCCCAAAACACATAACCTGTTGCATTTGAGCATGTACCAATTGATCTTGAATTGCAAAGTACAGCGGTAGCAAGCATCCCAGTTCCGCAACAACCCCTTCTTGACTCAAAAAAACCTACACAACATTGAAACAGTTACTGTTTGAGTCTTGTTTTATTTCAAGATTGTTTTATTCAAATATAAAAATTTCAGCTAAAATCAGAACATGTAAAATTGGTCGAACGATGCAAGTGACCTGGTTTGCATTTCTAATTTAGAAAATTCCTAAGTCGTTTCATTTAAAAAGTTGAATCATTGTTGCAACAGACTTAATTTTGTAACCATACGTAATGAATTCTTTATCTATTTATACAACTTAAAATAGATAAATATTGTTTGCAGGTAAACTTGACCGGACTATTTCATCCATAATAAAAGGAAACTGGTTTTGATTTGTTAAACAACCTGCCCGAGATGGGCCATCTTTCCATCTTTATGAAACTTTAAATAAGAAGAAATAGTCAAATGTTAAAATGATACCATTCTCAACAGGCTTTGTGATTATTTTTAGGAGGGGATTGTAGATGTCAAAAACCACAAGCTTGAGGTCCGGAAATTTTTCAACTAGATCTTGAGATGTGGCGTTTAACTTTTTGTTAAACGCCAAAGCGTCCTTGTTTAGCCTCACGACGCAGTTGTTTCTTCCCCTACCAAATAAAGTGATGGCCACAGGCAAACATCCGGTTGGCGGTAGTGTTGTTGCTCCAATCCTTCTTACCCCTAAACTGTAAAGACGCTGCACACGAAAAGCAATGTTAAAGCCAGATAGTGTGATGAAAGGGTAATTGGTGTTATTTGACTCACAACAATCACGAATCATGTGTTGTTCAAGGAAATTCTGTGTTGTTTTGACCGATTAACCAGTAGTGGTTTACTACTTTACTATATCGATCACCACTCTATACATTCATTTTGCCACTTAAAACTAAATCTTTTTTTTTTTTCTTTTTTTTTTTTTAACAGCACTTAAAACTAAATCTAGTTTATAAGTATACTTATCAAAGTAATCACAATGCAAAATGTAATTTCTCTATATGCCATACACACTTGTGTATATACCAAAATGACCCCTAACTCTGCTAACTTAAATTTTTCGGTCAAATCTCAGAATATATGTTTACGTTTCACAAACTTGGCCAAACTGAAAATATTGGCAGAAAGCTTATTTACGAAAAGAAAAAGAAAATGGTAGTTTGATGTTACCAATTTGTATGACAATTAGTAGAAAAGTATTTATTGAGTAGCTATGTAGAAAAACTTCACTTATAATTAATGATGGTTTAGAACTCCTGTTAAAGAACATAGACTTTTGATGAAAACTCGTTAAAACCGTTCGTAACACAACCATAATACTATGTTACTAATCAACATAGCTTTTGTTTTTGGTTGCGGGTAAAAAGTGCAAAGGTGGTGATCATGGATATAGATAGAAAGCGGATAAATACCTGCACGAAGTTGGAGTATGATTTCAAAAGCATATTTGAAAATTGTGAAGGTGTATGTAGTGCTCTCAGAAAGGGGTTAATGTAGTAATTCTGGAGGAAATCACTAGTTCCTGCACTTAATATATAAATTCCGCCCGAAAATATGGCCTCGGCTGTCTCATTTCCAACCAATTCCACCACTTGGTTTTGCCATTTTTCGTAATTCGATATTTGACTTGGTAATGAAATGGCTTGCTACAAGATATCAACAAGAAATAATTAGAAATACAAAAAGCAATGATTATTTTTGGTTACATTTCAAAACGGATAAATTGCAGCACTTTTCGTCAAATATATTTGATTATTTTCATTGATTAATACTGTCTAAATGATTACTGAATTATAATACTACTTTAGCAATATGCAAGATTTGTATTCCTTATTAACATGAATAAGAAGGTTTTCTGTAAAAAAAAAGGTATACTTTTTGACTTCTTTCTGCTTTTTTGAGTAGTCCGAACCTTTTGATCCACTTCCATTTCTCGTCAGAGATGAAACATAACCTTAATCGACTAATGCATAAGTGATTAAGCTGGATTTGCCACACAAATGATTATAATACGAAATCAAAGAGAATTATTACATTTAAGAGCGATGTCCTATCATAATATCCAGATCCGGCAGAGGCAAAGTTGGCGCCTCTTAGGAGGAGTGTTTCATTGGCCGTATCCAGGTACGCTGGTGGGTATGCTCCGAAGCCCAGGTAGTCAGCTGTTCATGCAAAGTACACAGACGAGTCAGTTAAAAATTAAACAATGATCTTTTGTGTTTTAGTTAATTCACCATTTTTTATATTTTAACTTCTAAGTTCTCTCAAAATAGGAAATTTAGTAGATGAAAGTTGCTATATCGTTAATAATGAAACAAAATTAGGTTGCTAGAGTATGAATAGATATAATTTTTTTTTTTCTGTTATTTTCATGCAAATCTGTTCTTGCTTAGTTTCTGATAGAAGAAGAGAAACATGTTGCTTATTTATGAGGCAAGTTTTAAAATCAAGTCAAATCAAACCAGACCGATACTTACATAATTTACACTCTCAAAATCGAGCTCCAAGTACCATTTTTTAATAGTGAAAAAAAATGAAAATGCCATAATTTGGTTATAAAACAAACCGCATATATTATAAAAATGAAAATGCCATAATTTACATAATCAGTATCATTTATTATAACGTTGTCCTAAGAACAAAAGATTACTCGAGATTGTGATATAATTACCAATGTAATCTACTGCTAGTTTCCCATTGCAGAATCGTCCAGTAGGCTTGTGAGTTTCGAAATCTCTTCCGTAAGGAAGAAAGTTTGCTCTAAGCAAAGTGGTAAGACGGTTGTTGTTGTTTCCAACGTCCATTATAGAATCACCAAAGATGCATAACGCAGGAACAATAGGAGCATCGGCGTTGATCTTAATCAAGAGGACAAAGACAACAACACAATGTAAGATTACGAGCCTAGGCCTAAAACACTCCATTTCTCTTTCTCACAAGTAAATGAGTCAATCATATCCACATGAGCTCCATATAAAGACCATCTCCTTAATTTCCAACCATATATTACCTAAAAATACTCCTCTTGATCGTAAAGACCAAATCTTGTACATCTAATCCGTTCATAGTAAATTAACAAACTTATAGTACGTCTACGGAAAAAGTGAAGCCACTTAAACTTGGTCTTAAGGAAGTTTGCAAAACTGAGATCTAAAATGACTTATTTATATAACTTAATGTGAATTATTATTTGTACCACTTTGCTGCAAAAAAACACTCTCTTTCATGCAAATTACACAACTATCGTCTAATAATCTCATGTATATGTGAAATTATAATATATTTATCAAACAAATTATACAAATAAATGTATTTTTTTTTATCCTCTTTAATTTGATCTCCAATTTTTTTTAATTTTTTGTTAAAGTTTTGTTACAATATTTTTAGTAAAATATCGTAATATATTCGTTATTGAAGATTTTGCGTTTTATAACTTAAAAACAAGAAAAAATAACTATTTGCAAATTAATTGTGACGTATTACGAAATACTGTAAAATTAATTAATGTTTTCATTCTCCTAACAAATCATTTCTCTCTCGTGACACAATTTCTTTCTCCTGACATAATTTCCCTTTCCTTATTAATTAATATATATTTCATATACTCATATCTAAACTATATAATAGGGGTGAGCAAAACCGACCGACGACCGAAAACCGACACAAACCGACCCCGACCGACACAAACCGAGCTATACTCGGGTCGGGACTCGGGTTGGGATTACCAGGAAGTCAGAAGTCGGGACTCGGGCCGGGTCGGGACTCGGGATAAACCGACAAAACACAAACACAAACCACACAAACCAACTAAAGTCGGGATAAACCGAGCTATACTCGGTTCGGGACTCGGTTAGAGATTTCCAGGTTGTTGGTTTCGGGATGGGTCGGGCTCGGGTCGGTTTCGGCCCGATGCTCACCCCTATATATAATAAACGAAAATAATTTACAAGCCTTTGAAGCACCTATTGCATTCAATGTGATGTGTCCTTGCTCCTATTGGTCAGTAATTTAATGTGTACAACACATCTATGCATTACTCTTTTAGCTTCATTCGTGTGTGATATTCGATGTTGTTATTCAATGCTCTTAACCGAATAGCAAAAAAATTTCAAAACCAATTAATTAGTTTCCACCTCCAATTGAATCTTCCTCTACACGCTCCCTAAATCATTTCATTATTAGTTCTATTTCATATGTTCTTCTCCAATTCAAAAAACACATACACAATTGCAAATCAAAACACTAGCATCATTCAAAATCACTAACCATTGAAAATTCATTCAAAAATACACGACATCTTTGTCTATATATTTTTGATTCAACCATTAACACTTTCCCTAACAAGCTGGTCTATAACTGTCGTATTTCCAGTGATGGCCAAACTTTAAAATCGGTAATTAACTCTTATTTTTGTGCAGATTCAGTGATGGCCAAACTTTAAACTATTTTTTTATGTTGCCAATTTAATTTTGTGCAGATTCAGTTTAGTATAATGCGCTTCTCATCATTCATTCGCCACCATGATGTTTTCTCTAATGTTTCATCTCATTTTAATAACCGGTGTAAATCTTTTTGATTGTATACATCAATTTTGATCTTTTGTTGACTTTTTCTTTGTTGTTGCAGAAACAAAAACCCATGGAGTTAATTCATCAAGTTAAGCTTTCACTGTTCAACAATAGGTAATTGTTTCATTCATTTTTTTTCCTTTTTAACAATGTGTCGGGTGACTAACCCAATTAGGCGGGCGTGTTTTACTTTTACAAACTAGGTAATGAAAGTGAAAACTAAACTTTCTTAGTGTAGATATGTTATTGCCTCTCAGAGTAAAAATGTGGTTTTTTGGGGTAAAGGATTTTAACCCGGAAAAATAAGAGTAATAATGTGGTTATACTTGAGTAACCAAGTCCAACAACGTACTAAGAATGTGGTTTGTTTGGTGTGATGTAGGCAATTTCATTAGATAGACGAACAATTGCTTGAGAAAGTCGATGTTAATGAATGGTGAATATGATAGCGAGGAAGAGACATGTACGTGGTTACGTCGGCATATCTTGAAGTAAGATTGTTTTGTTCATATATTAGTCATAAGCTATTTTATTCGAATTCCATATCAGATTTAAAAGATTACAGATTAGAAATCATAGATAAGACTTTAATGTGTGTATCTGACTCATTGTGAATTTTTTTTTTTTTTGTTGCTTCAATTAATTTTCTTAGTTGGGTTGATAAAGTCATAAATATTATTGTTTTAGTTAGGTTTGTTTGTTACTTAAGTTAATTTGCTTTGTTTGTTTCTTCAAGTGACGTTGTGGATCCTTTTGGCATATTTGAGAAGTATTAATTCTATACAGAATTACAAATACAGGAAACGCAAGATAACACTGCTAAGGTTTGTGACTATGCAATCAGTATTGGAATGTAGACTTATTGTATGTATTGATGTGGAAAATGTTTTCTTGTGCTCTTGCAGCTTCACTGAGTTACTTTACCAGTTTTTGAAAGCATTTAAAAGGAGTTTGGCTAAAGAGAGTTGTTTGGGTGTTGAGGCTTTGGGCACTACTTTTAAGTATCAGTGTTTTCTTTCTTTTTTTTTCTTTTTTTTTTCCTTCACTTTGCATATGTTTATAGATATTTTTTCCTCGCAGGATTGCTAGCTATTAACATTGGTTGTGGGGAAAACGGTCAAGAACTGTATAAAAAATCAGCCTCAATTCTTTTAGAAGCTCTCAACACAGAGTCTAAATCAAAGAAGCTAAAATTAGTATGTCGCTTATTATCTGTGTGCAAGAGAATGAAACAGTTTTGAACGATACTTCTAAAAGACTCGGGATTGCAGCCGCTTATTATCAGTCATGTGCGTTTTGAAAGTGATTAGGCGGGTGTTTATGAAAATCTTCTCTTGCAAGCATCCTACTCATTCATCAGCTTAAGTGTGCGATTTTATATATAAAAATCTTCACTTGCTTTTAATTTGTCTAATGTAGGATAGGCGCTTTGTTAAGCACTCCCAAACACTCTCACTTGATCTACGTTCTTAACTAATCGTATTATTTCACATAAATGGCTGATGCATACTATATGGTCACTTTGACTGGTTTTCAAAAAGGCTAATGTAGGATCCGATTCTACCTTCGGTTGTGGCCCGGCTTGCTTTTTTGTCAACGATAAGGACAAACCACATTTAAATTATTTAGAAAAATCAAATCAGAACCCAGCTCTATATACTATGTTGTGGAGGTGACAATTTGAACCATAAACTTATCAATTAGTTGATTAGATTGTGTCATTTGTTTACATCTGTAATGGGTCATACGTGCCAAAAATTTCCCAATGTATATTTCTAATGCCATCAACACTGTACATCTTTTTAATCTGAATACAAGATTAATATTGGTATAATATAAAAACCTTTCGTACTTGTATTTAGCACACTAAGCATGTGCAAACCTTTAGTCTAGCGGTAACCAACCCGGAGCAAAGGTGCATGAGTTTGCTATTAAAAAGTTTATTTTAAAGTTTTTTCTTAAGATCTTTAGACTACAAGTATGTTGAGTCAACCAAATACATTTTACCCTTTGCCCAACTACCATAACCCAACCATTTTGCCACTTCTAGAGTTACTTAAACATGTTCATCTTATTATACTGTGCATTTACTTTAATGAAAAGTGTGATCAAACTATACATTAATCAAATTCTATGTTCTTACTATATTTCAGCCATATGGTATACATCTAATGTTTCTTTTTTCATGTTCCATGTAGGCTGGTATAATTGCAAAATTGGATAGCTTGGTGAAGGAGTTTGTAAGTGCCGGTAGTGATGGAAAGAAGGCATTATATGCCAAGATTGAGGAGGAAGTTGGAAAGCTCACACGTTCTTCTGCAAGGTATTCTTCCAATTATGCATCCTGTATGCATTCTTCTGATTATTTTCCATAATTTGTGTGGTCTGACATATCCTATAATGTTGGGAATTATATTTTCATAGATTTGATGATACAAAACAAGAAGAATGAAACATAAGGATTACTGAAATGATAAGCAAAATACACCTAGCAGTTATTACTGCTAGTGCAAAGAAGGTAGCAGTTAGTACTGCTAGTGCAACAGTTAGTACTGCTAGTGCAACAGTTAGTACTGCTAGTACAAATGAAGCTGCTGCTGATCAGTGAGTCATACTACTACTGGATGGATAAGGATGAAGAAGATATTTTGTATTTGAGTCAAGTATATCAAGTAGATAATATCTAGATATGTTTTCAGTCAACAAATTGTAAAAGATACATGTTGTATCTTATTGACTGATATACACAAGCAAGTAGTAGACAAGACTTATCAACTTTGTAATGATCTTCCTTGTGCTATAAAAAGAAGATCATACCCTTAGATAAAAGTGTGATTAGTGGTTAGATGTTAATCACCAAGGTGCTTCATACTTACAAATTACAATAACACAAAGTTGTGTTAAAATGTAAAGCACCTAAAAGAGTGTGTGTGGGAATATCAAACATGGGGTCTAATGTTGTTTAGTTTTGTTAAGCCTCAAGGTAATCAAGGGTTTCCTTGATCCCTGTTATTGTTGTAGAGTAACCGTGCTATATTTGATCACATAGCATTGGAGCTGAGTTTAATAACAAAGAGAAAGTTTGGCAAAATCTTGTTGTGATAATATTGTTTCTTTCATTTGAATATTCCGCCAATATTATCACCATGCTCGTCATAGATAAAATCCTAGATCAAAGGCTTAACAGCCTTGAGCCCATAAACGATCACGTAACTTATTTTAGTAGATGTAAGTCGGTCTAAAATAAGTTTTCCACAGTTGGTATCAGAGCGGGGGGCTCTGGATCTAGGAAAAGAAAAGGTTTTAGCTAAAGAAAGAAGAAAAAATCGTTTTTGCTTAATTTTTCGCAACTTTCTGCAGAGCAGTTTTGCAAAGGCTATAACTCCTTCGTTAACCGTTGGACCGGGCTGAAATTTTTACTGGAGATTCTTGGTATATCAAGGTAGATTCTCACCGGAGGGATCTTCAATCTGAGCCTTAGGTTGTAAGATATGCATCGTTGAAAACTGCTGCAGAAACAGTTGAGGTATGGTCGAATTTTTGGTTTTCTTTCAAGGTTCACACACAAAGGGGAAGAATCACACACAGAAGAGAGTTGGTTCTTAAAAGATTAAAGGCTTTTTTATCAAGTTATTATTGGTGAAAAAGATTATTTGTTGCTTATTTGAAGTTGAAGTTGAATTTTTCAAAATTGTGTTCTTATCATATCTTAAAGTGGTTGACTACACTTTAAAGATAACTTGTTCGTTCGTTCAAGTGACTACGAAATGACAAACACTTAAAGGAGATACGTTGTAGTACTCAGTGTCTCATAGAAGATGAGTTTATTGTCATGAGATTGCGGTCTCCCTATACAAGAAAGTTGGGTATACGTTCGAAGTCAGTTTTAGTACAAGACATAAGACACAAGGTTGGTTTATTCAGCTTCATCAACAAGTTAGTAATGGTTGGTTTTTCTTCATCAGTCATTAAAGCCTACAGAATTGGAGATTCGAATGGTTAACATATGGGTTTCAGGGGAAGCTTAATGTTCAAGTGTTTAACCATTTATTATACTTATGCATCACCACAAGGGAAAGTTATTGATTTTTATTACTGTTGATTAGTATTGCTACTGATGGTTTAAAATTTTACTGTCTCAAGTTCATTTTTAGTGCGGAAAGCTTAATGGAGGGTAATTTGAGATATTAGAAGGATAGATTGGATTTGTAATATTAGTTTGTAGTTGTAAAGATCATATTTGTAATATTCTCTATTTGTTGATAACAAAAAGGGGAAGAGATGTGGTGGATAGCATAGATTAAGGAGAAGACAGTATAATTTCATTCATGGTGAGATTTAGTTATCTCAATTTCTCTACTTCGTCTAGGGAAATTCGTACAAGAACGTGTTTGTTTTGTAATCATCAAATAGGGGAAGATTGTTGGGAATTATATTTTCATAGATTTGATGATACAAAACAAGAAGAATCAAACATAAGGATCACTGAAATGATAAGCAAAATAAACCTAGCAGTTAGTATTGCTAGTGCAAATAAGGTAGCAGTTAGTACTGCTAGTGCAAACAGTTAGTACTGCTAGTGCAACAGTTAGTACTGCTAGTGCAACAGTTAGTACTGCTGGTACAAATGAAGCTGTTGTTGATCAGTGAGTCATACTACTGCTGGATGGATAAGGATGAAGAAGATATTTTGTATTTGAGTCAAGTATATCAAGTAGATAATATCTAGATATGTTTTCAGTCAACAAATTGTAAAAGATACATGTTGTATCTTATTGACTGATATACACAAGCAAGTAGTAGACAAGACTTATCAACTTTGTAATGATCTTCCTTGTTCTATAAAAGGAAGATCATACCCTTAGATAAAAGTGTGATTAGTGGTTAGATGTTAATCACCAAGGTGCTTCATACTTACAAATTACAATAACACAAAGTTGTGTTAAAATGTAAAGCACCTAAAAGAGTGTGTGTGGGAACATCAGACATGGGGTCTAATGTTGTTTAGTTTTGTTAAGCCTCAAGGTAATCAAGGGTTTCCTTGATCCCTGTTATTGTTGTAAAGTAACCGTGCTATATTTGATCACATAGCATTGGGGCTGAGTTTAATAACAAAGAGAAAGTTTGGCAAAATCTTGTTGTGATAATATTGTTTCTTTCATTTGAATATTCCGCCAATATTATCATCATGCTCGTCATAGATAAAATTCTAGATCAAAGGCTTAACAGCCTTGAGCCCATAAACGATCACGTAACTTATTTTAGTAGATGTAAGTCGGTCTAAAATAAGTTTTCCACATATAAGAAATGGCAAACAGAGTGGGGCAATCGAGTTTTGTGATGGGGAGAAAGAATCAATTCTTAGGACGAGTCTAAACGGGCAGTCTGGATTATCGATTACTTTTATGTATTATATTTCTCAAAATTTATGAAATTTTAATGTTTTAAATATGAGCTATTTCAAACCACATTGATAATCCATTTTTTTGAAACATAATGGCTTAGGATGTTGTATGCATAGCGACTTCACTTTCGGTAACTTATGACCTCATTCAGATTAGTGCTTAGCAAAGTTATCGGCGTAGCAAAAAGATGAAAATAAACCATTTTTCATTTTAAACTACATTAATGAATCATTGATCCCTTAAGTTCACCTTACTTATCGATAATGAAAATAAACATTATTTATCTTGCATTATCACCTGAAATTTGTAATACGAATACATTCCAGATTGAATTCAAAGTTGATACTACTTTTTTTAAGGTTATACAAATTATTCAAGTTACTGGGATATTTTCTGATTGTTACTTCTATTTATAGAATCATGTATTAATTTTGTTGACTATTATAATGAATCATCAGTGCCTTAACTTCATCTTTTTATTGATAACGAGAACAGAAAATAAGCTTGCATTATCAACTTGAAATTTGTACTATGAGTGCATTCTATATGTGCATCCTTTTAAAAGATAAGAGTTGAATTATTATTGCTTTGTGTTGTTGTTAAAAAATCTTATATACTTGAGTGAACGCAAATTAGTTACTTTCGAAAGTATAATTGTATACAAAATTATAAGGTGTACTCGGATATTTTCTATTATTTGCTTCGTTTCTAGACTAGGTTGAATTACATACATGTTGATTTCATTGAATGGCAAACTTCGCAAGCAACCCCATTTTTTTGGGAGTTGGGGCTGGGTAGGTTATGACTCCTCGCTGCAGTTTACTACAATCATGGTCCCTTAGCTGTCATTACATATCTGATACCGTTTAGTACATATGGTTAAATGACTGACCCTTACTGAATTACTTTGGAAGGTATGGTGACCCACATCCCCAACATCTCTTTTTCGCCCCACCTACTTATGATTCACAGTTGCAACAGTTTGTGTATTGGTCATTTCGCACTGCTACACAAGTTACAACTAGGCAATAAAAGATCAGACATTAGTGAATTACATAAACCACGGTTCCAATGGCTACTCATCATGAAATCGGACTTTTGCCCTTTTCTAGAAGACGAGGCTCAGATAGTTTTGACATCCACTTTCGACAATATATGCTCATAATACTTTTATCAACGACATCTGTAATCAACATCATAAGGATGGTGGGTGGGGATTTCACATAGAGTGTCATAGCACAATGTTCTACACCAGCCTCAATCGTATGTGTCTTTCATTCACTTTTATTGAAGTTTATACATGGGTGTTTGCCTGCTATAAAACTATTTTAGTACCCCATATTAACATTATAAACATTTGTTCAATTATTACTATGATATAGTGATGCTTTGATATTGCTTACAGGTACTTCACTCCTAATGTTATTAGTGGCATCAATTATTAGAGCAACGACTGGTGTATGCGTGGGCCCTATTTTACCAGTTATTGGTCATTCTTTAGCCAGATCATCCATTACCATGTTCTTGCTGCATACCACTATCATTGCATTGGCCGTCACATCACATTTATTTCCATATAGTATAAATGCGCCAAAAAGGGTCATTTTACATCATATTGTTGTTACAGCAAGTATTGTTTTCAAACCTATTTAAATGTTTTCTTTACTTGTGTGTTTGTCTATTGGTTTCCTTTCCATAATGAATTTCTGTTCTGATTAGAGGTGGTACAATGGGCTGGTCAGGTGGGTTGGGTAACGGGTCAAACTGGATTTAAACTAAAACATGTCATCTTTTAAGTACGGATCGAAACAAACCTGGATGGGCCGGGCTAATCGACTACAATTTTTGATTTTTATTGTATATAATGAATCTGTTAATCCTTATTAAAAAACAATATGCTAATACCATATATCTAAATTTTCAAATAAAACGGTTAATTATTTAAGAGGATATATGCATTAAAAGTAGACTGTGGGAAACTTTCACCCACTGGCCCCTTTTAACCATTTTTTTTTTTTTTTGTAATTGACCCGTTTATATATTAACACAACCGAATAGACCATTTATAAGTAACTGTGTTGAAGGAAGCCATTGATAATTAGGAAAGTTTTGTTTTCAGATGCTCCCTCAGTCCCATGAAGATTGCTAACTTGCCTTTTATATGTTTTTATGAAAATTGCAACATTCTATAAGTAACTATAGCGATTGTAGCATGTGTTCCAAAAAAGGTACATGTCGATGGGGTAGGTGAAACTGATTTCAAGATATCGCCAGAAGAGATAACAGCTGCAATTTGTGTTTTGCAGTTGCAATAATCAGATAATTTCCTTCATAACACAATCCCAATCGCGGATAAATAATTTAACTACGTGTCAAAACATTCCTACCATTTACACTTGGTAGATACATACGTGACATATGATCTTAAATATAGTGACTATGCTAATCAGTTTAATTTTGTTAGTTTTTAGGATAAACATGAACTTAAGATATATAATGAGGCATTATTCCATGTTTTTTGTGTGTGAACATTCTGTAGTTACCAAAAATATATGAAATTAAGTTTGTGATATTAGTAAGATTTACACTAATAACTAAAGAACCAAGTTAGGAGGTGACTTTTTGCTAGATATCTTCTTGATTTTTAACACGCTTGATTATATCTTGGTGATCCGTTTACTAGAATTATGTGAATAAATGTAAAAAAATAGCATGCATTAAAAATTGTTTATTTCATCCAGTTATTGATAAGTCGTCTACC
Organism: Artemisia tridentata subsp. tridentata; assembly: GCA_021014915.2. Taxonomy (NCBI): domain Eukaryota; kingdom Viridiplantae; phylum Streptophyta; class Magnoliopsida; order Asterales; family Asteraceae; genus Artemisia; species Artemisia tridentata. The sequence goes on from CP139503.1 coordinate 72,485,717, forward strand.
TTTTACTCATGATTTTCGTTAAGAGAATTAGGAAAATATGGGTCAAAATAGGTGGATTTGTAGGTTTGATATTCATTACTAACCAGCACGGGTATAATGGCGCAATTGAAGTCTGAATAATTGTATTAAAATCTCGAATTATTCATTAAGTCCTCTCGCACAGATAACTATGTATGTAATTGTTTCAAGAGTTAAAAAGTAACAAGGGTCTAATCGTTCTTTGTTGCGACAAAGATGTAAACCAAAGAAATTTTACAAACAATGTTGTTTATAAAGAAGTCCTTTACCGACTTTAAGTGTTTTTACATGTTGACCCTGTTGAAACTTTTTTTCATTCCTTGTTTCTTCGGAGTTTAACGTTCAACCAACATTAAGTTTCTCACTTTTTCATCATTACACTACTACAAAAATTGACATAGAACCCGATTGAAAAGGCTAATAGAGCCCAGTTTTTCATGAGGGCACAAAGGGGGAGGGACTCTATTAGGAATTGCCATAGAGCCCGGTTTTTTCATTGAAAACATTGCTCTATGTGATTAAAAAAAACATTTTTAATAAGCATAGACCCTTGTTTTTTCCTTACAAAACATGGCTCTATGATTTTTTATTTTTTTTTTACTTTTTTAAATTTTGTTAAATTCCGCCTGTTTACATTGTATTTCCAAAGCAGAAACAACAACAAAACCGAAATTTTAAAAAACCATAACGTTGAAGGTCTATACCAAAACCAATGGATTTAAGATCCAAGATCACTTTTACAACAATCTAATACGGGTCCTATGGACTACTGAACATACTAAATACTACGTCATCACAATATGCAAAATGCTAAATCCAGTAAAATAAACAAATTCAGGCAATTAACTTCTGGCAATAACAACGGCTGGCTAAAGGGGCGTTTGTATGGCTTATTTAAGGAGCTTATGAGCTTAAAAACTGTTTGGGCATCAACCAATGAGCTTACACTTATTAGTTAATCGAGCTCAAATAAGCTCTTTTTCATAAGCCTTTCCACACAATCTTTTGCAGCTTTTTTTGGGGTAAAGGGATTAACCCGTCATATTCGCTTAAAACCAATCTTTTGCAGCTTAGTTGTCCGAATTACATATTCACTTAAAACCACCAGAAATATAACCCGACACCCTACATATTCGCTTAAAAACTGTTTGGAACAACAACCGCACTTGTGTGCCTATATCCATAGTTACCAATTAATTTTGACCATGAGACAACACTCAACCTAGTGGCCTGCTTTGACGTATCAATAATAACAGGACTACATGAAGCAGCCAACTAACAAGATGTGACAACCGGCAATTTTTGTGAAATATTTTTATACCGCATTACTTTTGATAATAAACATTTAAGATATAAGAACCGTTTTTGTAATATACAGGAAATGATATTGGAAGGTTATTGTGTGAAATGAGAATCTATCTCGGGAAATGTGGGAATATAGCACAACGCGTACCGGCACGAGTCTAAACCTAGTAATACGTTATTTAATTGATTTACGATGTTTTGAGCAAAGATAGGAGTATAAATAGTTATTTTTACTGGAAAGATGATTTTAAAATTTATGGCGCAAGTTTGGAAGTCTCACGGAAATTGTATCTAGCCTATACGAGCCCGAGAGTCATTTTATTAACAGATTTTTTAAAATTTCAAGTTTGGTCCCTGCGTTAACCTTACACTCGCACCCCTATTCTTTTGCGACTTTTCACTTTTGACCCAAACTAGTATATATAAGCATCATATCCTTATTTGTTAACCTTAAACCTAAATTTAATATTCTCCTTCCGCTCTCCCTTGTTCATGCCGTCGTCACCCAAGCACCACCACCAACGCTACCGTACACCGCCACTCCCACAGCTAAAACACCACCTCTCCCAACCCTATTTCATGGTTGTGAATTTGTTTGTAAAGGACACGCGCGTAAATCATGTATCCCACGCGCCGCCACCCTCCACCGCCGTCTTTTCTTATTTTTTGTTTTTGGTAAGAGTATATACAAATAATTGTTTAAGGGTTTGGTTAAAAGACGACTCACACGCATTTGGTGAGTCGTGTTGGGTGTAAAAGAGTTTCTATAAACCGAATAAGGATAAAAACGGGTTGGGAAATATGTTGGTATCATCGTTTTGTTGTTTTTTTTACGTGTTCATAGTTACGGATCTATACATTTTGATGTCATAAGCTCACGGTGAGCTTATATCCGAGCTCATTTCGAGCTTATCCCTTTTGTTTTTGTCGATTTTGTTGTTTTTAGGTCATGATAAAACCGTGTGGAGTTTTGGTTTGGTTTTGTGATTTGGACCGAGACCCAAAGGGGGTGGATTTGGGCTTGGATTGTATTAGTCACGAGTTTGGAGGTTGGATTTGATTTCCGTCTTGGTGTTATAAATTGTGTGGTCCGTATACTGACTTGGGTTTAAGTTGCGTAAATGTTTGAGCCGATACTTTGAGGTCTCGGTGTGGAGAATGTAAGTGTTGGTCCGTTTGGTTTATTAGACATCTAAGGTTCAAGTCGAGACCACGAGGTCTCGGTGTGGTAAGTTTGTTTTTCTTTTTGGTCCGATTATGTGGTTTTGGATTTGGATTAGTATCTTGAGCCGTAGGATTAGTTTTGGCCAAGTGGATTGTGATGATTTGTTATTGCGAATATTGGACTTGGATGGAATCGTGATGTTTTGGCTATACGAGTGTTAACCGAGACCTTGTGGTCTCGGTGTGACCTCGACTTGCCCATATTTAGCTTAAAATACTTGACTTGGAACAAATTTTGGGTATGTTGACTTTTTGACCCTACCTTGGGACCGAGGGTTTTTTTGGTTGGTTAAGGGATCCAGGATTAAAAGCTTTTACCCGAGTGATTGATATGGAATTGTGACTCGAAACGGGAATAACTCGTGTGACACAACTTGTTTTGACTCGACATAAATTAAAAGGAGGAAAATAATAAAATTTTTATTAAGAGATATTGATTTACAAATTTTAGTTTGTCACTTTATAGGTTGTTGACAAAAGTAGAAATTTAAAGTATAATTATTAAATTATGGATAAAAATGGAAAAACACGAGCGTTATTGGACGTTTCGAGCCACGTTCCCGTAGGATACCATATTTGGATTTATTGGATTACTTGTTGGATTATTTACTTGGTTGTTGAATTGGTAGTCGGATTACCTTGGGATTTTGCAACACCGGACTTGAAATATAGGATTGGACTTGGAATATCATTGGACTTTGGACATTTTGGACTATTGGAAACACGAGATGACTATAGTACATTAGACTCACAATGAATTTAATGTATTCGAGCCGTAACGGATAAACAATGGGAATAATGTCTAACGAACAATAATTATTAAATTTTGAAATATCCTTTAAAAGATACATGAGAAATTTATTTTCAAATAAAATCATTTGACTTGGAAACGTTCGATAAACGGATAAGTTATGGCAAAATTTTGTAAAGTTTATAAACTTAAAGCTTTTCAAAGATTATGTTGTCTTAAGTCCAAGTTTATTTTAAACTATAAAACGAGTATGTTTAACGTAACTATTTGGGATTATGGGTAAATACCGACGCCTGCCAACCGACCTACCATATTTGATGTGTTTGTTTTTAGTCATTTTTTTTACTTACCTCTGTCATCTCTTCTTGACTCAAGTTCACGTCAATATTCTCTGCGTCTAATCCGTTGTTTTGTTTCGTTGGCGTGTGTACTTTTGAGTCGGTGTCCTCTCCCGTCATACGAATGATGATACCAGCTCTTTAAAAAGGGCTGAAACGATATAATTTTTGGGAATGGAATTGGATTATTTTGGAAATGGAAGTGAGATATTTTCGGGAATGGAAATGGTTAACTTTTAAAAACTCTTGCGCATTTGATTTCCTTTATAAGATATATTTTGAGATAAGTCTTGATATTATTAGGACGTGCCGAGACCATTGTGCCGTGATATCATAGTTGTCGTGGTGCTATACTATCCTTAAATTTGTTGTAGTTTTGCGTTGCTGAAACTAAGGTGAGTTTCATAGCCCCACTTTTACTCATATACTGTATTTGAAACCTTGGGGTGAAAAAACATGCAAAATCGTTTTGACTGGACCAATTATTATTTTATGATTTTGCTATGATTGCTATGTTAGCTGGCTAAGGTTATTTGTTTTATAAGTTGCATCTGTACGGGATTATGGTTATATGAGATGCATCTGTATGAGATTATTATTGTATGAACTGCATATGTGCGGGTTATAACTATATGGTGCACCTATAGGGAATTATTATTGTGGTTAGACACACTCTTTGTGTGAGAATGATATACTGGTTATGTGACTTAGTCGAGTATAGCAAATTTATATGTGAATTCGTCCACTGTTATATTTTGAGATTAAACCTATGAACTCACCAGCATTAGCTGACCATTTTAGCATGTTTTCTCAGGAAATTGATGAATCTGTTGTTGAATGTTATGTGTTGGAGGCTTGGCAAACGGCAAGGTTTAAGGATCAAATTAGACTCTGATAACCTATTTGGGGCCTACTATTATGTTTTCTTTTGGGCTTACTTCCATACTTTTAAAGTGATGTAAAACTTAAATGTTAGATTTGAAATGTTTTATTTAAAACGGATGATGTATTTCCTTTTTCTTATGCTTGTGTTGTGTACCAATACCGTAGCACCCCAATGCTTGTTTTGTCTTCCGTTGAACCCGATTTTGGAGGTGTTACAGATTGGTATCAGAGCTCAAGTTACAGAGAACTGGGTACTATTCAAGAACCTAGACTATAACTACTTTTCAAAAATTGATCCTATGACCGACACGTGCCTGCCTGCCAAGCTGAAGCCTCTAGCATGGGCATGATAAGTTGATAAATTGTCTGATCTGAGATTTGAATATTTGGGAAACCAGGATGAGAATTATGCGATATTTGACTTGAGGTTATGTCTAGAATCATGCGGTAATTGTTTTAGTGATATATTTGGAATAATCTGGTATTTGTTGGGAATTCTTTTAAGAATAATGCGGTATTTGTTATTATTGTTTTGGAAGATTTTATGTTATGTTGGAATTATGGATCGGGCTAACGTTAATAGACCCGACCGACACAGTTATCGGACTTATTTGGTTGACGAATCCAATAAGGACCCGATAAGTGTATTGGAGGAATTTATTAGCATATGACCCATCTTTACGGCCTACCATTTAATTTGGATTTTTGGAAAGAATATTTTGATATGGTTTTGCACTATGTGTCTGATTACCTTAGTCCACTTAAACCTACCCACTGCCGGTCACAGCATCATGCCTCGTCCCTATCTAGTCCTCACCCGCTCATACTGTTTTGTGGTAACATATTTTTATGTTCCCTCATATTCATGATCTCCCTCTGGAACACCCCCAAAATCACAATATTCGCGGAAGCATACACTTTGGGGTGCTACATGGTTGATAATCATCACACAAGATATAGTGAACAGATTAAAAATCCGTTTTAAAATATATTACATAAGTCAAGTCATGTAGCGATACATAAAAACCATTTCAGATGAAAATGAAGCCCATTTAAACAAAAGGTCCAGTTGTCAGAGTAAACGCATTAAAAACATTTCCATCATTTATTGTGACCGACGCCATGCACTGCACCTGGCTAAACGCACCTCAGTTTCCTGAGAAAAACATGCTAAAAGTCAGCTAACGCTGATGAGTTCATAGGTTTAAATAAATAGCACACATGGACCAATAGCAATATCATAAAACAAAATCAGCAGATACACACTATCAGTAATGCAAACACTAAGCCTCATCCTACCGAAACTAAGACAATGCAGCACGACTAGCGTTAGCAAATAAATAAGGGTGCCCGCGAGTGTTAATCCCTAGACACCCAGCTAAAAACCCGAATGGTATACGTTCGCCTTGGCTATGCCGAGCCAACCGAACGGGGACGTCACTCCCAATAGATCTATTTATAACAACCGGCTTCCCATCAGGAATTAACGGCAGATGATAGTGGGCACAAAATGGGATTCAGCAAACTTAGGTTTCTGCATACTAGTGTGATCTTAAAAGCAACTTCAATTCTGGTCCATGAAAACAGTTTTGCATGTTTCTCACCCCAAGCTTATAAAACCAAAAAATCGTATAAAAATATGGGGCTATAAACTCACCTTTCAAATACAGCAATTCAGCAATCAATCAAAATAATGCAACCGCGCCGATCAGCACCCTAAATTAGTACGGTAAGTCTTAGCAAAACGTTCGTGTCTCAAGTGTCTTTATTTTATTTGAAAAGTTTTACATTTGACCTGTGCTCGTGTATTTCTTGCTTGCTGTGTGGTAAAATATATTTCGAAACGATTTATTATTGTAACTCTTGGGGGTAGCTCATGGTGAAAGTGCATGGTGGGAATACGTAACGGAACATCCGTGCTAGTATTTGCGATTTAACTGTGCAAGTGTCATATATTAATATAATTATATATATATAATATATATATAATATTATATATATATATATATATATATATATATATATATATATATATTTATATATCTTAAGTTAATTTCTCATATATGGAGATTAATTAAATGGCTTTGAAGAGTGGTTAATATAACGTAGTTAGTGAAAAACTATTATATTTAGAAACGTCGTTTATTACTTTTGTTGCAACATTTATTATAAGGAAAACAAGTTTGTTAAGTAATTTCATAAAGTTTACTTAAATTGTGGATTTTCTCAAAATATTCTAAGTGTTGGATTTTTAGAAAATTTGGGCATGACCCGTTCGTTTATACAGCGTTTCCATTTATCTCACGTGTTGCAAACTTTACTCAAATACTTCGCTAACTAGTTATAAGTGCAGAATACTTTAGTGATATATGTTAAGCGTCGTGAATATATATATTTGTCGTTAAATTGTTCGTTATCTTAACCTTTAAGTAATAACACTAAATTTTGACGCGAAGTCAATATTCTTCAAAAAGTCAACAGAAGTCAATTTCAATGTCATTTTAGAAAAATGTCAATTTTTACCCTTTCGGAGACTAAGCGTCTCAAAACAAGTCCAAAAATAGTTATCGTTATATTTATCGTTTCGTTAAACATTTTTAACTTCGGCGAGTCGGAAAATATTCTAAAAATCAAATTTATCATTTTTCTTTGTATATTTGGCCGAACTATCAAAATTATCCCAATTACCATTTTTGACCCAAAACACATTTTTTGTTATAACGTATATATCGACACGTTACTAAATATCATTTTACTCGTTCAATATATCCGTTTGGTCAAAAAGTCAAACTTTCAAAATTTCATATGGGCTTCGGACCAACAGTAAAATCGTGGGCTTTTTGGCCCAAAAAGCCATTTAGTCCAATTTGTATTAACTTGTTACTTATTAGTTATTTTTAGTTACCAAATACACTTTATACTTATCAAATAATCTCCAATAATTAAACTACTTAATCAAAAGTCAAACTTTGACTTTTCTACTGTTCATTCGACCCATATATTGCATCTCAACTTATTTTCACTTTTGTACTAGTTATTTTTAATGACTTATAACTTATCAATTAAGCCAAACTAATTAAACACTTTACTATATTTTTCCACCATTTCACCATTTGAGCCAAAATTTTATGTTTTTCAAAACCCCAATAATCTTATATTTTTAACACTAGTCGAACCATGTATGTGCTCAAAAATTCAATATGGTGCTTAAATTAGTGTAAAAACCGTAACTAGTGTTTGTATCCTTAAACTAGCACCATATGCAACAATATTTACCACACAAGCAAGAAATCTACTAATTAACTCATATTCATCCAAAAATGTCGAGCACTATAAACTCTAGATCAAACCATAGCTTAAATCATATTATCAAAACATATACATTTAACACTTTTAAACATCACTATGCACCAAATGAACAAGAGATTAACAAATTTAGAAAAGTTTTGAGAATCCTTACAATGGGTTGAAAGTTAACGTATGATAGAGGAGGCAAGAACACCCAAAACTTTGCTAGTTTAACCCAAATCCAACTCCAAATTACCCAAAATCCTTTGCAAACACTTGTGATCTTGAATCTTTGTAGAGAAAAATTTGTAATTGAAGTTTGTGTGTGTTGTAAGTGGCGTAAAAATGCAGCCAAAATAAGGGATGATAACTTCTATTTAGGGTAGGAGTTAAGGATAACATGTATGGAAATCTAAAAAGCTTAACCAAAATTAGTAACCTTGAGATTACATTAAAGATAGATGTGGACAAGTGTCCCATGTGAGTTTTTGGTGTGGGTATAGGCCGGTTATGGCTTATTTTAGGAGGGGGAAAATAGTTTTGATCCCGCTTTGGTGTATAGTGTGTCGGTTTGAGTTAAAAAGTTACCGTAAAGTCCCGGTTTGACCTTTTTGGACCCGATAACGTAAAATAAAGTTTTTAACCACGTTTTTGTCAGAAATATAATAAAATGTCATTACTGACTCAAAAACATATTTATTTGACCTTTACCATGTGTACTGTGCTGTCGGTACGCGCGTGCGGTTGTTTTTCAGAAAAATGCTAGAAAGCTCTCAGTAAATTATAATACTTGTCAGTAACTATCAGAAATGTGATAATTTAACTTTACTGACAAAAATAAACTTTTTGCAGTGACTGTAAGCTACAGTATGCTGGGACAGCTCCCGAAAATGCTTAAAATTACTCAGAAACATGCAAATGCGCACAGAAATGCTTAGCTTAAAAATAATTAATACTCATATAATATTAATTAGCAACGTGAAAATTACCATTTGTCACAGTCTCCCCATCTAATCGGGAAATCCGTCCCGGATTTCAATTGACGCCACTCTTGGTTTTCGGAAAAAGATGAGGGTATTTTCGTTTGATCTCGTCCTCTCGCTCCCAGGTGTATTCGGGGCCTCTGCGAGAGTTCCATCGGACCTTCACAATTGGGATACGACTCTGCTTTAGTCGTTTCACTTCCCGGTCCATGATTTCAATCGGTTCTTCAATAAAATTTAACCTCTCATCAAGCTGGATTTCATCCAAAGGAATAACTGCGCTTTCATCGGATAAACACTTCTTCAAATTACTGACCTGAAAAACGTCATGCACAGCACTGAGCTCAGACGGCAGTTCGAGTCGGTAGGCTACCGGCCCGATCTTATCAAGGAACTCAAAAGGTCCTATATAGCGAGGGTTCAATTTTCCACGCTTGCCAAATCTGATCACGCCTTTCCATGGCGAGACCTTCAACATTACTTTATCTCCCACTTGAAACTCAAGGGGTTTTCTCCTCTTATCAGCATAGCTCTTCTGACGGTCATGAGCCGCCTGCATTCGGTTCTTAATTTGTACGATCTTTTCAGTAGTCTCATGGACTAGCTCTGGCCCGGTAAGTTGGCTTTCTCCAACTTTTGCCCAACAAATTGGTGATCTGCACTTACGTCCATAAAGTGCTTCATACGATGCATCTTTTATGCTGGTGTGATAGCTGTTGTTATAGGAGAATTCGACTAAAGGCAAATGCCTATCCCAGCCGTTTCCGAAATCAATTACACAGGCTCTTAACATGTCCTCTAATGTCTGAATGGTTCTTTCACTTTGCCTATCCGTTTGGGGATGTATGTCGTACTCATATCGAGTTTAGTTCCTAATGCATCCTGAAGCGACTTCCAAAAATTTGACGTGAATCGACTGTCTCGATCAGAGATAATAGAAACAGGCACACCTTGCCTTACAACAATTTCCTTAACATATAAACGCGCGAGTTTATCCATTTCAATTTTCTCCGCTATAGGAAGAAAATGCGCTGATTTTGTGAGACGGTCAACGATTACCCAAATCGTGTCATAACCACTCGATGTCCTAGGCAATTTCATTATAAAATCCATAGTAATGCGCTCCTATTTCCATTCCGGAATCTCAGGTTGAACAAGCAGACCGGACGGTCTTTGGTGTTCTGCCTTAACCTTCGAGCACGTTAAGCACTTGCTGACATATTCTGCTATATCGGCCTTCATGTTTGGCCACCAATATAACTTTTTCAGGTCTAAATACATCTTGTCAGATCCTGGGTGAATGGAGTACTTGGACTTATAGGATTCGTGCATAATAGAATCACGAATTCCTCAATACAATGGAATCCAATACCTGTTGTGGGAAACTAGAAGGGGGGGGGGGGTTGAATAGTTTACCGGTTTAAAAACTTCTTTTAAAAACCTTGTTTTAAAAGTTGGTTATTGGAAACTTTGATTCGAACTCTATGTGTAATCAATCAACACCAATATAAACTACACACTAAGCTAAGTAATAATAACAAATAAAAGTAAAGAGTAGAGTTGGAAAGATCAAACCGAGACAGAGGATTTATAGTGGTTCGGCTATGAAGCTCTTCTTCGCCCTACTCTACTCCCCGAGCACCACACTCGAGAGTTTCAAGCACTATGTCAACAACCTCCCTTAAGGCGGAGAAAACCATACACGTCGCTTATCCTATTTCCGACACTAAGCTAGATGTCGAGTGCTAATCTTAGCTAGCACCAATCTACCAAGGTCCACGTGACCAAACACACAAGCCCAATGGCTTCAAGAGATCACCAAGATCTGAACACGATCACAATGATCAACACTCACTTCACTCTACTCGACTAACACTATCCTAATGACCCTTGATCTTCTTGATCACTCACACAAGCCTAATGGCTTCAAGAGATGTTCACTATCTCTATAGATCACACTTGATCTTCACTCTCACTCACAATAAGGAAATATACTTGATGTATGCTAAGATACAACAAGGTTGTAACAAGTGTTAAAAAAACCTATCAACTACAACTCTAGTATCTTCTTGATTACTTGAGTTCTTTTCTTGCTAATGAAGAGGGATGACAACACCTTGTATCAACTTGGATACTTGTGTTCTTCTCTTGCTAGTGAAGAGGTATGAAGAGGATCACTTGAAGGATGATTGGATCACTCTTGAAACAAAGAAAAACTAATCTAAATGACCCTAAGAAGTGAAAGGTGTGAGAGGATTTAACTAAGGGATTTTTCTGTGTGTGAAGGGTGCCTAAAACTGTGAAAGAGGTGGGTATTTATAGGCAAAGAAAATCTGAACGTTACAATTCAAAATGGTACGGACGGCTCCACTAAATGACCCACGGCTCCGTTAAATTTAACGGTACCGTGGAGCCGTGGTAGACTAGGACGCTCCAAATTTTGTCTTTTCTGGTGAAAACTTATTTGGGGAAGGTTGGAGCTGATTTGGGGGGGGGGGGGAAATAGCTGTTGTGATTTTCAAACTTATTTTTCCATTAAAACATTTCTTAATATTTCAAAAATAATTTGTCATGTGTATTTTTGAAAAAATGTTTTGTCCCATTTAAAATGTGAATTTTCAAAACATGAATTCACTTCTTTGATCACTAGTTCAAATTGTAACTTTGTTCAAGAGTGATTTGCGTGGAAACTGGATCTTCCGATTAAAAACTTGTTAGCGTTAATTTTAACGTAACGTGAGTTCACATTTTGTCATCCTCAAAACGTGAAGTAATCGAAAGATATAAATAACGTTTTTAGAACATTATTTGCATCAACAATCTCCCCCTTTTTGATGATGACAAAATATAAACTCATTTTAGGTTAAAATTAGTTTTAACAAGATTTTAATGAGTTTACTCCCATTTCTCCCCCTTTTTGTCAAATCAAAAAGGTGGTTAAGGCTCCCCCTTGATGTGTACTCCCCCTCATTTGGAGAACACAAAGGAATCGAGCAATGGATCGTGCTACAAAACAAAGTTAGACGACAAATATACAATATCTAACAAGTAGCATATTGTGACAAATAACCAATCCCTTAAAAGGAAAACCTCCACATAAAAACATTCATTCCTAAAACAAACAAGTGTCATAGTAATGTATGACTACATAGAAAGCACTAGGAAAGATAACACTAAGAAAGATAACAAGAAGCCTAAATTCCTAATGACTAGAGACAAGCTTCATTTCCAAGAGGGGTCCTAAGAGTTTATTGTGGAGGACTAAACAAGCAAGTGTTTAGTTGTTTTGGTTAGGAGGTGGTGGAGATTGGGGCCCCATTTGAGGTGGTGGAGGTGTCAAGAGATGTTCTATAAAGTAGAACATGAAATGAATCTTGTCTCTTAAGAAGTAGATGAGATTACGGTTGTGGAGACAACATAGGCAATTAGCACTATGTAACTCAAAGGGATTTGGTTGGTTGGGTTGTGCCATGATAGGAGATGGTGATTGTGGTAGGGTTGTTGGAGGTGAAATTGGCATGGCATTGTCCAATGGGGTGAAGGGAGATGGTGTGTATTCCATTGATGAGGTAGTGTAATAGGATGATGAAGATGTTGTGTAGGTAGATGATGTTTTAGATGGTGCATGAGGTGGTGATGGTGAGTATGGAGTGGCTTAGGAAGGTGGTGTCATAGCTTCATCATCTCTTGTGAGATCCACAAAGAGTGGTTTTGAGGGTGGTTTTACGGTTATCCTAGGTTTCTTGGAGATTTGAGAGGTTGAACCATGTGTGGAGGACATGGTGTTTGTGTGATGGGAGGTTGAAGGTGAAGTGCAAGATAAGCTTGCAAGGGTGAGGCCTTATATAGGCAAGTTGGGTAAAATTTGAATTAAAGTTGATCCTATGGTGTAGGAGGGGAATCCTAGGGTGAATGTGAGGGTGTAAGGTTTGCAGGTTTGAGGTTAGGGTGATAGGGAAGTAGGAGCATTAGGAAAAATCCGTTATACAGGGTCACGGCTCCGTCAATGTAAAACCCCAAAATTACCACAATCTAAAATGACCAAAATACCCTTCAATTTTGAATTTTAAGAAACTATAAGATGCGCTGTAAGTTAAAACTTGAGTTATATAGCGTGTTATGACTCGAGACCACATTTGAATATATAGGATACGAGATAATATTTGAACCTTGAACGCGAACAATGTGAAACTATAAAATGCGAAGTCTTAAACCTAAGCTACAAATACAATTGACTTAACCTATGATCTAAACTATTATGAAGTTGACACAACTTATAAGTTACGAAGTAATGTATACGTTAAATAAGTCTTAAAAGATCCCATATCATTTTAAGTTGTACATAATATATGATAGGATCAAATTTCTTTTTGGAAAGTTGAAAAATTAATCACCAATCCTCCATAAATCTCTGCCAAATCTCACCTTCTAATCACCCCATAATTTCGGCTCTCTCTCACACCCATAATACCGAATAATATTGACCCTAAACACTAACAGCATGGTACCTCATCTCCCTCTTCAATCGAACCTTTTCAAAACCCTAAAAAAAACAGAAAAAACAAAAAAAAAAAAAAAAAAAAAAAAAAAAAAAAAAAAAAAAAAAAAAACAAACAAACAAACAAACCCTACAATAAAATCAATCGCTTGGCTGCTACTTCTTGTTCCTTCCTGTTCGGCTCAGAACACAGCAGCAAAGGAGTTCTTTGGTGTTTCTTTTGGTGGTTCCATCGTGGTGCTACAGCGGTTAGAAGTGGTGTTAGTGATTGTGGGTGATCATGGGCATTGTGGTTCGAAAGGGTTTAGTGTTGGGTTCTTCGATTCCGTTCTCAATCCGACCTCAAGAGGTATCCTCCATTCGTTTCGTTTTGAAACCATATTTTATAAAATATGAATAAGAATAAGGCATAATAAGAATCTAACAAACGAGTTTCATTAATAATATATCACGTATGGAAGTATGTCGCATGAAATCATAACTTGTATGTGTCGATAAGCCATTCTGTTTAGGATCAGTCGAGATACGATTGATCTACGTTTTGAATATGGTCATGATCAGTTAATCATGTGAAAAGTTGGGTCCCGCAATCTGGAAAATCAAGTAAAAACGTTATTGGTAATTAACGATTTAGTTTTAGTTTTGTTTGATGCTTTCTCTGTGAGCATAAAGTATGTAATTAGGAGTAACGTACAAGATTGAAAGATGCACTTTTGATTTCACCATGTGTGTCTACAGATTTCGTAAAAAGGTCTAAAACTTTGTTATGATGGAAATTCTTCCTTTAACTTTTATCATCTTCACACCACATCTTTGTAAATAATTGGAGTGGCTAAAATACATGAAGTGTATGTCTTGAAGCAACCACTAGCGTATTAGCATGACACTGCACACTTTGTGACCAAATAAAACAAGTTTAAGTCACCATAAGTCCATAATAGTATGTTTACAAAATGAAATGCGCAATGCATGACAAACTCCCATTAAAGACGAGTGTCGAACAGTTGATAATGTTGCTTTAGCCTTGGATGCTAAATATATATGTATATGTGTGTGCATGTACTTTTGTCTCACTTATTCTAAGTGAAGAAGCGTTATGATCATGCAAGATATGCCTTGATGTATAGGCAATGGTGGTTATTTCAAAATTGGTTTGCATGCATGAGTATTACAATTTTGGAAACATGTGAATATGTGTGTGTGTTAATCGATCTTAAATGGGAAGAAACATGGAGTGCATGCATAAGATAGAAGCTGTATTGTAAAGACCATGAATATTTATCAACATATAGTGGAGCCGGATTTCATGAAAGGATAGGCTGTAAAGTGTCCAATATAATATGTGTCTTTTAAGTGTCTTGTAACTAAAGTATTAATAGAAAATTCGTTGGACCAGATGATATGATAGTGAAATGATGATGAAACTTTCTAAATAGAAATGTTGTTGAGTCATGCAGTTATTTAAAGTAAAACTCATGTGTTGAATAAAGATACAATTCTTACTATTATTTTGACATAATCGTTTAATAAGTAACATTAAATAACATTAAAAACAATAATCAGTTATAACGATAAAAGATAATTAGACTCCTAAACAATAAATGATTCTTAATTCAGGAAGATCATGTGAAGAAGGAGTAATCTCTATTTCCGAGTGCTTTCGTGTTTTGTGGGTTTGCTTTGCATAAGGTACAGATATTCTGACCTTTCTTTTAAGGTTTCTCATGATCTCTCTCATATTCTGAACCCATTAGTTCTGATTTGATTGTTATGATTTCCCTTGCTTGAACCTCCCCGGTTGAATTCCATTTGATATGATTTCTGATCTGAAGCTATGCTATGAAAACCTTTTCTGATTATATCTTGGAAATGTTTTTGAGAAAAGCCATTTTAAAAGAGGTTTACCAATGAGGCAAAACCATTTTTATATAAATGTTACTAGTTTTTATGAAAACTATTCTTGGAAGACTAATTTTTATGAAAACCCGTTTTGAAATAATATTTTTATGAGAATTACTTTAAAGGATCGTTTTACGAAAATAATGAATAAAGGATTGTTTAAAATGGACTTTTGATGAGAATTTTGAAATGAACTTTTGAGATGAGCATTGATTTTGAGTTTGAGTTATGATTCAGTTAAGATTTCCCAAGCCATTGCTATGTTCCCTTTGTGTGAACCTTTGATAATTGCTTCTGAGATGTTGAGATATACTTTCTGATATATGACCTTTTGATATGACATTCTGTTGTGACTTTGAGACCTGACTCTTAGTTTGATACCCGAGCCAAAAGTTCGTTTCCTAGCCATGAAGGTAACATGGCCATGTCTGTGATGCACCACTGGCATGACTCACGTGTGGGTGAGTGATTTCTCACACCGTCCCTTTTATATTATGCTATGGCCATTATGACTTTGAGATTGACTTTGAGTTTGGGGCGTATGGATTGCAATCCTAGGTTCGTTTTGTTTAGTGGATTTGACTATGACTTTGAGTATGACTTTGAGTATGATTTTGAGGTGACTGGTGCTTGTGTGCAATACACGCCTTTCACATTTAGCTGGAGCTAGCTACTCCACTATTATGATACATGAGGACACCCCTCATATTATCTGGTTGCCTAAGAGGTATCCCCTCTGATTGTGAGATTATGACTTTGAGATTTATGACTTTGAGTTTATGGGCTCGTGGTGGATAACTATCCTATTATTCCTTTATGATGATTTTTCCTTGCTTATACCTTATGACTTTTCCATTGCTCCATATTATATTTCTGTTTCGTTATCATTGCTTTGTATATGTATCTGTTCACTGAGCTTTTTAAGCTCAGCCGCGTTTCTTTTCCCGCGGCAGGTTTTAGTTGGAAGTTGGGTAAGAGTGAAGAGACTTTTGGACTTAGAAGACCTTGATAGTTATTCTGAAGTAGAAGTCATTGGAAGGATTGCATTTGCAGACTTAGTATTTAGCTTTTGTATCCTTGTGTATTCAGTATTTCAATTGTAACCTTTGAGAATCTTTGTATTACTTTTGATGTATGTTTTGTTTGATCTGATATGAAGCCATTAATGTGATACTTCTACCCTTGCTGGGTTGGGGTGTTACAATTATGGTATCAGAGAGACTGGCTGCGATACGTAATACATTTACCCTTGACCTGTGTAAGTTAGGACCACCCAGTTTTCCCTGTAGGCGCTCGTAAGACAACCTTTGAAAATTTGCTTTAAGATTTCCCTATAGGAACGTAAGTTTTGACCAGTGAGGAATGGGTAGACTATAAGGCATTCGTTTAAGTATCTTTGCTTTCGCATCACTCTGATTCGTGCTTTGCTTTTGGTTAGATCCCGTGGATACCACTTTTGGAAAGTGAAAGCTTATGCTTTGCACCATCTAAGATTTGACCCTGATTAAATCTTGAAGGCATTGAGAATTGCACAATAATTGCCTGACACTATTTGATCCTTATCTTCAGATTTTGACTCTGACCTCTGATCCCTTCGTCAATCATTTTGATGCCTCGTCGGTCATTCTAAGAATCTCCATGGCGATGACGTACTTGATGTATTCTCTTATTGTCTCTTGCTTTTGATAAGTATCTATGAATCTTCCGACACTATTTAATTTCATTTCGCCCATCTCTGTCCTTATAAGAAGCCTTGTGGTGTGTAACCACGAGTATAAGAATGTTTTCCCCCTCACTTTTGAATGATAAAGCTTTGATTTGCGAACCGTCTTTCTTTGGATAGTTAACTTCGATTTTATTCTGACAAGGAAATTGTTGAGTGATCAATCAAATATTGACAACTACCCTTCTATGTCTCACCTTTGGCGTTTGCAACAATATTGAACTCCTTACTACGATTACCGATTGTTAAACTCTTTGCTATCACTATTACCCTGGAGACTCGTGTGTTACGTTCGCGGTTATGAAGTTTTTCCTAGAACTCATTTCGTACACCAATGAATGAATCGTATCTTGAGAGTTTTGGCACCCTGAGTGTTCTGAATATGATTCGTGACTGAACCACCAAGTTTTACACCGGAGTGTGAAGTAAGATTTGACATGGTATCGAAATATTGTCTAGTCACTAAGCGAAGGTGTCTTTCTGATGTGTCCGAGATCATACCAGTTGATTTGAGGAACCGGGAAGAGCAGCAACCGAAGATCAAGAAGTGAGTTTGCTTCGGTGTACCTTCTGGGCGTGTTTTAGTTTCGTTCGCGATAAAGAAGGATGGCGACTGGAGATAGTTGAACCGTATTACTGTTAGAAGCCAATATTCCTCCACCCTGAAACGACTATGTGATTGTTTAAATTCAGAGCGCGAAGTTTCCTTCTGATGAATTGAGTCTATTCTTGGAATCGACCCCCATATTCGTAAACGACTACTATGACGGTTAGTGACGCTAATGGTATTAGCTAAAGCTCTGACTGTTTCGTGAATTTGATAAATGATGTTTTCTTGTGAGTACTTGGGCAAATGGTCATTTTATGACTTAATGGTACATTCGAAGACGAGGAAGAGCATGAAAATCATTTTTGCACCTTGTTATAAATTTGACGATCATTTGTGCATTCTGGGAGATGGATATTTGTGGAGACAACGGTGTTCTTTGCCTGACCTGGAGTTAACAACAACGGAGGCTACCCTGAAGAGTGAAGACATTCCTTTCAATGCAGAAGGGTGGGCGGTGCAGAAGATCTAGTCAAGATGGCGAACCCGGAGCTGATGAAGACGTACAGTCTCACTTCCCTATTCATCTTGGTTGTACTAAGATGAATTGAGAGCGGAAGCAGACTGGATGATGAAGAGATTTAAAGATCGTGCCAGAAATCCACAACACTCCATCACATTCCAAGAAGAACTGCAGGAGGCTCGACGAACCAGACACAAGTTTCCGATCTTGGTTTCACTTCTCGATTGATGGACAGACGAAGACAGATTAACCGGACTTGGAGAGATTGGAGATGTTGAATGAGCGGAATTTTTGAAACAGACCTTTCATGTTTGGAAGATTTGATTTTATGAAGGCCGAAGTTCTTGGCGACTAAATTTCATTTCCGTTGAATCTTTTAAGTTTCGTGATGAAGTAATAAGATCCTCTTATGATTTAAGTTCCCTAGAAGTATTTCAGTTCGTATTTATTTTCGTATGTTCGGTGATGGCTTTGTTTTGAGAGATTTTGGCAAATTGTGGAAGATATGATGCTTGTGACGGCGTACCTCACTTCTGTTAGGCAAACTGGAGCTTTGATACTCTTGCGAATAGTTTCGTTTTCCCTCTTGACTATGGCATTCGGTTTTGGTTGACCTCTGAGACTATAGAAGTACTAGGTGGATTAAGATAGGTGGTTTTGATTACGACTCGAGATAAAGTATGATCATCATGAATGCATACTTATGTGGTGCTAGTATTATGACGCCTGATCAACGTGATAATACTTACACCATATAACGTGCACTCATTGTGGCCATAGGATGTCTTGGGGGAGTACCTAAGAAGTTAGAATCTGATCTCCGTTGGTTATCCGTGATTAGTGAGATTTTAGGTTCATTCTACCTATGCGTATACTCTGTTTTCATTCGTTAGATATCGGGACGACTTTGGGCTCTCGTTTTGCATTCCGTTGACCTCAGTTATAAATCTTGAACTCTTTGTAGAGCTCTCTACTATTGAAACAGTTAATTTGATTTGAAATCTTGTTCATATTCCATAGGAGCTTTCTAGAAGATTCAACTATCGTTCATTTTATGTTGCATGGACCTTTTGATCAGAAATCAACTTATTTTGTCTCCTTCTGAGAAATTCGAACCCACCTCGTTTTGATTTGAGTCATGAGGAACTATTTGGTTTGAAGATCTTTTTGGAAGAACCTCCTCGGGCGTGAGAATGTTTGTGATGATCCTTTGCGACTTGCTAAGACTTCGTTTAACTTTGCGACTTCAATTTTCGAGGACGAAAATTTCTTTTTAAGAGGGGAAGAATTGTAAAACCCCAAAATTACCACAATCTAAAATGACCAAAATACCCTTCAATTTTGAATTTTAAGAAACTATAAGATGCGCTGTAAGTTAAAACTTGAGTTATATAGCGTGTTATGACTCGAGACCACATTTGAATATATAGGATACGAGATAATATTTGAACCTTGAACGCGAACAATGTGAAACTATAAAATGCGAAGTCTTAAACCAAAGCTACAAATACAATTGACTTAACCTATGATCTAAACTATTATGAAGTCGACACAACTTATATGTTACGAAGTAATGTACACATTAAATAAGTCTTAAAAGATCCCATATCATTTTAAGTTGTACATAATATATGATAGGATCAAATTTCTTTTTGGAAAGTTGAAAAATTAATCACCAATCCTCCATAAATCTCTGCCAAATCTCACCTTCTAATCACCCCATAATTTCGGCTCTCTCTCACACCCATAATACCGAATAATATTGACCCTAAACACTAACAGCATGGTACCTCATCTCCCTCTTCAATCGAACCTTTTCAAAACCCCAAACAAACAAACCCTACAATAAAATAAATCGCTTGGCTGCTACTTCTTGTTCCTTCCTGTTCGGCTCAGAACACAGCAGCAAAGGAGTTCTTTGGTGTTTCTTTTGGTGGTTCCATCGTGGTGCTACAGCGGTTAGAAGTGGTGTTAGTGATTGTGGGTGATCATGGGCATTGTGGTTCGAAAGGGTTTAGTGTTGGGTTCTTCGATTCCGTTCTCAATCCGACCTCAAGAGGTATCCTCCATTCGTTTCGTTTTGAAACCATATTTTATAAAATATGAATAAGAATAAGGCATAATAAGAATCTAACAAACGAGTTTCATTAATAATATATCACGTATGGAAGTATGTCGCATGAAATCATAACTTGTATGTGTCGATAAGCCATTCTGTTTAGGATCAGTCGAGATACGATTGATCTACGTTTTGAATATGGTCATGATCAGTTAATCATGTGAAAAGTTGGGTCCCGCAATCTGGAAAATCAAGTAAAAACGTTATTGGTAATTAACGATTTAGTTTTAGTTTTGTTTGATGCTTTCTCTGTGAGCATAAAGTATGTAATTAGGAGTAACGTACAAGATTGAAAGATGCACTTTTGATTTCACCATGTGTGTCTACAGATTTCGTAAAAAGGTCTAAAACTTTGTTATGATGGAAATTCTTCCTTTAACTTTTATCATCTTCACACCACATCTTTGTAAATAATTGGAGTGGCTAAAATACATGAAGTGTATGTCTTGAAGCAACCACTAGCGTATTAGCATGACACTGCACACTTTGTGACCAAATAAAACAAGTTTAAGTCACCATAAGTCCATAACAGTATGTTTACAAAATGAAATGCGCAATGCATGACAAACTCCCATTAAAGACGAGTGTCGAACAGTTGATAATGTTGCTTTAGCCTTGGATGCTAAATATATATGTATATGTGTGTGCATGTACTTTTGTCTCACTTATTCTAAGTGAAGAAGCGTTATGATCATGCAAGATATGCCTTGATGTATAGGCAATGGTGGTTATTTCAAAATTGGTTTGCATGCATGAGTATTAACATTTTGGAAACATGTGAATATGTGTGTGTGTTAATCGATCTTAAATGGGAAGAAACATGGAGTGCATGCATAAGATAGAAGGTGTATTGTAAAGACCATGAATATTTATCAACATATAGTGGAGCCGGATTTCATGAAAGGATAGGCTGTAAAGTGTCCAATATAATATGTGTCTTTTAAGTGTCTTGTAACTAAAGTATTAATAGAAAATTCGTTGGACCAGATGATATGATAGTGAAATGATGATGAAACTTTCTAAATAGAAATGTTGTTCAGTCATGCATTATTTAAAGTAAAACTCATGTGTTGAATAAAGATACAATTCTTACTATTATTTTGACATAATCGTTTAATAAGTAACATTAAATAACATTAAAAACAATAATCAGTTATAACGATAAAAGATAATTAGACTCCTAAACAATAAATGATTCTTAATTCAGGAAGATCATGTGAAGAAGGAGTAATCTCTATTTTCGAGTGCTTTCGTGTTTTGTGGGTTTTCTTTGCATAAGGTACAGATATTCTGACCTTTCTTTTAAGGTTTCTCATGATCTCTCTCGTATTCTGAACCCATTAGTTCTGATTTGATTGTTATGATTTCCCTTGCTTGAACCTCCCCGGTTGAATTTCATTTGATATGATTTCTGATCTGAAGCTATGCTATGAAAACCTTTTCTGATTATATCTTGGAAATGTTTTTGAGAAAAGCCATTTTAAAAGAGGTTTACCAATGAGGCAAAACCATTTTTATATAAATGTTACTAGTTTTTATGAAAACTATTCTTGGAAGACTAATTTTTATGAAAAACCGTTTTGAAAGAATATTTTTATGAGAATTACTTTAAAGGATCGTTTTACGAAAATAATGAATAAAGGATTGTTTAAAATGGACTTTTGATGAGAATTTTGAAATGAACTTTTGAGATGAGCATTGATTTTGAGTTTGAGTTATGATTCAGTTAAGATTTCCCAAGCCATTGCTATGTTCCCTTTGTGTGAACCTTTGATAATTGCTTCTGAGATGTTGAGATATACTTTCTGATATATGACCTTTTGATATGACATTCTGTTGTGACTTTGAGACCTGACTCTTAGTTTGATACCCGAGCCAAAAGTTCGTTTCCTAGCCATGAAGGTAACATGGCCATGTCTGTGATGCACCACTGGCATGACTCACGTGTGGGTGAGTGATTTCTCACACCGTCCCTTTTATATTATGCTATGGCCATTATGACTTTGAGATTGACTTTGAGTTTGGGGCGTATGGATTGCAATCCTAGGTTCGTTTTGTTTAGTGGATTTGACTATGACTTTGATATGACTTTGAGTATGATTTTGAGGTGACTGGTGCTTGTGTGCAATACACGCCTTTCACATTTAGCTGGAGCTAGCTACTCCACTATTATGATACATGAGGACACCCCTCATATTATCTGGTTGCCTAAGAGGTATCCCCTCTGATTGTGAGATTATGACTGTGAGATTATGACTTTGAGATTTATGACTTTGAGTTTCTGGGCTCGTGGTGGATGACTATCCTATTATTCCTTTATGATGATTTTTCCTTGCTTATACCTTATGACTTTTCCATTGCTCCATATTATATTTCTGTTTCGTTATCATTGCTTTGTATATGTATCTGTTCACTAAGCTTTTTAAGCTCAGCCGCGTTTCTTTTCCCGCGGCAGGTTTTAGTTGGAAGTTGGGTAAGAGTGAAGAGACTTTTGGACTTAGAAGACCTTGATAGTTATTCTGAAGTAGAAGTCATTGGAAGGATTGCATTTGCAGACTTAGTATTTAGCTTTTGTATCCTTGTGTATTCAGTATTTCAATTGTAACCTTTGAGAATCTTTGTATTACTTTTGAATGTATGTTTTGTTTGATCTGATATGAAGCCATTAATGTGATACTTCTACCCTTGCTGGGTTGGGGTGTTATAGTTAAATACCCCATGGTACCGTTAAATTTAACGGTGCCGTCCCTATTTAGTGGTGCCGTGACACTGTTGGCACGAAAATTTCCTTGCAGGCTAGTTTTGGGCAGCTAGGGGGAATTTTCTAGGGAAACTAATTCCTGGAAATGAGAGTGCCTCAACTCACTAGGTACTTATTTTCCTAATATATCCATACAATGCTACATCTAGCACATAAAGATGATCATGCATTATACTTAAAGAATCATAAGCATGCAAGCATAAAGAGCAAGATAAGATATCATCCAAATGTCAAATAGAACATTTATGTAAGCATGCTAGATAATTTGAGCATTAATTCCTAATATTATCTATTAGTAATAAACCCTAGTGAGAGATATAAATCTCTTCCTAACTACTTATGACTTGAGCATTCCCCCTTCTTGTCACACTCTCGTCTTGAGTATTTGTCTCATTCTCATGAATAGGATCATCAAAGGGTGCATAGTGGGTGGTGAGTTCGGAAGTGAGGATGGTTGAGACATATGACTCGGTTATGGGTTTCATGACAGGTGTGAATAGGGAGTATTGAGGACCATGAAGGTAAGGGTGAAAGGTTATGAGGTGATGATAGAGACGGGTTAGGAACATCCCATAAGGTATCAATTTATTCTTGTTACCATTGAGATGTACAATTCGCTTAGCGAAGAAGTAAGCAAGATTGTAAGGTTGTTGGGTTAAGAGACAGTAAATCATATGAGCACAACACGCCGGGAGTTGCTCACGATTTCCTGTGAGACTTAGAACATTTTCTCGCAGGATGACTGCCCAAGAAAGCAGTTCATGACGCACTTCTTCTAGACGAATTTTCGTTGTATGTGGGTGAGGGTGAGTACGAATGATTTTGGTTAGTTCAGTTGGAGAGGGTATGTACGAACAGTACGGACTATTCTCCTCACGATAGTGAAAGAGAGACTCAAGACACCAATCTTCAGTATAGGCACATTGCCCATGATTGGGTATACTAAGGATTTGAGCAAATTGCTCAAGAGTTAGAACGTATTTGAAGTTTTTGACCCAAAACCAAAGTGACAAGGATTGATCCTCGTTACGTACGAGTTCAACTTGTCGGAAGAACTCCAACACAAAGCGAGGACAAATGTACTCGTTAATGTGGAGTAGACAATCGAAACCTATAGCTCTAAAGGAAGTGTTGATATCCCGGTGGTAAACTAGGGATGGATCAACGACACGGCCTTCATGAAACCGACGGGTTTCAAGATTGACATAGGCACGAATGTGGTTACCGGGTGTAGTGGGTTCACGTGAGATTTCGGGTGTATAGGTATCGGTTAGGAGATGATCAAAATCATATTCATGAGACATTTTTGTGTCCTATAAGAAAAAAAATTTAGAATAAAAACCAGTTGCATACAACACGTGCCTAGTGTGTGCCTATATGCAGACTATGTGGAGGTGCAGTAATCTCGACTCAAAAGAAAAATAATGAGATTACCCAAACACTCCTGATTTCACTTTAGCTCAAACAAATATGTCGAAGAGTACATATTGATTATGTAATTCGAATAATATTTGTGAGATCATGAATGCATGAGAAAGTGTTTTTAGTTTGCATCAACAATGCATGAAAAAGAATAATTTCATGATCCTAATTTTGTGAGATTTTAAGATTGATGGAATTAGGGTGTTTTAGTGTTGATGACTTCTAATTTTGAAACATTCCTAGAAAAAGGTGAAAATCCCCAATTCAATTTTCATCAATGAACAAACCCTAGACTCAAATTAAGAAATAAATTAGAATGAGAAAAACTTACAAATTATGTTGAAAAGGGTAAAATGATTGAGGATCTTGAAATCAATGTCTTGAATATGATCTTGAAGAGGTGTAATTGAGTTTTGGGTTGTGAGGTTAGGTTATGACAGCAATTGCTGAGGTTGTGAGGGTTTTGAATGAGTAATGTAGGAAAAGGGGACTGAAATACGAAATGTTCCAGATGCACGGTTCTACGGTACCGTTAAATTTAACGGTGTCGTGTCACATTTAGTGGAGCCGTGATCTGCTGGGACTGTTTTCTGTCCTATTTTTATTTTTGACGACTAAGTCTCGCTATTTTAGTGAGATCTTATGACACAAGGAAAGAATTTGTACCTAACAAATTCTTATGACTAGGGGTTCCTAAACTTGACTAGACGAGATACACGGGATGACTTCAAGAGTCATGAGATTTATGGAATATGTTCCATCATTCCTAGACCTAGACGGAGGTAGTTAAAGGATTCTCGTTTGAGAGGTTTGGTTAGTATGTCAGCGATGTTGTCTTGAGAAGGAACTTTCTCAATGGAAATGTTTCCTTTCTGAACATTATCGCGAAGGAAGTGGTGGCGGATTTCAATGTGTTTAGTACGGGAGTGTTGGACAGGGTTTTTGCTCAAGTCAATAGCACCTTTATTGTCGCACATAATGGGAACATCATCTAAGTATATGCTATAGTCGTTAAGGGCTTGTTTCATCCATAGTGCTTGCTGACATGCCTTTCCGGCGCTTACGTACTCGGCTTCGGTAGTGGAGATAGCAAGAGCCGTTTGTTTCTTGGAGAACCAAGAAGTTAGACAACAACCCATGAAGGTACAAACGCCACTCGTGCTTTTTTGATCCACGTAATCTCCCGCATGATCAGAGTCGGCATAGACAACAGTTTCTATACCGGTCCCCTTGGGATAAAATAATCCCAATTGTATAGTGCCTTTAATGTATCGGAAGATACGCTTAACCGCTTCAAGGTGAGAGGTTTTGGGATCCTCTTGGAAGCGAGCACAAAGGCAGACACTAAACATGATGTCGGGCCTACTTGCCGTGAGGTATAGTAAACTACCTATCATACCTCTATACTTCGTGTTATCCACGGACTCACCTTCTTCATCTTTCGTGAGTTTTATTTTCGTGGACATGGGAGTTTTCATGGGCTTAGACTCTTCTAAACTAAACTTCTTAAGCATTTCCTTACTATACTTAGATTGATTAAAGAAGATACCATCTTCCATTTGCTTAATTTGTAGACCAAGGAAGAAATTTAATTCGCCCATCATGCTCATCTCAAACTCGTCATGCATGATTTTAGAAAAATCATTGCACAGTTCTGGACAATTTGAGCCAAATATAATGTCATCAACATATATTTGAACAATGATGAGATATGAATCTTGTTTCTTTGTGAAAAGCGTGTTATCTACCACTCCCATGGTATATTCATGTTCAATCAAGAATGCTTTCAGTCTATCATACCAAGCTTTGGGAGCTTGCTTAAGACCATAGAGTGCTTTCTTGAGTTTATAAACATGATTCGGATATTCGAAATCAACGAATCCCGGAAGGTTGAGCAACATATACCTCCTCGTTGATATAACCATTAAGGAATGCACTTTTCACGTCCATTTGGTACAATTTAAAGTCTAAGGCACACGCATAGGCAAGGAGTATTCTAATAGATTCTAATCTAGCTACAGGTGCATAGGTTTCATCATAATCTATTCCTTCTTGTTGGTTATAGCCTTGTGCTACCAACCTTGCCTTATTCCTAGTCACGACACCATTTTCGTCGAGTTTATTCCTAAACACCCACTTAGTTCCTATGATGGTTTGATTCCTAGGAGGAGGTACCAACTCCCAAACTTGGTTGGCGGTGAATTGATTAAGTTCTTCTTGCATAGCAAGTGTCCACCTTTCATCCTTAATCGCTTCACCAACATTCTTAGGTTCTACAGTAGATATAAAACAAAAGAAATTACTTTTGTTTTGAGCTTGTGACCTAAGGGTTCTTTGGTTTAGGTTTTCTATGACATTTTCAATAGGATGGTTCTTGGATTCCTTAACATTGACAACTTCGTCAACTTCGTCAACTTCAACTATTTCATCCTCAATGTCATCATCTAAGGTTTTCTTGCCATTAACCTCAATGGCTTGTTCCTCATCTAAGTCATCATCCACCAAGGGTGATGTTTTAGTTGGAGGAGGGCTTTCATCGAATGTCACGTTGAGTGACTCTTCGACTTTCATTGTTTCCTTATTTAGGACAATGTAAGCTTTACTATTTTGGGAGTATCCTAGGAAGACACCTTCGTAAGACTTTGGGTCAAACTTGGTGAGGTAATCTTTAGTGTTTAGTATGAAGCACTTGCTTCCAAACACTCTAAAGTAATCAAGAGTAGGTTTTCTACCTTTCATGATTTCATATGGGGTTTTTCCTAAGATAGGCCTAATTAAAATCCTATTAAGTATGTAAGTTGAGGTGTCCACCGCATTACACCAAAACTTTTGCGGAATTGATTGTTCATTCAACATCATTCTACTCATTTCTTGTAGAGTATGATTTTTCTGCTCTACTACCCCATTTGATTGTGGAGTGCGTGGAGCTGAGAAATTGTGAGTAATACCATTAGTATCACAATATACTCCAAATTGTACTTCATTATCAAATTCCCGACCATGATCCGTCCTAATAGAAACTATTGTACATCATAGTTGATTTTGGACTTTCTTACTAAAAACCTCGAATTCCTCAAAGGCTTGAGTTTTATTCTTAAGAAATCTAGTCCAAGTGTACCTAGAGTAGTCATCAACTATTACTAAGGTGTAGTAGTTTCCTCCGTAGCTCCGTATGGCGGATGGACCGAATAAGTCCATATGAAGGAGTTCTAGGCATCTAGAAGTTGAGACTATATTCTTAGCTTTGTGACAAGAATGAGCTTGTTTTCCAACTTTACAAGCGTCACAAAAGTGTTGATCAAACTTAATCTTAGGTAGATCTCTAACTAGTTCCTTAGATGCCAATGATTGTATCAAACGCATATTGGCATGACCTAATCTCCTATGCCATAGAGTGGAGTTATCATCTATGGTTGCTAAGCATATCCTATCCTGAGGCTTATTTCCTATTTTCATGACAAATAGGCCATTTCTCCTAACTCCTTTGCCTATGGTTTTACCATCCTTAATGATCTCACTACCCTCTTCAGAGAATATAACTCTACACTTATTATCTACCATTTGACTAATGCTAAGCAAATTAAATCCTAAGTTATCTACATGCTCAACATTTCTAATAGTGAGGGAGTTATGAGTGATCGTACCTTTGCCAATAATGTTGCCCTTAAGTTTGCTACCGAAAGTGACATTACCTCCGTTGTATGCCTTGTATGATGAGAATAGACTTCGGTTGCCCGTCATGTGGTTGGTGCATCCACTATCCTTGACCCATTCGTCAGGCTCCAAGTCGATTCCCCAGCATATCTATTGCATAAGATAAACATTCAAACATTTGGTCCCCAATATCTCATTTGAAGCATGAGCCATTAGACACGTTTCATCCTTGGGCTTCTTTTCTTCATCATCACCGCTATCACTCCAGGCGCCTCCCATGAGAGCTCGTTGGTTGTTGAATATCGGTGGCTTGGGACACTCTCCTATGAGATGATTAGGATCTCCGCATCTAAAGCATTTCCTATCACTTGTCCCTTTCTTTTCAACATGGTTCTTTTGTGATGTCTTCTTCTCATCACGAGGTTGCCTAACGAACCTACCTCTTCTCCTAAAGAACTTTTTAAAATCCCTAACCGCTAGTGCATATTCCTCATCTTCACTATCAGAACTCGAACATTCCTCATCACTAGACTCCTTCTTGGCTTTCAATGCTAGAGATCTAACTCTCTCGCCTTTGCCTTTGACTAATTCAGAGTCTTTCTTAATTATCATCTCGTGAACTTTCAAGTTTCCTATAAGTTCATCGAGTGACAATGCCGCCAAGTCCTTTGACTCTTCTATGGCGGTGACCTTTGCTCTCCATTTAGGATGTAGAGCTCTAAGAAACTTCCTAACATAGTTCTTACTAGAATAACCTTCATCAAGAGCTTTAAGACTAGTGATAATAGTATTAAATCTAGCAAAAGCATTATCTATTGACTCATCCTCCGAAATGGAGAATTGTTCATATTGTTGAACAAGAAGATCTATCTTATTCTCTTTGACTTGGTTATTACCTTGGTGAGTGACTAACAAAGTTTTCCAAATGTCTTTTGCCATATTACACATAAAAATTCTTTCAAATTCCTTTTTAGGCAAAGCATTATAAATCATCATTTTAGCCTCATTATTTTTGGCTAATTTCCTTTTAAGTTCATCACTTTGTTTATCATAAGAAACTATTTCATCCTTTTTAGTTTCCGGATTCTTTTGAATAGGTTGAAAGTCACCCTCGGTAATAACATGCCAAAGATCAATGTCTTTTGATTTCACATACGTTTCGAATCTTGTTTTCCAATAAATAAAACAATCGGTTTCGAAAAGTGGTGGTCTTTGCATAGATTGCCCTTCTAGATATTTGTCGGAATCCATTGATCGGTTCAAGCTTTAAAATACAATATACTTTAAAAACTTGACTGACGTGGCTCCTGATACCAATTTTGGGAAACTAGAAGGGGGGGTTGAATAGTTTACCGGTTTAAAAACTTCTTTTAAAAATCTTGTTTTAAAAGTTGGTTATTGGAAACTTTGATTCGAACTCTATGTGTAATCAATCAACACCAATATAAACTACACACTAAGCTAAGTAATAATAACAAATAAAAGTAAAGAGTAGAGTTGGAAAGATCAAACCGAGACAGAGGATTTATAGTGGTTCGGCTACGAAGCTCTTCTTCGCCCTACTCTACTCCCCGAGCACCACACTCGAGAGTTTCAAGCACTATGTCAACAACCTCCCTTAAGGCGGAGAAAACCGTACACGTCGCTTATCCTATTTCCGACACTAAGCTAGATGTCGAGTGCTAATCTTAGCTAGCACCAATCTACCAAGGTCCACGTGACCAAACACACAAGCCCAATGGCTTCAAGAGATCACCAAGATCTGAACACGATCACAATGATCAACACTCACTTCACTCTACTCGACTAACACTATCCTAATGACCCTTGATCTTCTTGATCACTCATACAAGCCCAATGGCTTCAAGAGATGTTCACTATCTCTATAGATCACACTTGATCTTCACTCTCACTCACAATAAGGAAATATACTTGATGTATGCTAAGATACAACAAGGTTGTAACAAGTGTTACAAAAACCTATCAACTACAACTCTAGTATCTTCTTGATTACTTGAGTTCTTCTCTTGCTAATGAAGAGGGATGACAACACCTTGTATCAACTTGGATACTTGTGTTCTTCTCTTGCTAGTGAAGAGGTATGAAGAGGATCACTTGAAGGATGATTGGATCACTCTTGAAACAAAGAAAAACTAATCTAAATGACCCTAAGAAGTGAAAGGTGTGAGAGGATTTAACTAAGGGATTTTTCTGTGTGTGAAGGGTGCCTAAAACTGTGAAAGAGGTGGGTATTTATAGGCAAAGAAAATCTGAACGTTACAATTCAAAATGGTACGGACGGCTCCACTAAATGACCCACGGCTCCGTTAAATTTAACGGTACCGTGGAGCCGTGGTAGACTAGGACGCTCCAAATTTTGTCTTTTCTGGTGAAAACTTATTTGGGGAAGGTTGGAGCTGATTTTGGGGGGAAAATAGCTGTTGTGATTTTCAAACTTATTTTTCCATTAAAACATTTCTTAATATTTCAAAAATAATTTTTCATGTGTATTTTTGAAAAAATGTTTTGTCCCATTTAAAATGTGAATTTTCAAAACATGAATTCACTTCTTTGATCACTAGTTCAAATTGTAACTTTGTTCAAGAGTGATTTGCGTGGAAACGGGATCTTCCGATTAAAAACTTGTTAGCGTTAATTTTAACGTAACGTGAGTTCACATTTTGTCATCCTCAAAACGTGAAGTAATCGAAAGATATAAATAACGTTTTTAGAACATTATTTGCATCAACACCTGTCTCCATAACGCAAAATCCCATCGGATCTTCTTACTAATCCATTCTCAAGTTCTGGCATTCTGTGAATCTTCTCACTACGTCGGTTTTCATCTTTGAGTGCTTCATCCTGAGCCTCAAGAATTTTTGCTGGAAGCGGCGAATTAATCGTAATCCCTAACGATCTAACCCTAAGAGGTTTGATCCGTTCTTTTCTGCTAAGGGCGTCGGTAACAACATTTGCCTTGCCTGGGTGATAACGGATTTCACAATCATAGTCGCTAAGCAACTCCAACCATCGGCGCTGTCTCATGTTCAGCTCCTTCTGGTTCAAAATATGTTGTAGACTCTTGTGATCAGTATACACTACGCACTTAGTTCCATAAAGGTAGTGTCTCCAAATTCTCAGTGCAAACACGACTGATCCTAATTCTAGGTCGTGGGTTGTGTAGTTTTTCTCATGGGTTTTCAGCTGTCGAGAAGCGTATGCTATTACCTTCTCTCTTTGCATCAACACGGCTCCCAAACCTTTGTGTGATGCGTCACAATACACAACAAAATCTTCGCTACCCTCGGGTAAAGCTAAAATAGGCGCACTACACAATTTTTTCTTAAGGAGTAGAAAAGCTTCTTCCTCATCATTTCCCCAGTCGTATTTCACATTCTTTTGAGTCAATTTCGTCAACGGTTTAGCTATCTTAGAGAATCCTTCTATAAATCTTCTGTAATAACCGGCAAGTCCTAAAAATTGGCGGATTTCCGTCGGCGTTGTGGGCGTTGCCCAATCCTTAATGGCCTCAATCTTAGCAGGATCTACGTGAATTCATTGTTTATCGATCACATGACCAAGAAATTGCACGGTCGATATCCAAAATTCACACTTCGAAAACTTAGCATATAACTCTTCCTTTTTCAATAATTCCAGAATTAGCTTGAGATGTTCCTCATGCTCTTGCTCATTCTTGGAATATATCAAGATATCGTCAATGAACACTATCACAAATTTGTCCAAATACGGCTTACACACACGATTCATGAGATCCATGAATACTGCTGGTGCATTTGTCAAGCCGAATGGCATAACTTGAAATTCATAATGGCCATATCGGGTTCGGAATGCAGTCTTCGGGATATCCTCTTCCCGGACTCGAAGTTGGTGATAACCCGATCTCAAGTCTATCTTAGAATAAACCGATGATCCCTGCAACTGATCAAACAAATCGTCTATCCTCGGGAGTGGGTATCTATTCTTAATAGTTAGCTTATTCAGTTCCCGATAGTCTATACACATCCTGAAGGATCCATCCTTCTTCTTAACAAACAAAACAGGAGCTCCCCAAGGCGATGAACTCGGTCTAATGAAACCTTTTCCAGATAATTCAGCTAATTGATCTGACAATTCTTGTAATTCCGTAGGTGCTAAACGATAGGGTGCTCGCGCTACAGGCGCGGCTCCTGGCACTAATTCGATGTGAAATTCGATTTGTCTGGCCGGTGGAAGTCCCGGTAAGTCTTCTGGAAAGACCTCTGGAAAATCCCTTACGATTGGCACATCTTCCAACTTTTTCTCTCCAGGTTCATTTTCTTTCTTTTCAGTGACATGAGCTAAAAAGAGATAACATCCCTTCTCGATGTACTTCTGCACCTTCGTACACGAGATGATTGCCAATCTTGACGAACGCGCACGATCAGAACAGTCACCTTCAACAATCAGAACTTCGTTCCCATAGGGAACTCTAACAATTTTCTCATCACAAACGATGACGGCATGATATTTTGATAACCAATCCATTCCTATGATGATGTCAAAACTACCTAATTCCACTGGCATCAGATCAATGTTGAAAGGACGATTCAACAAGTTTAGAATGCAACCCCTGATGATGGTACCTACTCTTTCTACGTTTCCGTTTGCTAATTCTACGTCGAAGGCATTAGCTAAGGTGGTCGGGGCTATGTCAAGTAAAGGACTAAAATTAGTTGATACAAAACTCCTATCTGCTCCCGTATCGAAAAGTACTGAAGCATAACGATTATTTATGAGAAACGTACCCGTCACCACGTTCGGGTCGTCCTGTGCTTCTCTTCGGCTTACAGCATAAACTCTTCCACGAGCTCTTCCTTCATTTCCCTGATTCCCATTGTTAATCATTGCCACTTGGTTCCCTGGTCTACCACCGTTTCCTTGGTTTCGGGGCTTATTGCACTCATTCCGATAATGACCTTTTTCACCACACCCGAAGCAGGTGACATCCGCCTTACGATTGTAGGCTGGTGCTGCTTGTGCTGTGGCTAGTGGTCTTGATCTGCAGTTCTTTGCTATGTGTCCTATCCTCTGGAAATTGTTACACTTCACAGTGCACTATCCCCTGTTATGTAACTTACAGCGATTACAAAAAGGCGTATTCTTATCATAACCCTTCTTGTCTCCTGAACCAATTGCATAAACCTTGCCTCCATTCTGCTTTTTGTTTTGAGAGCTGTTGTTGTTACCCTTAGAGTGATCTTCCCACTTCCTTTTGTGGTCAGTACTCTTCTCTGGAATATCCTCCAGTTCCTGATCCATTAACTTTTTTGCTGTCTCCATGGTCTCATGAAGATCTACAGCCCTCGAGGTAATCACATCACCCCTTATAGATTTCGGTAAACCACCGATGTACCTCTCAATCAATCTGGCTTCCGTCCGAACCATTTCTGGACATAGCAAAGCCAACTCCTGGAATCTCTGGTTGTAAGCAGCGATGTTGTTGTTTTGCACCTTTAAATTCCAAAACTCAATTTCTAACTTCTTAATCTCATTTCGTGGGCAATACTTCCTAATCACTAGTTCCTTAAAATCTTCCCAAAG
Source organism: Artemisia tridentata subsp. tridentata (assembly GCA_021014915.2). Taxonomy (NCBI): domain Eukaryota; kingdom Viridiplantae; phylum Streptophyta; class Magnoliopsida; order Asterales; family Asteraceae; genus Artemisia; species Artemisia tridentata. The sequence continues at coordinate 72,519,235 of CP139503.1, forward strand.
CATGGCATAAGCAACCTCCCTATTAGCAGACTTCATGTAGTTGTTCCACCAGGTCAAAGCGGAATCCATGAAAGTAAATGACGCAAACTTAACCCTGTCATTCTCATGACATCCACTGATATGAAATACGGTCTCAAGTTTCTCAATCCATCTAGTCAAACCAACGGCTCCTTCTGTTCCTCCAAATCCTCCAACCATGATTTTTTGGAACTCGGCGTAAGTACAACCTCGGCTGTTGGTTACTGGCCTAGATGTTCCGGTGTTGGTGGTCGAATTGGTCACAGCTGCGAGAGCGGCTGCCACACGGTCAGCAACAAGTTGATCCAGTGTTGCTTGATTCATTGCTAGGGTAGCAGTTGCGGCCCTAGTTGGTGCCTCTTCCTCTGCTGTTTGAACCGGTGTGTTAGCAGGTCGTCCTCGTGTGACTCTGATCAGGGCAGTGGGTTCAACAGTCCTTCCCCTCACTGACCTTGTCTGAATGGGTGTGTTAGTGGGTTGTCCTCGTGTGGCTCTGGTTGACTTTCGTTTTGGTGCCATTTATCTGCATCACAAAAGATGGCGATAAATGAGGTCTTTGGTTAAAGGAAAATAAGTTATACGGATGCGTGAATAGCGAAAACAAAATACAAGAATAAAGTCAACCACAGAGGAGCAACGAAAGAAGGAAAGAAAAGTATAAATCGGATAGAAAGACTAAGCTTGTTATATATATCAAAAGATGAAGGTTCACAAAATTACAAGCTCGTCAATAGATAGTTATAAGATACTACGGAGATACTATTAGTCCTAGGAATACATCATCACTACTACGAATCTAGGAATACATCATTACTACTACTATTCTAGGAATACATCATCACTACTACTACATCTAAGAATACATCATCACTGCTACTACGTCTAGTGGTCGTCCTAGCAATGCGTAGCTCCTCAAATGCTCGGGTCAATCCTCCAATGGTGGTCTCTAGCTGGGCTACACGGTCTCTAAGCTCCTGGTTCTCCCTCATCACTGAACCAATGATAATCTCAGCGGTCACAATCCTCTGCCACTGAGTACGATCGATTCCTCTAGCTCGTCGCAACATACCCTGAATCCTCTGTTGTCCTCTACCTAAACCAATGGCCCTAAAGTCCAAAACTCTAAGCTCTCTACCATGCAACCTCTCTAAAGCATCCAATCTAGCCCTCAATCCAATCATCACTCTACGGTCAGAATACAACTCCTCAAACAAAACACAAGCTGCCTGATCAATAGTCCCAATCCGCCTCTCCACAGTCTGAATACGCTCAGACTGTTCCAATCTCCCAAGCTGATCAGAATGAACATCAAGTAAGCTCGCCTGGTTCGTCAACTGAATCCAGATCTGATCCATCTCAGTAAGCTCAGGCTCTGTAAGTGGGGAACCTACTGGTGAAAGGGGTGGAGTAGGCATCGGAGATGGTGGTATAAAGGAAGGAGATGATGGTGTGTACTCTGGGCTAGCTGCACGTACACCCGTGCCAACATCACAAGCAATGTCAAACCACTGACTATCATCCAAACCCTGAATCTGTGCATCTCTCGATCTCTGTCCAGCCTCAAACAATCCTTGAACATCCTCCATAATACCCTTGCCATCCCTCGGCACCCTAACCTGATCTATGTCCATAGGAGTATCCCTATCCCTATCATTCTCTAGACCCATAGAAGTGTGCTCAACAGGTGCAGTCACAGTAGGAGTAGGCTCATCCTGAACCTGCTCTGGATCCTCCACTGGATCCTCATCCTCATCAGAATAAGTCTCCACTAATCTCCTACGTCTCTGACTAGGTGGGGAATCATCTGGAGATAGTACAGGTGACTGAGGTGGTGAGTCAGCAGGAGTATCCTCAAAATCCGATATAACCCTCTTCCTGGGTGGTAAAATTGGGAAATCTGAGAGTCGCTGGTAAGGTCCAGAATATACCGACATGCGAGTAGTGCATCGGTGAACAGGTGGGGTATCAAGATTATGCTGAGTAAAGGTGTACAACTGAGCTGGTGATGAACGGTGTGCTATGGTAGATCTGTGTAAGTACGGCAAGGTAGATGGAGTGGTGTGTACAGGCTGAACTGGAATAGATGGCTGAGCAGCAACACGAATAACCTCCATCAGTGGGTCATCCATGAACGGAACTGGCTACTGTGTCTGAGAAGTGAATCCATCAATATCCACCTCGGAGTGTGTGCCGAATGGGAGAGACATGGTCTGTGACAAATATAGTGCGACACGTATAAGTATATAGAAATTACTTATATCATATATGCTTAGTATAATATACCCATATAGCATGCCAAAAACACTTAATCAAATAAGGCAAACAATGCTCGAATCAAATAAACAACTAATGCTCTATCATAGCAAGCTAAACTGGCAGGCATCCGGCGGTCATGATGGAAAGTTTTTCAAAATCGGTTATAGTTTGAGGTTTTTATAAACCACGTTCTCTATAACCTAGGATCTGAATACCAATCTGTAACACCCCCAAAATCACAATATTCGCGGAAGCATACACTTTGGGGTGCTACATGGTTGATAATCATCACACAAGATATAGTGAACGGATTAAAAATCCGTTTTAAAATATATTACATAAGTCAAGTCATGTAGCGATACATAAAAACCATTTCAGATGAAAATGAAGCCCATTTAAACAAAAGGTCCAGTTGTCAGAGTAAACGCATTAAAAACATTTCCATCATTTATTGTGACCGACACCATGCACTGCACCCGGCTAAACGCACCTCAGTTTCCTGACAAAAACATGCTAAAAGTCATCTAACGCTGGTGAGTTCATAGGTTTAAATAAATAGCTGATGAAGCGAAAAGTGTACCGCTTTTAGGGGGTCATTTAAGCCCTAAATCGTATTTATTTGATCAAATATTGCCCTAAATCGTTCCTTTTGTCATTTTAGGTACTTTTGAGAAGAAATCTGGAAAAGGAAGCATTTTGGACGTTTTTGGAGCATAAAAGTGAAGAAAACGACAAAGTCTCAAAATTATGCTGGAAAGTACCTTGGACGGCGTCAGGAATTGGTCCAGACGGCGTCATGGCTTGGCAAAAGTGGTGGATGTGAAAATTACTCATGATAAGCCAGAGAATTTTGCATGAGAAATCTGACGGCGTCACCCTTTAATGTGATCAAGGTCGTCACGGTTTAAATTAAAGTGGGACGGCGTCAAGCCATATTCTGACGGCGTCAAGCCTTGATAAGCCAGAACGGATTTTGGAGCACTAAAGAGGGACGGCGTCAGGAAGGCCATCCGGGAACCCTAAAAGCGGCGAGGTGACGGCGTCAGGATCTACAACGTGACGCCGTCAGCCCTTAAACTCTATATATAGTTTTGCAATTTTTTGTCATGAGTGTGGAACTTATTGTGTGTAATTTTGGAAGAGAAACCCTAGACGAATTTCTGCCATTTTTAAGGGTTTTCATACCCTTGGATCTCCCATGTTTAATTGAAGATAAGTGATTATTTAATCATTCAATATGTCTATGTGTTGTTTGATTACATCTTGTTCTTGTCTTTTGATTAACATGCTAGGCTAGATTTATCTTGTGTTTGCTTAGATCTAATGAAACCTAACTATTGATTATTGGTTATTAGTGTGTTATTAATTGTATTGGATGATTGTTCATCGATGTTAGGCTTAAGAAAACTGGCTAACTTCCTATACGGTAACTTGCTTGAACGTCTTAAGAAATATGAACCAATGCGTACTAAGGTTTTTATGGTTGTATTTAATGCATGAGCGAATTCTAGTGATCCCATGTTAGGAGCTTCTTAGCCGGCTCGACATAGGAGTGAAGTAGGAGCTCATAGAGTTGGGGAAGTACGTATCGCCACCCCACGATTGGTATTAAGGAATACACCCATCATCCACGCGATTAATACAACTAATCAACCTGTAAAAGATAGTTAGGGAGTAAGGAAATCTAAGTAAACACATTTCTCTCCATATAAGTTTCATCAACCTTTTCATTTTCTGTTATTTTATTTTATTTGCATTCGTAGTTATTTGGGTTAGTTGACTAGAACTAATTCCGCCCACTCTTTCAAACCCGAGATTTTACTTGCTTTCATAAAATTATAAAAATACAAAAAGAATCTTCTCTCACCCTTAGACCTATTAGAGTAGTTTTTCAATCCTAACGACACTATTCCCTGTGGAGAACGATCAATCCCCCGTACTTACCACTACACTATACTACATCGGTCAGGTACACTGCCTGGTGGGGTTGTAAGCCTCTAGAGATCCCTCGAGAGGTAAAACCTGTTGTAAGGTCGCAAAACCACGCATCAAGTTTTTGGCGCCATTGCCGGGAATAGTTTATTGTTTAGGTTGAATTTTTTATTTTATAGGTCTACTCACTAGATTCCTTTCTAGTGAGATTTTTATTTTATTTTTCTAGGTTTTCTTTAGTCTATCTTTTTTCTTCGTTTCTGTGTTCGTAACCATTACCATCCGACATCATGGAAGGTGGTAATATCCTTGATCCCAACAACCCACCACAACAACCACCACCACCTCCTAGAGCCCGTACTTTAGGAGAGTACTCCCGTCCTAGCCACCAAGGCTATCGAAACACCATTGAGCTCACTCAAGGAGCCAATGTCACTCCTTTGCGATCCGACACCATCCGGTTGGTGCAAAGCGGATGCGCATTCCATGGACTTCGTTCTGAAGATCCTAACCAACATCTCAAGGACTTTCTCAAAATCGTTGATTCTATAGACCTTGATGTTGCCACTCGAGAGACGACCCGATTGCGTCTCTTTCAATTCTCTTTGCGGGACCAAGCTAGTCAATGGCTAGAGCGTCTACCCGCAGGTTCCATCACCTCTTGGGATGATCTCACCACTCGTTTCCTTGCTCAGTTTTTCCCACCGGGAAGAACTACCAAGCTAAGGAATGATATCTTGATGTTCCAACAACGTCAAGGCGAAACCCTCTACGAGGCATGGACTCGATTCAAGGACTTACTCCAAAAAGTCCCTCACCATGGCATAGAACTTTGGCTCCAAGTCCAAATCTTCTATGACCATATCAATCTCTCCACGAGGCAAACCATTGACCAATCGGCCGGTGGTAAGCTACGTGATCTAAGTGCGGAACAATCATGGGCTCTCCTAGAAGATCTTGCTCTTTATGACAACGAAAGTTGGAGTGATCCCCGTGATTTGAATAAAACGGTCAAGGCAATATCCTTGCCTTCGAATAATTCAAGCACTTCCGACCGTAGGATCATAGAACTTGAAGACCAAGTCAAGTTTCTCATGAAATCCTACGAGGCTCCTAAACCTTCAAGCCAAGTGAACAAAATCACTTCTTCATGTGAATTATGTAGTGGTCCCCACGACACTCGTGATTGCATGGAACTCCCCGAACAAGCTTTTGCGGACTACGCATCCTCGCGTACCGACGGAGCGGGAGACAAGTGGTACACTTTCAAACCCGAGCCAAACCCCTACGGTGATTCATACAACCCCTCATGGAAAAATCACCCAAACCTTAGGTGGAAGCAAAACCAAAACGCACAACAAACCAATTCTTCCAACCCACCTAATCGTTTCCAATCAAACGGTTCCAACTCGAACCGTACTTTCAACAACAATCCTTCCGGCAATGGTAGTACCAATAACTTTGAAGGATTGATGTCCCAATTTATGGCATCTCAAGAAGCTCGTTTGGCCAAGTTTGAAGCCGATTTCAAACAAAAACAAAGCGAGATGACCAATAAGATTGACACTTTGTTGAAAGCCCTCAATGACCGAGAAATGGGAGCACTCCCTAGCAACACGGTCAAGAACCCGAAACTAAACGTCAACGCCATTTCATCGGTTTTGTCTCCTAGTTCTTGTCCACAATATTATTCGGTCAATTCCATGAGCACGTGTTTCAAACAAACCCAAGTCATAGTTGAAACACCTCCCACTCAAAACCTTGACGAAGAATTCAAGGAGCTCCACCTTGAAAGTCCGGTTATTGATGTGTTGGATGAGAAGAAGCTCAAGTTAGGCGAAAAAGGGACCGCCTTTGTTCAAAACAAGCTACCTAAGAAGTTAGATGATCCGGGCTTATTTGTTCTACCTTGCAAGATCGGTAATTCGGAGGCTTATGACACATTAGCCGATCTTGGATCAAGCCTTAACCTACTTTCGTTACCTCTCTACACCTCTCTAAAACTAGGAAAACTTGAAGAAACTGAGGTGATAATAGGCTTAGCGGATGGGAGTGTTGCTTACCCGGTTGGAGTAGTCAAGGACGTGTTAGTACACATTGGAAAACTAACCATCTTAGCCGATTTCCACGTCCTTGATATGGTTAGCGACCCTACATGCCCCTTGTTGATAGGTAGAGGATTTTTAGCGACCGCTAGTGCTATGATTGATTGTAAGGAATCTAAGATAGCGGTAGGAGAAGGAGATACTTGGTCAGTCTATGATGTGAAGAAACATGCCTATGATACTAGTGATGAACCAACACCCCATTGGTTAGAAGTAAATAGGAGACCATCTAGATATGGACCTTGAATCGATAGAGACTTCATAGGACCCCAACGCCCATTTTACCTAGAAGAGGAATTTTTTAACCGAACACATACGGTAGAGCAACTCTTGGCTAGGGACACCGAATTGGATCCGTTTGAAGACCCTCTAGTTTTTAGGAGGATGATTGATTTCCTAGGAGTTTTGCCAATTAACCTAGGGATGAATAAGTGGAATTGTGAGGACGATGATCATAAGTGGGATTGGGACAAACCACCCAAAGATGGAGATGGGTCATGGCATATTAAGATGACATTGTATGACCCGGATGGAGAGAAGCTTGAAAAGATATATTGTACTAAGCGAACCAATAGGAAACTTCAATCCAAGCTTAACCCTAAAGATGTCCTCGATGACGAACTCACTTACATAGGGTAGAAGGACTTTGAGTCTAGCTACAAGACTCGTTAATAAAGAAAAGCGCTTCTTGGGAGGCAACCCAAGCTTTATTTGCTTTGTGTGTTTATTTGTTTGTTTGATTTTATTTGTTTCCGTATGTATGTTTAAATTTTATTATTATTAATTCATGTTCAAAAAAAAAAACTAATTTGTGAAAATGCTTTATCTTGTTTTTAACTTCGTCTTAACTACATATAAAGGTATTTTGAAAAAAGTTAAGTGTAAGGGAAATCTAAATCGGTTTATTAGAACAAATGAACATGAATCGTAATAATAATAAATTAACATACATATTAGTATTTGTTTGAGTCAAATGCTTGTATCGAGTTATAATGATGTTTTGCAGGATTTCCAGGAAGTAAGGTATAGGTTTTTCCAAAATTTTTCCGGAAACTTAACATGAGAATTCTGTCAGATCATTTCTGACGGCGTCAGGATTTACAACCTGACGGCGTCAGGTTTAATTTTCTGAAAATTTTTGAAAGTTTTGTTTTCATAAAAAGTTTTTATTAAATCTCTAACTTATAATCTCCAGGAATCTGCAAAATTATCATTCCACAAGCATTATATCCTTATATATAGAGTTTATCCCGCCGATGTTATGCAGGTTTTCGTGTTTGTTTTCTCAGGTTTAACAGGTTATTTTGGACAAGGAAATGTTTGTTGGATCAAGCTTATGGCGATGCATTAGTCATGGAGCTTCAACATTACTTTGGAAGAAGATCTAACCGTGTTACCACATTATCCACCGAGCGAATCAGGGGAGTATTTGATTTCATTCTTTTACCTTATTACTTTTACATCTTGTTATTTGAACATTGGGGACAATGTTCATCTTAAGTGTAAGGGGGGGTAAAGTACGATTAGAGAATGCTATTACGCTTGATTTTTGTTTATTTAATAGTAGATGTGTAATAAAACTAAGATAAACACCTGTTAGGGTAATTTTAGTGCCAAATTTAAAATTTTTTACAACATATAGGAGTGAAACTTTGATCTTAATGAACGTCTCACGGATAGGAGTTATATGACTAGCACAAAAACCGTGCCACTAAAAAATTTTCCACCCCCAAATATGTGAGGTTCGCCCCTAGAATTGGTAGAAAAAGCATTTATGCTATGATGTGTGTACCGGTGGCACTTAGATTCTAGAACTTGCGTTAGGACCATTCCGAGGCCACAAGTGAGACTACATTCGTGTAGTTAGATTTACTACATGATAAGAGGCATTAGGATTAACCCATTGTTTTACACCTGTGTTTTTGTTATAATTACTTTGGCTACATTGGTCAAGTAATTCTCCCACACCCTTTGCGTTGTACTCATTTTTAGTACACGATACCCCTAGTACACCCCTCAGAGCCTATCTTTTCGTTTTGACCTTTAAGCATTTTACTTAAAGGAAGAATTTGTTACACCCCACTAAAATGTACACCCAAATCGCCTTAGCCTACCTTGTATGCACTCATTTTTAGTGCATTATTGTGACAACATTTCGTTTAAACCCAAGTTAATTATCTAGTTGATTACATGGTTGCTAAGTCGAGTCATATCCTTGTACATATTGTTTTGGGACGATTGGGACTCATGGGTAAAGTACTAGTGTAATGGAGTAATGGGGAAGAACATCATTTATTACCCCCATATGTGCTAAATGTTTTAAAAGTACTCCAAGTTTTTCGATTATCTTAATTCGAGTCATTAGAATAGTTATTTGTAAAGTTATGTAAAAGTTCAAGTGTAAGGGGAATGAAACGCCCCTATGATGTATTATTTTGGATGGTAGGGCAAGAGTGTATGCAAAAAAAAAAAAAAAAAAAAAAAAAAAATCAGAAAAATCAAGAAAAATACAAAAAAATGAGAAAAAGAAAAGTTGAAAAAACATACGGACTACCATCCCGTTTCATTTTATGTTTATTTTATGTTTTTGTTATTTTGTTTTTAGCTTAAGATAGAGTGGAGTCTTGGCTTAGCAACATTGTATAGTACATGTAATTAATCAAGATCTTTAACTCGCCACCAGTAAAATATCCCTTATCCAACAAAACCGTGTTTATCATATCCCTACACCTAACGTTATAACCCATTTAAAAGTCCTCTTTGATAGTTTATCTTGGGTGCTTACGCCTAGTGGAGGAGGTTTTCGATCCTTTCTCAAGCATATGGTAATCTATTTGCTATGACAGGTAGTGAGAGATATTATCCGTTTTCATTTATGAGATTTATTTTGATGACACTTGAGAGATGTGAGTATCTAAACACTACTTGGGAGGTGCTAGTCTATAATCTCCGTGCTTATTATGATTAAAGTGGAACGACTATTTGTTGTAATTACTTTTATATTAGTGTTAAATGACCCCTAACTTGTATTTTGATTAGAATAAAAGCGCATTTGCTTGAGGACAAGCAAATCTCAAGTGTAAAGGTATTTGATGAAGCGAAAAGTGTACCGCTTTTAGGGGGTCATTTAAGCCCTAAATCGTATTTATTTGATCAAATATTGCCCTAAATCGTTCCTTTTGTCATTTTAGGTACTTTTGAGAAGAAATCTGGAAAAGGAAGCATTTTGGACGTTTTTGGAGCATAAAAGTGAAGAAAACGACAAAGTCTCAAAATTATGCTGGAAAGTACCTTGGACGGCGTCAGGAATTGGTCCAGACGGCGTCATGGCTTGGCAAAAGTGGTGGATGTGAAAATTACTCATGATAAGCCAGAGAATTTTGCATGAGAAATCTGACGGCGTCACCCTTTAATGTGATCAAGGTCGTCACGGTTTAAATTAAAGTGGGACGGCGTCAAGCCATATTCTGACGGCGTCAAGCCTTGATAAGCCAGAACGGATTTTGGAGCACTAAAGAAGGACGGCGTCAGGAAGGCCATCCGGGAACCCTAAAAGCGGCGAGGTGACGGCGTCAGGATCTACAACGTGACGCCGTCAGCCCTTAAACTCTATATATAGTTTTGCAATTTTTTGTCATGAGTGTGGAACTTATTGTGTGTAATTTTGGAAGAGAAACCCTAGACGAATTTCTGCCATTTTTAAGGGTTTTCATACCCTTGGATCTCCCATGTTTAATTGAAGATAAGTGATTATTTAATCATTCAATATGTCTATGTGTTGTTTGATTACATCTTGTTCTTTTCTTTTGATTAACATGCTAGGCTAGATTTATCTTGTGTTTGCTTAGATCTAATGAAACCTAACTATTGATTATTGGTTATTAGTGTGTTATTAATTGTATTGGATGATTGTTCATCGATGTTAGGCTTAAGAAAACTGGCTAACTTCCTATACGGTAACTTGCTTGAACGTCTTAAGAAACATGAACCAATGCGTACTAAGGTTTTTATGGTTGTATTTAATGCATGAGCGAATTCTAGTGATCCCATGTTAGGAGCTTCTTAGCCGGCTCGACATAGGAGTGAAGTAGGAGCTCATAGAGTTGGGGAAGTACGTACGCCACCCCACGATTGGTATTAAGGAATACACCCGTCATCCACGCGATTAATACACACTAATCAACCTGTAAAAGATAGTTAGGGAGTAAGGAAATCTAAGTAAACACATTTCTCTCCATATAAGTTTCATCAACCTTTTCATTTTCTGTTATTTTATTTTATTTGCATTCGTAGTTATTTGGGTTAGTTGACTAGCAACTAATTCCGCCCACTCTTTCAAACTCGAGATTTTACTTGCTTTCATAAAATTATAAAAATACAAAAAGAATCTTCTCTCACCCTTAGACCTATTAGAGTAGTTTTTCAATCCTAACGACACTATTCCCTGTGGAGAACGACCAATCCCCCGTACTTACCACTACACTATACTACATCGGTCAGGTACACTGCCTGGTGGGGTTGTAAGCCTCTTGAGATCCCTCGAGAGGTAAAACCTGTTGTAAGGTCGCAAAACCACGCATCAATAGCACACATGGACCAATAGCAATATCATAAAACAAAATCAGCAGATACACACTATCAGTAATGCAAACACTAAGCCTCATCCTACCGAAACTAAGACAATGCAGCACGACTAGCGTTAGCAAATAAATAAGGGTGCCCGCGAGTGTTAATCCCTAGACACCCGGCTAAAAACCCGAATGGTATACGTTCGCCTTGGCTATGCCGAGCCAACCGAACGGGGACGTCACTCCCAATAGATCTATTTATAACAACCGGCTTCCCATCAGGAATTAACGGCAGATGATAGTGGGCACAAAATGGGATTCAGCAAACTTAGGTTTCTGCATACTAGTGTGATCTTAAAAGCAACTTCAATTCTGGTCCATGAAAACAGTTTTGCATGTTTCTCACCGCAAGCTTATAAAACCAAAAAATCGTATAAAAATATGGGGCTATAAACTCACCTTTCAAATACAGCAATTCAGCATCATCAAAATAATGCAACCGCGCCGATCAGCACCCTAAATTAGTACGGTAAGTCTTAGCAAAACGTTCGTGTCTCAAGTGTCTTTATTTTATTTGAAAAGTTTTACGTTTGACCTGTGCTCGTGTATTTCTTGCTTGCTGTGTGGTAAAATATATTTCGAAACGATTTATTATTGTCCTTGGATTGGATTGAACAACAGTGATAATACATGATCTTTAGTAATCTCTGGATGACCATGCCCGTCTCCCTCATTGTACATGAATTGTGACATCCTGGGAATGTTTGTAGCACAGTCGATAAACTCCTGTGGAATTTCGTTCTTTGCATAAATTCGTTCTTTGTTAAGTTTCTTCCATGTTTCCATGATTAATCTTTTGATATACATTCTAGCTTCTTCTTCGGCAGCACCACTCTCACACATGTAACACTGGATTGATTTTGAAATGTCCCCCTTTTATTCCATTTCCTCCTAATAGGAAATATTTAAGTTATTTACAATTTATTAGCATGAGATATTATTTGTAAATAAGTTATTGTAATGACAATTTGAATAAGTTATTAACTCTTACAAAGGGATATAAAAAACCCAATAAAATATCTATAAGGAAATAAGTATTGTATATTAATAAAATGAAATACCGAGGATGTCCCCAAGTCATCAGCAAGTCTGAAGATTATTGATGAGTACCGAACTAGATTCTTTGCTCTTTCCATGCAACGTAAGGCTGGATGCAGTAAGGCGACCAAGTTCCCTCATTTTTCTCTGCCACGTCAGCTTTCTCTCTTCAGCGACCTACAGGCGATTAGGTGCCCCAGTAAGGGCGACCAAGTTCATTTTATTTTTTTTTTATTAATACATTTTTAAACACAAACTCAAATTTTATTTAATAATTAAAACATTACATAATAATTCAAATAAAATAAAAACATTACAATAAAATTGCGGCATGTTTTGAGCCAATCGGGATTTCCGGCCTTTTGATTGTCACTACTAGAAAAAAGGCCTTTAATGACGCGCATTGCGTGTCATAAAAGGGGTCAGATGACACACTTTTTGGTGTCATAAATCGACCCGTCATAAAGGTTTATGACACGCATTTTGCGCGTCATGAATTTATGACACCCTTTTACGACATACTTTTATGACACTATTTTATAACACCTTTTTTGCGTGTCATGGTTCAAATTTTTTTTAAAAAAATATTTTTTATAAAATTACTAATATCCACACATTAAATAACAGTTAATCTCATAATACAAATTTATACACAAATAGCAAAAGAGCGAATTTCATATATATCAAAACAATGTGTTTCATACAACTACAAGTTATTTTAAAATTCTAAAATTCACCATAAAAGTTTACAACCGCTAAATTATATAGAATTCAAGACCGGTAAATGAAGTTTGCCACATAATTTGCCCATTCTTCACGAATTTCATCCAAATCATCATCCGTGTATTCTTTTTTATCTTCTTCGATCTGACAAAACACAATACTAAAAAAGAGAGGCATTAAGAACAAAAGTGTCACAAGCACTCTTATTGCCATTCTCATGCATAAGCAGTCTCATGCTTAAAAACTAAAAATAAGCCCAAAAATAAGCAGAACAATACAAAAAATTACCAAAAGCTAGAAAATATATTAATGCACTACTGGAAACTTAAAACAACTGAAAAAGTACAAATAAGCACAAGAGATAAGCTGAAAAGTAGCACAAACAGTTGCAAATGAAAACAGAAATAAATGGCTAACAAGCTCACTTGCAACTACTCTAAAAGCTAAGGGAGAGCTTATCAGGGAGAACTAAAGGCAAAGCAAAGTGCAATTGAACAGTGATGTGCGTTTTTACCCGTTTGACTTAGTTGAACCAAACACCCTCTTATAGTTGAATGTATGCAATTTAAAACTGGGAACCAACAAATAAACCTAAGATACAGACTTTTTGATGATTAACTAACCTTAATTACTCCTAATAAGTAATGTCTATATGTGAATAAGCACTAAAAAGCCAAAACTATATTTAAGCTAAATGGAACTGTTTTTAAGTTTTTAAGTAAACGAGCGGGGTAGCAGCATCTGCACAGCAGCTTGAAACTGATAAAAGCTTGTCTACCTCTCTTAAATCTTTGTTAACACCTGACTTTAGAACTTTTCAAAGCAGCTTTTTGAAACCAACAATCCGTAGTAAGTTTGTGTAGCATAAAGAAACTGCAGAAAAAGGTAACAAACTCACCAAGGATATGATTATTTTCCGGAGATTGAGGCCTGCAAACACCACTTAGGCGTGGATGCCCAGATATTGAGGAGTTCTTGCCCTGCCAATATAAGGGCGTTTTCTTTCCACATTTAATACATGCTACAAAGTCCAGTGATATATATATAATCGTTACTGTAACTCTTGGTTGTATCTTTGCTTACCTGAAACAAAGTAAAATGGATCAAGAAAAGGACCAATTGGGGGCTATTGAACCAAAAGAACTTGTTACTTGGCTCTACCACTGGGGCTCCCCTAACAATTGTTGCCTTATCTTGAATTTGTTGAGCCATTTCCATGATCACTAGTTCAAGTTTTGTACCCACCAATAGAAGAAATTGAAGGATCTAGTGTACCGCAAGAGGAACAAACGAGAGATAAGTAAGCGCATGCCATCCTACACCATTGTCAAATAAACGTACAGCCTTTATCAGTTTACTATGTTTGTAATGTCTATATAAATCAATCCGTAATCTCTAGTAAACTAAAATGTATATCTTTCATATAGCAAGAAATTGAACACAGTTTATTGCAATGTGGATGACTATCAACTTATTTTGTTTACAGGTTTATGCATACAAAGGCGTACATAGTGTGATCAGGGTAGACTTTTAACCATTGTCAAATAATCTATATGAATGAATGACGACAAATTAAACACAATAAAAGAATACAATAGAAGATCGAGAGTAACCTTATACCCAAGACTGACTTAAAGTCATCTTCCATGGATCTCTTGATGTACTTATGGAAATCAAATTTGCTACTTGGATTAAATGTGCGACTGCAGCAGCTGAAGCAAATGCGCGACTGCAGCAGCTGCTGTTGCTGTTGTTGCTGCTGCCTATCATTCTCTTTCATAAATGATTCAAGACCCCGTCAACCGTCAAAAAAAGTTAAAAACAACCTTTAATCCATTCTCTGTAAAGGCATAAAACAATATCTAATTACAAAAATCAAGCCATAAATTTATTAAACATTGCTTGAAACTTAAAGCTTACAAACATAAACCAAACATCCAACACAATAAGAATTACAGTAGCATATTAAATAAATATATATTTAAAAGAGATGTAGAGGAAAACTTACCATGTAACTTACCAAAAGGAATGAAAAGAAGAAGAAAGAGAGGCGGAGGTGGCGCGTGGCAGTGGGATTTGGGGGCGCGTGAACCACAGATCCGCCTTCAAAGTGATGAAACAAGGGTGGGTTTGGTGGTATTTTGTTGGTGAGGTTGGCGATGTGGTGGTTGGTGGTGTCTCTTGGGGAGCGGCGGCTGCAAAAGAGGAGGAGGTTTTTAGGGTTATAGTAAAGTGAAGAGGGAGAGAAAAATAAGAGGAGTGTTTTGTGTGTGTGTGTGTTAATGAATAAAAATTTGAAAGATTTATCCCGTGTTACACTACCTTTTTTTATGACACCAAAAATTGCGTGTTATAAACCCTTCAGATTTTACAAATTATGACAGTATTTTTATGACACACGTTTTTGCTTGTCATTAAAATACGTGTGTCATAATTTAGGTGTCATTAAAGGCTATTTTTCTAGTAGTGTGTGGTGTTTTCTTAGACATGTTGATTAAGGATTGATGTGTGAGATTTTGATTGAGAATTGAGAGAGTTTGGTGTAGTGAAGTGTGTTAAATATGTGTATGTATTTATAGTGTTTTTGAAAGGATTTTTTTTTTTTTTTTTTTTAGTAGTAGCAAGTATACGTTAATATAATAAAACAAATGCAAATGATTCTCTTTTGAAATAGATCGGCCAAGTGACCAAGTTGTGAGTGACCAAGTAACTCGATCGAATCTTGCAGTAAGGGAAATCGATTCCCTATTCGATCACAAAGAGGTCGACCGAATCTACTGCAAACAGCCTAAGATCTCTTCGGTTGAAGTGCATGATGTTAAGCACTTAACATGGAGGAGTATGACACGACCCCCTATGTACATGCATTATCCAAGTACTCATGGAGTGTTGGCGTATACCCACTGTGGTACCATTTTGCTTCTACAAGGTATGACTTAAACATGTCCGCCCACTGCAACATATTCAAATACTTTGAATTAATTACATTATCCATAATCAAGAAGAAATTTATTATAAAGAGTTTCAGATGATTGATTAATTACTGCATTCTTTAGACATGAAAGGACGAAGAGCCCTGTTTCTGTCAAGGTATTATATGTGATCTCATTTACGGTGTTATAAAATCCAAGAAAACATATCTTCATAGATTCTGGAAGTTCATTGACCGCATTGATATCCCATCTGCGCATTAGAAATCCTCTCACTTGTTACGATATGTGCTAATAGTACCAGTTGACAAACATGTAATCTTATAAGAAGCAAGAGTATGTTAGTATTAGCCTATCAATAACATCAGTAAAGAGTTCAATTTCATCCAAAGTACCATGCAAATCATAGACATCATCAATTGTAGTAATCAAACAGTTAACCATTGTTATTGTTCTCCTTCCAAGACTAAACTGACACTACTACAAAAACAATCATTTAGACCTCCACATAAAGACCTTCTACCAAAATCACAGGTCTAAAAGTCTTTTAGACAGGTTTATATCATTTTCACGGGTCTAAATGTGTTTGACAGGTTTAGACAGGTGAATATCAACCTAACCGGTCTAAAATCTACTCTTTTAGACCCGTCCTTTTTATTTCCACAGGTCTAAATGTAATTTCAGATTTGGACAGGTGAATATCATATAACCCGGCCTATAAAATCTTTGCGGCATTTCAAAATTTTCTTCGAAATGTCCCACCCACATCAAATTTTCAAACGCACTCTTTTTTTGTTTGTCTCATCTTTTTATTCTTCTTCTCTACTTACTTTTTTAACTTCTTTATACATTTCTTTTTCTTGTTTCTTCAACACATCAAAGAAGCAAAAAATCATCACCTCATTCTTCTATTATTTGGTAAGTTCAGAATTTATGTTTTTGCTTCTAAGTTCTCTATTTTATGCAGTTTAATAACTATATATATTCATGTTCTAAAATTGTGTAACGTTTCTAGTTATCAATTTACAAAGTTTACCAAGTATGTTTATGTTTTATACTTATCTTTGTATCATATTGTTGGTTTTGTTAGCTTAATTAATACTCGATGGTGGCCGAAATGGGAAGAAAGATTATGGTCAGAATAAGGTGTAGATGATGGTTAGAACCGGGCGAAAGATGGTTGTTGTAGCGGGGTGAAAGAGGCGGTTAATGCGGGGGTAAAAGATGGTTGTTGTAGCGGGGTGAAAGAGGCGGTCAATGCGGGGGTAAAAGATGGTGGCTGAAGCTTATCAGTGAACCAAAAACAACTTATTATCATAAGCAAAACTGTTGATTTCTTGAAAAAGAATTATTAATTTTTTTTCAAAAAAATACCTTTTAGACCGGTGGAAATGAAAACAACCGGTCTAAATAAAGAATCTTTTAGACCGGTGGTCCACCCAGTCTAAATGTCTAATAACCTTTTGGACCTCCCCCCATTTAAACCCCCCTTGTAACCGGTTTAAAAATACTTTATAACCGGTCTAAAAGCCAATTTTTGTGGTAGTGTGAGGTAGGTAGCCAAAACCAAGCGCCCACAAAAAATGCTCCACCAATCGGTCTCGAGTAAAGCTTAACTTCTCATCCCATCTTATATTTTTCCACCACCTATGGCATATATAAATTAGAATACTTAGATGATGATGGTGATTAACATACGTATACATTGCCATTTTCCTTGAATCTCAAACCTAATTAATGGAAGAATACCTAAGTCATAACAAAAATAGTTTGGGCGTACTTATATAAGGGAGAAATGAATAATAGATACCTTGATGTGTGTTTTGTTAGAGTTTGTGTATAAATATTAATATTAGTATGTCTGGTTTCGAACCCGAGACTCGGGATTACACACAATTCGTAAGAGTTTCAATGGTTTGAATTAATTAAATATAGTTTTATATTTTATTTATTCATTTCACAAATTAACACATAACGGTCGTTAGTATTTAACGGAGTTTGGTTAACGGACGTTAAATATTAACTACAAGGACCAAGGATGAAAATAGGGATCAAGAAGGATCTAGAAATCCTTTCTTGATGGAAAAGTCGGCCGAAATATCCCTAGGGGTTTATGGTGTCGATTTTGGTGGCTTGGAGGACAAGATTTGGGTGCCTATAAATATAATCCCATTATGTTCATTAATCCCTAATCTTGTTCCAAGCTTAAAACCCTATTCTCTTCTACTCCCTCTCTTGTGGCTGGTCGAATTACTCATCCCAAACACCTTGGGATTTTCGACTTTACTACAATATAAGTTAGGGTTTTGTTTGTGAATTAAGAACCTAGCTTTTCCCATTGGAACGCTAGTATTACGTGTGTACAAGAACGAGTAACAAGCTTACTTTAGCTTGTGGTGACTTGCCCTATTCGACCTTAATAAAGTTGATCCATCCTAAACCCTAGTTAGGGTTTATATTGTTCTTGGTGATCACGTGATTCCTTGTTCTTGCTAGGAATCAAAAGGTACGTGTCTATTTATGTTTTAGTTAATTAATTATATGTCATTGTAGATCCAATCCGTTGTGCATGCTTTGATGTTATGTTGATCATGATTATGTGTTTATAGTGTTTTTTATGATTCACATATTCCAACAGTGGCATCATGAGCCCGTTTTAACATGTAATTAATTACTTAAAAACCTTAAAAATTCAATCTTGTTGAGATACATGCAATTAATTTTCTAGGGTTTTGATTTTTTTTTAGTAAACCCTAATATGGGTCGACACCGATAATATTTTTTTAGGGTTTTAGGTTGTTAATAAAAATCTTGTAGAAACCCTAGGATTGCATGCAATTTTTAATGGTTAATTAATGAATACCTTATGTGATGTCATTAATTATTAGATTGCGTACAATATTGACATGATAATATGTGATTACATGATTATATGTGCAATATGGGATCCATGACAAAATCTTGCATGTTTTGTGTTTAAATTGCTACATGTTTTAAGATAAATCTTAAATTAGAGAAGACCCTAATATATTAATTAAAATTGGTTATGTGCAATGTGGTATCTAATTAATCAAAACTTACGCGGCCAAATTTATTTGGCGTCTGTGGTCCATTGGGTACAATGAGCTCGAAAACGAATGGGAGTTTTATTGATTAGATACATTAAAATTCACATAGAATCATTAATAGGATTTATCAAAAAGGTTTGCATGTGGCTATATGATATTGTTAATGATCATATATGTGTTATTGAGTGTTTATTTATTTTTTTCAATTACTTGTTCTTTGTGTTTAATTATGATGGATTGTAACAACAAAGAGGGTAATTTTTTAAATAAAATAAATAAATAAAAATAAACCTAATAACTATGAAACCTTTGTAGTAAACTATTTAATTGCCAAGTCTTATGTGCCGACAGTGGTTCGCTTCGCACTGTAATTTGCTCCCAGGCGAGATTAGCAATTAATAATTAATTACATAAATGTTTTAAGCTTTAAATCTTAAAGTTTTAATTGATTGATGCGACTGTGAAAAGTGGTCGAAGCGGCGGACCTATTATTGACAAACTATAAAGTGGGTATAAGGAGGCTTGACATTAAATTGTCATCCGAAAGGGGCGCGTTTTTAATTAGCTTCGGCGGACGTTTGCCCCTCCGCTCGTCTGTGCGTCAATAATAGACTTACCAAGTACACCATGAAAAAGTACGAAGCATCTTAAGGCAATGTTGTAAGTTTCTCAACGCCATCAATTAAATTTTGTTGATTTTAAGCTACGAATAAGTAAACAGTTTTTTGTAGAAAACATATGATACAAAGATGAATGCATGACATCTTTGTACATATTTTTTGATTACACATCAAAAAATTTAATACCCTTAAAATTTAAGTGATATGTCATCCAACTACAAAAAGGAACACCTAAGGTTTCATCCTACATCACTAGCAGCCAAAGCTGAATGTTGATGTTCAAAGGGTGGTTGTTAAAGGGTAAATTGAGTACTTTCATTGCTAGCAGCCAAAGCTGAATGCGATGAAACGACGTCAATTTACAGTTTCTTAAGTTGGTTAACTTAATTGAGCACTTTCATTACTAGCAGCCAAAGCTGATGTAATGGAACGGCGTCAAGGCATAAAGATTTGGGGATGAAACATGCTTACATTTGCAACTGAGGTTGGCATAATATGTAAGTCCCATGATTCTAGGAATTGCAATTGGATATTGGCAATTGAGTGTAGCTCTACCTTATTGAGTACTTTCATTGCTAGCAGCCAAAGCTGATGTGATGAAACGACGTCAATTTGAATCCTAATTTTCAATGAAAATTAATGGCTAAATTTTATTTACCGTGGGTGTTTAATTTTCTTGAAAAGTTATTATCGAAAATACTAAAATTGAATTTTGAAAATTCTTTTAATGTATTTAATGCAACGTTAAAACCGTAAACGTGGGGTTTTCTTTTAGTAGTAAATTGATCTACACCCGTAGGGGTTTTGGAGAGAGTCAATTTTTACTGAAAAGAATAAACCTAGTCTACTTTCCGAGTGAAGAGTAAGACTTAATCCTATTCCTTTTCATGAGTGAGAAAGGAATAATAGGAAAATTAGAATTGTCTAAATTCTAAGAAATAACTCATGGCGAATTTCTTAAGAAATTGCATGGTTAGGAGTTATTAAATTAGAAGCTGGACTAATTACCGCAAAATTGGTTAAAGGCAAACTAGAATTTTTGATCTAGTTGTTATGCTTTAACCATTTAAAGGTGCTACATACCATGATGGGAATGGTAGACCTAACTAAGGAAGAAATTGCATACCCAATTCTTTCAAGTTAATTGCATTGATGCATATTCCATCGTTGACAAGTAGAATACATTCTTTGAAGTACCTTAGTAACGTTACGTAAGGGATTCATCAAAGGTGTAGGAAAGTAAACAGCACGCTATTTTCTTTTACTGGTTATGCAACACTTACAATGTTGTCAAACCCAGTGGGAGCATTGTGTTGTAATTACTGAATAATGAGTTCATGTAGTGATCTTAAATTCAGTGGGAGCTACAAGTCTTGGTAGTAACCCATATTATCTCCAGAATCTCTTGGGATAAATACTTTCCAATTATAGACACTTGTGGTATTAAGGATAGTCGTGTACGTTTCCTTACTAAACGAGGTAATTCTATATCTACTTATATCAATGACACAAATCATATTGATCAAATAAGCAAACGATTGACGTGTTGTTTATCTGATACATAATGTTGTTCCATGCACAAGTAGGAGAAATCTTATTGTGTGCAAGCAACAACATAAAGGAATATGATTTAAAGGGTTCTCTTGACTGCAAGGTCAGAGATTGATGTTCTAATGTGTTTTATACACATTCTAATTTATAGAACACTTGGAGTTAATATCTACTTTCATTACTAGATATTAATGACAAGGTAAATTACATACTTTCATCATTGCAGCCTCAGCTGATATGATGAAACTAAGTTAATTTGCAAGTTTCTAAAATTAGATAATTATTAGAACAAGTGTCGATATGATAATAAGACTACTTCAAATGTAAATATTTATGTATTGTTGTAATGACATAAATAAATGAAGTAATCTTATACTACTTCATAATTTGAATGTTTATGTATTCTAGGAATGACATAAATATATGAAGTAATAAATTAACTTGAAATACTATTGAAACCAAGTTATGGGTTTCATAATTACTTTAGTTATACATGTTTATATTGTAAGATATAAATATGAAGTCTTTGATTGCTATAAGACTTATAACAAAGTAAGACGTTATCTTGTTATATTTTTTAATTAAGACATAAACAAGGAGTCATTGAGTTGAATAATGACTTATAACGTATATTGGGATTATAACAATTATGTCTTCTTGGTAAGACATAGAAATGAAGTGACTTGGGCTAAAAGGCACTTATGTTATAAAGCATGCAATTGGCTTGGAAAATCTATTGTACCATTAAAGTGATTTAGTTGGAAAATAGGTAAGCCAAAACCGAAATATATTTATCTTACATATTGTAAGAAAGACTTACAATATTAATCCTAATGGAATACATAGTATGTATGGTATGTTCAGTTAGGAAAATCAAACTCTTGAAAAATTGTTTGATTAAAGATAACTATATCTTCTAATCTTCCTAAAGATATCAAGGTTAGAAAATTGAGTATGAATTGGATATACTCAATTAAGACTCTAACCTAGAAGATTAATAAGACACCATTGATTATGGAATGTGTTGAATCACATTAAGTCTTAAAATTGAAGTTCAGAATTTGTTAAACTACTTGTTGGGTAGGTTATTAACAAATTAATGTTAGGAACTGTCAATATGTATTTGTAAAAGTCCTAAAAGAGAACAAGTTTGTGTTGCTCTATTTGCTAAGCATTTATTGGTAATCTATAAATTACAAAAGGCGAGTGGGAGTTTTATCTTCAAAAGATAAAAATTACAAGATACATAATCTTCTAAATAAGCTAGAAAAATCATAATGAGGATTTAACATGTTAGTGTTAAATCTCAAGATGATGGAATTTTTATTCATAGATCCGCAAGGATATCTCAAATATTTGTAGAATATGTTGAGGGTTATGAGTTACAGGATCGTGGTATGCCTGTTAATAAATTGCAAATGTTTATTTGGCAAATAACTCATACTGTGAATAATAAGATGCAGTCCAAAAAGATAACTAGTTTGGAAACGTAGTTAATCTTAAACTCTATAGTAACCCTATAGATTGGAAATGAATTTCTACAATGGAAATGAAAATCATAGAGATTTAAATTCTTGTGTAGAAATCATAATGGACAAATTTGTATACATATTTAATGTGTGAAAAGATTATCAATCACACTTAAGCAATTAAATGTGATTGAAATTCTTTCTAAGCACATAAAGATTATCATTGTCATTATTAGTTTCATTTATATGAAATTAATAATGGAATATCAAAACTCTTTCTTTAATAATTACTTGAGCGAGGACGAAAAGTAATTGAAAGGAGTGTTTGAATTCAAATAATCTTTAGAAGTATACAAAGTGCAAATCATTTGTGAATGGATTAATGCATGCATCTAGAAGATATACTTAATTTTAGTTATTAAATCTAGTTCTGATTTATAATTAAATAAGATATTTCTTAATATTCCTAAAAGCTAGTGGGAGTGATATATTTATTTTCTTATTTCATGTATGTTGTATAACATATAGGAAGTAACATTCTATTAACATTTATATGTTAAGTCTTAGTTTGGAATGAAACTTCACAAGGAAATTTAGAAAATAAAACCTTGGAATATATGTTTATTTGATTATAAATATAAGCGGTAAAAATAACTGATTCTAAAAGAACATGATATTCTATTAGAAGGTATAAATAGAAACATATCTTTGAAAAGATGTGACATGAATAAATCTAAGGTTGACGAAAGGATTATTCATGTACATCATGTTATTTGTTGTATCATGTTTGGATGCAAGATGATTGACAAGATTAGTATCTAATTGGAAATTATGAGATAGCTAAGTGTAATGGATATGGTTTAGAATTTACATCCTCAGCCTGGATTTGCTCCAAAATTCTAAATACGAACCATATGGCAAGTTATTGCTTGATTGATATTGTGGTCAAATCTTGAAGGATTTGAAGATATCAAACTAGGGTATTCACAATGCAAGAAACACTAGTTTGAGGCTTAGTTATGGATCGATTGGAAGAGAACTTAGAGAGAGAAAGTGATGGGAACTTCTAGAGAGAGAAACAATGTGTGTATTAGCTTAAGATAATGTGAAGTTCCAACCCTTCCCTTGTGTGGGAAGGGGTATTTATACTTACAACATATAATGCCCCTAGCGGGCTGTAGAGTGAGCTGACAGAGGGTAAAGACCCGACCCACTCCACAATACTAATAATAATAACTAAGCTACTAATAATATTACTAATAATCCTACGAGCTATGATGTACTAATAATTACTCGGGATGACCGAGTCTTCAGCTGAATATTCATATTCCTAACAATCTCCCCCTAAGGGAGGTCACCCCAGAAGTAATGTTCTGAATTTCAGCACTTCTTCCTTGGATCTTGACATCATAGCTCGTAATCATTGAATCTTCAATGTCATAGATTGTTTGCAAACATCAGTGATCTGAAGATGACTTCTCTTTTGTCTTGGATGAACTTTGAGTAATCTTTGAAAGTATCATCCCACTTGAGTCTCCAAGTCATCTTTCTGTAGTAAGACTTCATGTGATGAAATATACTTAGAGCCGACATGCTCACACGATATGGTGTCATGATCTTCAGCATCAGAGTTAGCAGAAGTTGTGTTGAAGGTCTTTTAGGGTGATCATGACTTCTTTGATGATGATGTGGTGTGAGCATGTGGTGATGGATTGGCATCTTTTCTGCAACCAGCTACAACAGCAACCAGCTACAGCATTCCACTGCTACAACCGCCAGAAGTTCCTGCATACGACAGTTAGCAATAATTCGACCGGTACTTACAAGTTTGGACTTCGAGATAGTCAACAGCATATTGTGAAAACTCTCTCTAATCCTTACCAAGACCGTTCCTAATCGAAAACCCACAGAGGGCTTTTTAAGATTTTACCGTAGTAAATCAACGATTAGGTGAGTCGCTGGAGATCACTCCACGACTGTAGACCGGTTGAAACCGTCGCGACCACTAAGCGTAATCCACGAGGAATTACCGAAGTGACCTGCTTTCAAGGCTGCTTGATGTTGACCCTGGCAGGAATTTCCATTCAATCATTGAGAATTACATTTGTAAATTCTCTCATAAATGTTCTGGCAGATTGCTAAGATCTGCGTAGGACTCTTAAGTTTACAACTGGTGTCCTTAATGATGAACAACCAGAGTAGAAATAATCCGTGTTCCTATGAGATCTTATTGTGAATCTCTTGGCTCTAGACTCAATTGTGCGTTTTGATTTAGTGATCGGAGGCTGGAGAGAACTGCCACCTTTTCAATATCATCTAACTCGGAGTGAGAAAGACGATAGGAATGTATTGAACTCCGTGACAAATGAAACAAGAATCCTTTGAGGGACCTTGAGTGGCTAGGGAGGGTTGTGCAGCGTATCACTGGGTCCATGATACTTTGTCTTCAATGCCAGCAATCAACTAAGTGATTCTGACAGCATATGTATTGACCCGGTTTCTGCCTAAGTTGTAAGGAGGGCTATTTCTTTTCACCCTTTCTCTTTACAATTCTTTTTCATTCTTCAACCCCTTCAGTGCTTACCGAGACTTCATAACTAACACCTTGTTGGGTTTGTTCCAGTGTCAGCTCCATCTCAGTCGGCACTCTTCCCTCATTCACTTTTCTCCTTTTTAATCATACCTAAGGACTTCTACACTAACTAGTGGATTATCCCTGGGTAGATCCCTCCGGCTCTGGCGGGATCATGGGAACTTGAACCTAACCTAACCATCCTTATAACTCCATGCGTTAATTAAGATGGTCGGTCTTTGATATTCATCCATGATTGCCAAACCAAATCCTTGAAAAATCTCTCAAAGTGTTCATGATTTTGAAACACATTTTTGCAAACATTTGAGAGTTTTATATTTTTCAAATGCTCCCCCTCAACATGTGCTCGAGTGATAGTTTTATAAATTTGCACATGTTAGGTAGAGCTCGCACTTTTTGAATTGATCTACTTTCAGTGAACATGACCGATTCGAGACACGCTTACATCACTGGTTAGACCAGCTTGAAATTATTACCCGGCCTGGTCAAGTCCACAGAAAGTTTCTCGAAACGGTACACTCTACTCAGATACATCTTTTTCGAGACACGCTTACATCACTGGTTAAACCAGCTTGAAATTATTACCCGGCCAAGACGTATCCTTTCGATTGATGGCAATTCAAGTTTCGTCAATTCATTGGTGAAATCTGAGCCTTGCTCACGTGAGATGCCAAATCCTTTGTTTTGTTAACACCATTTGCTCCCCCTCAATATGTGCATCTATATAAGAAAGATTTTCGCACATATGGAAGAGCTTGCTTTTATGACCAAAACATTTTGCTCCCCCTCAATATGTGCCATGATATACAAAATGGTTTAGCACATACGGGAGAGCATACATTAACTTCCAAAATCATCACATTTTATCATAATTTCCTATTTAAATCACATTCTCTCCCCCGATCAAAAATTTCAAACCATTTGAGATTTGTGATCCCAAGTGATTTAAATAAGTTTAGAAAATTTGGGAGAAAATGTGGTCAGGTTTAAATGTATTCTGATTTTGAAGCATACTATGCTTCCCTTGAAACACCGAGAGAGTGTCACTGCTGATGTTGCACAAATTTGGCAAGGTGTCGGAAATTTGAACAAATATGCCCCCCCCTCAATTAATGACCCGTTTTCCATTAAAGGAGCTGTAGTCATTCAATTGAGCGACGGGTATTTGTGAAAATTTAAATCAATTTACCACCTTGTGTAACATCAAGACTCTCTTGAAGAATCAAACAAGATAAAGAGTCTGATGTAAAGAAGACTTCTCTTCTAATACACGAAATGACGCACAGAAACGTACATCAAGTCGGGAGAACATGGATATAAAGTAATCCATGCCCAGGTGAACATCACCCGGTTGGAGGAACAGCTGTCTTTTTGGCGACATGCTTTCCCCATTGTACAGTGCGGGTTGCAGCATGAAGTAACTGCAAGCCATTAAGACATGTTTTAACTGATTAGTATAACTTCTGCTCGAGCTTCATTTAAGAATCCGTGCCATTGTTGAATGACATTTCTAGATCCGTAAATGTTATCGATAAACAGAAGACATGCCTAGGTAGGACTATTTTTGGTATTTTCTGATTTTTCGATTTTTTATGGATTTTATAGGTTTTATATTTTTGTATTTTTCTTTTTGATTTAAGGTATATACAACTATGTACAAGGATATAAGAAGACAATCCTTTACTCCTCCTTTTCTTCCTGAAGACACTTGAGGGTTTCAGGAGTCATGCTTTTCATGCCAAGGCGTGGGAGAATAAACTGAAACCTTTCTCTTGGGAGGGCCTTGGTGAAGATGTCAGCTAACTGAAACTCTGTCCTCACGAAGTATAGTTCCACAATTCCTTTTTCCACCTGTTCCCTGATGAAGTGATGCCTGATGTCGATGTGTTTTGACCTGGAGTGCTGAACATTGTTACAACAAAGAGCAATGGCGCTTTTGTTGTCACAATATAGGGGAATTTTGTTGTATGAGAATCCATAGTCCGAGAGTTGTGATCGCATCCAAAGGATTTGTGCACAACAAGCAGACATAGCAATGTACTCAGCTTCAGTAGATGATATGGAAGTACTCATTTGCTTCTTAGAAGACCAACTAACCAATTTTTCCCCTAAAAACTGAGCTCCTCCTGAAGTACTTCGACGAGTGTCTTGACATCTCGCATGATCAGCATCCGCGTAAGCCGTTAACTCCATTGCAGTGTCCTTAGGATACCAGAGACCCATATGAACCGTGCCTTGAAGATATCGGAAGATCCTTTTCACTGCTTCAACATGCTTCTTGGTTGGTCTGGATTGATATCGAGCACACATACACACAGCAAACAGAAGATCTGGTCTGCTAGCCGTGATGTACATCAAAGATCCAATCATGCTTCGATACTTTGTTATATCTACTGGAATCCCTGAAGGATCTTCATCCAGCTTTGTTCTATCAACCATGGGAGTGTCAACAGGTTCACTTGAATAGAATCCAAACTTTTTCAAGATCTCGTTGGCGTATTTGGATTGATTAATGAATATGCCTCCGGGACTTTGAGAAACTTGTAATCCTAAGAAGAATGACATTTGACCCATCATGGACATTTGGAACTTGGAATTCATCTCCTTTGAGAAACTATCACATTCACTAGGATCTGTTGAAGCAAAGATGATATCATCTACATATATCTGAACTAGTAGTAGATGGTTTCTTGACTTCCTGGTGAATAGTGTGGGATCAACAACACCCTTGGAGAATCCGTTCAATAGGAGGAACTTGGACAATGTATCGTACCATGCCCTTGGCGCCTGTTTTAACCCATAAAGAGCCTTCTTCAAGCGGTAAACATGAGTAGGATGTTCAGCATCCACGAATCCTTCTGGTTGACTCACATAAACTTCTTCCTTTAAGTCACCATTCAAGAATGCCGTTTTGACATCCATCTGGTAGACTATCATATTTCGACTAGCAGCATTTGCAAGGAAGATTCTTATAGCTTCAATTCTAGCAACCGGAGCAAACGATTCTTCAAAATCAATGCCCTCTTCTTGTCTGAACCCTTTAGCAACTAGCCGTGCCTTGTTCTTTAACACATCACCATACTCATCAAGCTTCACTTTGAAGATCCACTTTAAAGCAATGATCATTGCAAGCTCTGGAGGAGGCACTAATTCCCATACTTCAAGTCGATCAAATTCATGGATTTCATCCTGCATAGCCTGGAACCAGCAATCTTTAGTCATTGCTTCTTTGGCATCTTTTGGTTCGACTTTGGACAGTACGGAATTGAAGAAGCACCATAGTGCATCAGTGGCTAGTTGATTACGTGTGGATACTGGACGTGAAGGATTGCCTATGATGTTGTCGATTGGATGATCACTGGTCCATTTCCTGAGATGGTCGTGAGGTTGAGGGTTATGAACAGACGTAGCAGTGCTGTGTCCTTCAAGTGAGGATGTGTCTGATGAATGTTCAGGAGCAAATATGTTTTCAAAAGGAGCCTCATCAACAGGAGCAAAAGGATTAACTTCCAAAGAATTATTATCTGAAGATTCTTGTATTACTGGAGAAGTTTGAGCGTTTGATGATGAAGGCGATAGACTGGCAGCTGGAGCATTGTGACTGACTGATACTGAAGCTGTAGGGCCTTCTGAACCTTGTGGGGCTTGAACCTCAGCCATGGGAAGTACAGCAGGTACACTTGGGATGGTTCCATTTGTTGGCTCAAAGTATTCATCAATCATAGGATCAAATAACTTCTTTAACTCCTCGCATGTAGGTGGCACATAAGAATCTGCAGGCGTGGAATTCTGTACAAGTCCTGAACTAATGGGTCCAGGAGACAAAAGGTTAAGATCGGGTCCAGAACTAATTTGTCCTGAAGCAGGTTGCTCACTCAGCTCATCGAACGTAACATGAATGGTTTCCATAATTTTTCGGGTTCTCTTATTATAGATTCGATACCCTTTACTGTCTGGTACGTATCCAACAAAAATACCTACATCTGCTTTAGCTCTTAACTTTCCCAAGTCTTGACTATCGTTAGTTGGGTAGCAAAGTGCACCAAACACACAGAGAAAGGAAAGATCTGGTTTCTTGTTATGAATTAACTCGAAGGGAGTCTTCTCATGAACCGGATGAATTAGGGATCGGTTTTGAGTGTAACAAGCTGTTGCAATAGCCTCTGCCCCGAGAAACATCGGTGTCTTTGAAAATATAAGCATAGTTCTTGCAGCCTCTATTAGAGTACGGTTCCTTCGCTCTACCACTCCATTCTGTTGAGGAGTGCGAGGGATACTTTTCTGATGCGTGATGCCAATACTTTCATAGAAATTACGGAGTTGTTGGTTAACAAACTCAGTACCATTATCAGTGCAGATGATTCTGACAGTTTTATCGAGCCTTACTTGCAGCTGTTTTATCAGTTTAATGATAACCTCTGGAGTTTCGTCCTTGGTTCTCAAAAACTTTACCCATGTGAACCGAGAATAATCATCTACTATCACCAGAACGTACTTCTTTCCATTTATGGTTTGTATTCTCATTGGACCGCACAAGTCCATGTGGAGGGTATGAAGAACTTCCAAGTTGGTGTTGATGTTTTTAGGCTTGTGGGTTTGTTTCTTGCTTTTACCCAGTTGACATGCCGAGCAGAGATGATCTTTCTCATATTTCAGTCTAGGCATTCCTCTAACAAGATCTTTACGGAAAAGATTATTTATGGTACCGAAGTTCAAGTGGTTCAAACGACGATGCCACAGCCATGATTTTGTTTTGGAGGCTTTAGAAAGCAAGCATATGGGAGAGGACTTCAACATTTCTTCAATCGATATGGTGTATAGATTGGTGCCCCGACTGCCCTTGAGGAGATCTATACCATCCAATTCTCTGACGAAACATGTATGCTTTCTGAAAGCCACTTCCAGATCTGAATCACAAAATTGACCCACAGAAAACAGATTGTGCCCTAGTCCTTCCACATAATATACCCTTGAGATTACACTGTCACCAAACACATAATCTCCATAACCCATAATAGCACCAAAGTGGTCGTTCCCAAATCTAACTGTCCCGATAAACTTTTTCACGAAGTTCTTGAGCCGCGAGCGATCCCCAGTCATATGTTTTGAGCAGCCTGAGTCCAAATACCACAGGACGATTTGTACAACCTGCATTTGAAACCAGACAACAATGGATAACTGAAAAATGTGGATCCCCAAGTGCAATTGGGGTCCATTTGGTCAGCACACACATATTCAGGAACCACAGATTTCACAGATGCTACTGTCTTTACTGAGGAGACAGAACTAGAGGCAGGACAGGACCTAGATGGAAACCATTGTGACTCTAGAGACAGGATTCTACCAGTTGGTCTCCATTCCTTATTCATCACAATTTTATGCATATTCATTTTAGGTAATGATCTCTGTTTTCCTAAATTGAATTTCCTTCCAGTGGGTCTCCATTCCTTAACTTTCACAATTTTATGCTTATTCATTTTAGATAACGTGCACTATTTTCCTAAATTGAATTTCCTTCCAGTGGGTCTCCATTGATAGCCTATGCTAGCAAATGTTTTTCCTGTTGCTCTCCAAACCTTTTTGCATGCTTCAGTTATCCTACCATTCTTAACATGGGGTGATGCAGAAGACATCAAGAAGGACACAACACAATCATCATGATTAGCAGAAATTAAACAATTGTCGCATGTTTTACAGATAGCATTAGAATTCGAATTAATTACAGTACTTTTGATACTAGAATCAACACGATTCATCCTACTCATTGCAAACTTATTGTTCCTAGGTTGGGCTTCTACATTCTTCAAGTGATCATTCTTAGCTGGCGCAGTCCTATCCTTTCTTGCATTTCCTCTAGACCTTGACCCGCTAGCTTGGGTGTCACTTTTTACTCCTGTAGAAGCATCGAAGGTAACATTAGTTTGTTTTTCTGTCACATGCCTTCCTGATAATGATGTGTTGGGTTCTGATGTTTTAGGTGGTAGATCAAAGGCTACATGCTTGTTCTCAACATTGGATGATGATGCCACAAATCTATCTCTATGGCAGCTAAACTTAGGAATTGAGCCTATGGCATATTCTAAGTTTTCCTGAATCCTTTTCGTGAGTTTGCAAGCATAGACAACTGCCCTATCAAGTGGCTTATCAGCCCTATCCTCTTCAACTACCTCACGAAGTGTGTCAAGGCCCTCTCTAAGATGATCGAGATATGTTTGATGGGAAAAGCTGTTATTTCTAAGCTTAAACGGAATACGCCCAACATCAACATCATACTTTTTACTATTAGTAGCCTTTGGTGCATCACAATTACAAGTGGTGCATGGCATTTTACCTTTCACCCGAACCTTCAGATTCTCAATTTCATTTGTCAAAGAGGTTATTTGATCATTGTGATTGCTTCTTGTAACTTTAATAGAATCATATAACTCTTTGAAATGTTGTTTAACCTTTGAATTTTCTTCTCGATAACACTCATTTTCATAATGTAACTTATTTATGGTGTTTTGATATTGAAAATTCTGAGAATCTGAAGACGAAGGTTTATTGGTGCCATACACTTCACACTTGTTGGATTTCAATTGGGCAATTTGGGCCCTCAGCAGTCGAATCGTGTTCGTGTGAGCTTGAATTGTCTCATCTCGTTTGCTTAATTCAAAATAAGTATCAAATTCAGGAGCATCCAAGGATACCTTGCCATTTGATATTTTATGTTTTTCATTTAAATGTTGATGTTTCAATTGCAAATTAAGATATTCAACTTCTAATTTAGAAAAACGTTTAACCATATTCTCATGGTCATCATTTTGAATTTTTTCAAGCAATTTTAAATTCTCCCCCTTAAGCTCAACAACACGATTCTGGGTGACATTTAACGCAATAGCATACTCATTAAATTGACAAGCAGACAATGCAGAATCAGTGACAGTGTAAAATACATCTTGTGCAATACATTTAGCAATCAAGTTGTCGTTAGTAATGAGTATGTTTTTTCTTTCAATCTCTCGACTCTTAAGTTCTATTGCATATTCATTCACCTCACTTTCCATATCTTTAAACACTACTTCCATTTCTTTTATTTCGGCTTTAAGGGCAGTTTGCAACCCTTCAAAGTGTTCTTTAAGTAGTTTAAAGAATGGCATGACCTCAGTTAAGTAACACCTTTTTGCATGTTCAAAACACCTTTCCCCCTCAGTAATGCCAGTGGGTGTGATTCTCTTCTTACATGTTTTATCGAAATCAGCAAACAGTTGCCAAAGCACATATAAGCTAATAAAGGTTTTGCATTCAGTGGGAAGAGACAAAGGCACCAAATTCCTAGGTGTATTGGGAGGATACACCGTTATGGACGCAACTTTTCTAATGAGGGGGGTGTTGGCCTTAAGTTTTTCTACCTTAAGTTTTTCATTATCTTGTTTCCAAAATATTTGTTCAGGTGTTAACTTCTTTTGAGGAGCAAACACAGTCAAACGATTCTCCTCATAATAATCATGGGGTTTGATTATTATTCGTCTGGCTATGCACTCGGATCCCTCATTTTCTCATTCATTCTTTCCTTTGTTCTCTCACTCATCTCCTCCTCCTCTTTAGTGTAGAGAAGCTCAGGCGGGTCATGATTAGGCATAAACATCACATTGGAATCATTTAATGCAGGTTGGGCTATCTTAGCAATCTCATGAATAGCTAATTTAGATCTACCTACATTGTTTTCACTATGCTTGTCACTTAACTTTCTGTGCTTATACATCATTTGAGCAGTTTGTCTGGTTTGGTCTTGTGTGTACAACTTATCTTCAAGCTTATTTTTTAAAGTCTTGAGTCTAGAGAAATCATTTAAAAGTGTTGATTCTTTTTGTTTGAATTCTAGCTTAAGTGTATCGACACACTTTTGTGCTTCCTGTTTCTGTTTGACAGACTGTTCTAGCTGACTTTTCAAAGAATTCAACTCTAATTTTAATGTTTCTTCTCTTACTCTAGACTCTTTAATAAGTGTACTCATTTGACCTTCTAATTTCTGCTCTCGTTCATTAAGCTCAAACTTAGCACGCTGTTCATACATAGCCACTTGTTCTTTATAGATGTTAAGTCTAGTGATCAAGTCATCATCAGGGACAGGCAATTTGTTCTCATGGCACTCATATGCATTATCTAAATTACACACATTATCTAAGGCACCTATATTACTTACAACACAAACATCTTTATTTACAAAAGAATCACCATTTGATACATCAGGCAAGTTGTTGTGATTCAAGTACTGTTCATATGAAATAATATTGCTATTTTCCATGTCCACAGTAGTTGTGTCAGAAACATCTGCCTGTTGTACTTCTTTGGGATTCTTTTGTCCCTCGACTATATTATATGTGTCATAAATTTTTAGTACCTCAGATATCACGGATGCATTAGAAGGACCAGCTTGACGGGGAGATGAAACCAGGGAAGACAGGTTAGCCATGAAGATTGTTTGAGCCGTAGGTTCATCATCCACATCAGAGTCAAATGCATCACAGTCATCTGCCTTGAAGATGTTAGGATCATTAAGTGCTAGATCCTGAACTGGTTTCTCATCCACATCTTCATCAAAAGTATTTCCTCCATCTCCTGCCAAGAACAATAACTCTTCCTCATCCAATACAGCTCCATTCTCTTGAGCTTGCATTAACAACATCTTGTCTTTGAAGTAATCTGAGTTCTGAGGACGTTTAGGTTGATTGCAGTTTCTAGCAATGTGTCCAAGCCCCCCACAATTATAACACTTGATATGTTTCCCTTGCCCCTGATTGGCATTCCCTGCTCTATTCTGCACATAACCTCGACCCATGTTTCTACCAGCTCTCCCTTGCACATTCTGAACCACAATTTTCCCATCCTCCACCATTGCTAGATTGCGTGGGTTGGAAGAATTCCTTAACTGATTGTTGGTCTGAGGGAGTGATGCTTGAAACTGTTGAACCAGTAATGATACTTGATTGGTGAGATTGTCAATCATTTTGTTGGTCTGAGAGTAGCCTGAGTCAAGTTGAGAACTCATAGCAGGTACTTGTGAGTGAAGTTGATGATAGCTTGGGTTGGAAGATGATTGGATTGTCGGTTGAACATTTTTCATGAACGCCAGTGGATCATTTGTAGTTGAAGGATTAAACTTTTCTCTCAGCACCCGATCGTATACCGCATGCTTCTCATGTTGTTGCAGGTAAGCATACAGCTGTTCATAGTTGGTATCCCTTAAACCTTTGTTGAGTTTGACAGCAGTCACAAATCTGTCCCATTCAGGAGTCATGTTGTTCACAAACTTTGAGTTAAGTTGGATATTGGGCATAGTCATTCTGATCATCCTCATATCATTCACCAACTTATGAAATCTCACATAGTAGTCTGTGATATTCTCTCCTGGGTTCATTTTGAAATGCTCGAACTCATCATACAGCTGTGACTCACGATCTTCCTTTGTGAGTTCTGACCCTGCCAACAACATTTTAACGTTGTCCCACACAGCCTTGGCTTCAGTGTTGAAATTGATGAGCTTGTATACGTCCTTTGGAAGACCTTGAATGACTATGTTTGAGGCTCTAATATCAGCATCATACCTCTTCTTTTCTTCTTCATTAAGATCATTGTAGTTTCTAGGTCTGTCGATGCCCCAAGTTACAGTCCCATCTTCACCAGTTGTAACAACGTCTCTGGTGGTACCCATCTGATAAGGTCCTTCGTCAATTGACTTAAGAATGTTAACACCATTATCTTTTCCCAAGCAGTAAAGTCTTATTCGTTGTACCCAAGACTCATAATCCGTCCTATCTAGCATAGGTGGACGAGTGTCAGATCCTGCTGCTTGAATATCTTCTGATGATGTGCTTGATGTGGTAGCCATAGTAACTACGGGATTTTACAGATCTTGTGATTTAACCGAGAAATTGAATCTTTCGCGGGAATTTCTAAAATCACCAAGACACAAACCGCATACACGCTGCTGGAACAAACCGAGTAGATACAAATCGAGTTCACGCTGCAGAGACAAATCGAGTAGACACAAACCGAGTATACTCCTCAGAGACAAACCGCGTCTACACAAACCGAGTACACGCTGGAGGGACAAATCGAGTAGACACAAACCGAGTAAATTCCTCAGAGACAAACCGAGTCTACACAAACCGAGTACACGCTGGAGGGACAAATCGAGTAGGCACAAACCGAGTAAATTCCTCAGAGACAAACCGAGTCTACACAAACCGAGTACACGCTGGAGGGACAAATCGAGTAGACACAAACCGAGTAAATTCCTCAGAGACAAACCGAGTCTACACAAACCGAGTACACGCTGGAGGGACAAGTCGAGTAGGCACAAACCGAGTACACGCAGCAGGGACAAACCGAGTAGACACAAACTCCCAAGCACGTCGCTTTCACTGCCTTTTGTCTTTTTGCCTAAACAAGTAATAAGACAAACCGTATCTGCGAATTGACACAAACCGAGTCCAAGAACATGTCCCAAGGACACAAACCGCTGCGAAGAACACAACAATAAACACCCACGAATTACCCCAAAATCACCACACCGTTCTTAGATCTGTGAATCCAAACACCAAATACCACTCTAATACTATTCTTAAGCTAGAAAGTACAAGGTATAACAACTTCTAATCACTAAACAAAGCACAAAATGGAATTTATGCTACTTATCAAATCGAACCAAAAAACCTCAAAAACTACACAAATCCGTGAATACCAACTCTCATGGACCTAACCATGGCTCTTGATACCAATTGTAGGGTATTCACAATGCAAGAAACACTAGTTTGAGGCTTAGTTATGGATCGATTGGAAGAGAACTTAGAGAGAGAAAGTGATGGGAACTTCTAGAGAGAGAAACAATGTGTGTATTAGCTTAAGATAATGTGAAGTTCCAACCCTTCCCTTGTGTGGGAAGGGGTATTTATACTTACAACATATAATGCCCCTAGCGGGCTGTAGAGTGAGCTGACAGAGGGTAAAGACCCGACCCACTCCACAATACTAATAATAATAACTAAGCTACTAATAATATTACTAATAATCCTACGAGCTATGATGTACTAATAATTACTCGGGGTGACCGAGTCTTCAGCTGAATATTCATATTCCTAACAACACGATGAATGTTAAAAGTTTACGGAACTTTAAAAGAGCATATTGTTGTTTACATACAATAATGCTAGTAAAATTGAGATGACACTCAATACTAGTCATGGTGGGAGCTCATCCTTATTAGGAGACCATGTATACTAGTTGTGCTCAATATGAGCATAGTTGCATTATACATAAAGAATTAGAATACTTTAACTACAAGGTTTGGAATATAAATATTCATATGAAGGCTCGGTCACCCCGAGCATCTAATTAGCATTTATATAGCTCGTAGGCTTATATATATTAGTTTAGTATTATTAGTAATATTAGTATTAGCTTAGTCGTATTTATATTTGTGGAGTGGGTCGGGGCTTTCCCCACTGTCAGCTCACTCCACAGCCCACTAGGGGCACCAATATTAGTTAGTATAAATACCCCTTCCCACACTTGGGAAGGGTTGGAACTCTTCATTCACTTAATCTAATATTTCCAGTTTCTCTTTCAAGAGTCTCCCACCTCTCTCTAACATCTCTCTAACATCTAACTCTTAAACCATGGGATTCTTGATCTTTCAAGATCCAAGACCACCCGAATAGATCCACACAATCAATATGGTTATTTCCTACAATTGGTATCAAGAGCCATGGTTAGATCCGGTTTGATTGTGTGTCGATTTTTATATTTTTTTCTTGTGGTCCGAATTTTTTTTCTCAAACTGATTCGTACAATTCTAAGGTTCTTTTACTTTGTTGATTTGTGTCATACGCTTATAATACAATTTTTTACTTTAAAGTGTTGGGCCTTAACAACAACAAGCACACTTGGGCCTTATAATTGATGTTTTATCATGGGGTTTGATTTGGTTATGTGGTGTAACAGTTTGCTTATAAATGATTTGGTCATGTGATGTTTTATCAATATGGTGTAACAGTTTGCTTATAAACACCATTTGGGCTTTTAATATGTATGAACTTGGTGCCTGGTAGTTTAATGTCATATAAACACCACTTTGGTGGACAAGCTCAGTGTGTGGTTTGTATTTTGCTATTCATGTTTGTCCCATCTTTCTCGCTCTAATTGTTTTTCGAACATCACTTTGGTTCACTTGTCAACATGTGGGTTGCTTGTTTACTTTTCGAACATCACTGTGGTTCACTGTTCGACGTTGGTTCACTTTGGTTCACTTGTCAACTTAGATGTTCATGTTTATTGAAGTTGGGTTGCTTGTTTAAGGATTTGGTGTGCTCTTTTTTAATAGTTACATATTTTCTTGGTTTACAAGTCCAGTTAAGGAATCTAGGTCCAAACATTGGTTAGAACCATTATTTCAAGAAAACGTGGTTGTTACTTTTGGAACATCATCTCAAGTAAACGTGTATGTTTACAAATTATCTTGGGCCTTAACAGTTTAAGGTGTTGGCTTGTTTTGCATAAATCTGGGTTGGGATTTCACACTTCATATAACGATTTGAGGATGATGTTGTGTTCTTGGATGCTTGGCTTGTTTTGCATAAATCTGGGTTTATGCTTGGCTTGTTTTCTTGGATGCGGTTTGTGTCAAAAGTGGTGTTCTATAACTCGGTTTGTGTCTTCTTGGGTGTAAAGTTTGGACTGTTACCAAAAATGGATAATGAGGACAAAAAGTACGAAAGTGACAGGTTTGACTGGTCAAAGACGCAGTTTGCCTATTGGCTTACAGACTCGGTTTGTCTGTTTAACCCTGGACTCGGTTTGTCCATTTCATCACGTACTCGGTTTGTGTACATAAAGTGTACTCGGTTTGTATGTTTAACCCTGGACTCGGTTTGTCCATTTCATCACGTACTCGGTTTGTATGTTTAACCCTGGACTCGGTTTGTCCATTTCATCACGCAGTTTGCCTATTGAGTCAAGAACTCGGTTTGTGTTTAAATGGTGTAAACTCAGGACAATTGTGGTTAACGAGTTATCAAATAACAAACCAAATCATAGATTAATATGAAGATTAAGAAGATGATAAAGCGGAAATGACCACTACCTATCCACAATCTAAGACCAAAACAAACAATATCCTAACACTCGATACAACCTCAAACCCATATCTACCTTTCGTTAACAACTCAAATGTTTGCTTCGAATCCACTGCTAACACTCGATACAACCCTCTTCTAATCCACTGCTTATACTCCTAACGAAAATTAAACAATATATCATAGATCTCAGTCTGGTTTATTTCGTATCTCGTATGAGATTTTTAGCACCTTCACGATTTGTTCACAATTCGAAATGAAACCATATCATCATTGATCTATTAGAAGCCAAACTCCTTTTGTTCAAATATCCGAACCATTTTTCAAGAACAAACAAAAACCATATCGGTTTTCATTTGTCTTTCTGTTCGGTTTATGACCACAAACAAAATCAAAAATACACAAACAAACCTACCCGAAATCTACAAGATCTTGAATCCTTGATTTGGTCGGAACATATACTTGATTAAACAAAGGGACGGATTGTTTGAAGTTGATATGGGCGAATTGCTTGAAGTTGTGAATGAGTTGCGTTTGGAGAGAAGGAGATGAAAGGAGGCGATGGAGAATGTATATGGTTGATTAGGGTTTAGGTGTGGTTGACTGCTATTGCAATGAAAGGATGAGAGGGGCGGATTATTTTTGGATTAGGGTTTGAGGTATGTTAAACATGGGAGTTAAATACCGGATTAATAGGGTTTGGAGAGAAATGGATTGGGTCGCATGAGTGGTTGAATGGGCTGGATGATTTGAGTGGTTTGGACCGGAATTATAAAAGAGCTAGTTGGGCCAATGTATACGTGAACAATTATTTTCGTTAACAATTTGTGTTTGGCTGTGACTTTGTTAGCCGAAATGTGCTTTATAATGGCTGCGTGAACTTAAAGCTTGGCTTTGGATCTTTTGTGTTGAGCTGTGGTTACTTCTGATCGGGTTGTTATAGTACTTATGATATTGTGGACTGAAGTACATGATGCGTGGATTGGGTTGTAGTGTTTATCCAAATAAATTTAATAATTGTGGCTGAAATATAATTAACAAGTGTACTCTTCATACATTGTGTTAATTTATTTCTGTTACAATTGATTGTTAAAAGGAGTGGCATTTCGGTTATTATTATCACATGGATTCACACGTCACAGCTAGTATTTGGGTTCATGAACATCAATGTGACTACAGAATAATGGATTTGGCTGCACGGTCCTATTAGTACCTACGACTTGAGTGAGCATGCAATTTGATATTTACGATTTGAGTTACAGTTGACAAATTGCAATGTGATTAATTGTGATTTGTCAAGTTGTGTGTTTGACTTATTGCGACTTGATGGACTGCTATTTGACCAGTTACGATATGACGTTGCGAGTTAACACTTGCGATTCAACTCATTGTGATTTGGTTGATTGCAATCTGACTTGGTGCAATTTGACAATCTGTGACTTGGCCTGTTGCAATTTGATCATGTTGAGATTTGAATTCTGTGACTTGAATTTCGAAGATTGGTGTTGCACCTCTCTCTTGGGTATTCTGGTTGATTTCACGGTTTCTCTTGTAGTTTTTAGAAAATCCCGCGAAAGATTCGATTTCTCGGTTTAAATCTCAAGAGCTGTAAAATCCCGTGAAATTAATTTTGGACAAGTAGGCGGGACTTGGATTTAGACATAATGAGACTTACGGGGTTTGACTGCCTTTTCGGGATAAGTTTGTGCTTCAAGATCAGCAGGAATTGGGAAATTATGGTAACTTGGTTGGTTTGTTAATTCACGGGTTGGTGTACTTAGTGTCACAAACATCTCGGGGTGGATGGATGCACGATGTTTGTTGACCCTTGCTCAAGCGTATTTAAGGTGATTAGACCTGGATGTTCAAGAAGTGGATATATACAATAAAGGATGGAAGGTTGGGTATATATCACTACCTATATTTAAAGGAGTTACGTTGTTGTGCTCAATATAGGTTCTAAATCATAATTTAGTGCAAGTTTAAGTCGCGGACTTGTTCTTTATCAAGCTTCATCAAGTGATTGTTGTTTCTCAAGCTTCTAATGGGATTGTTGCTCGAGATCTTCTCAAGAGGTAGTCAGGCTTAAAGACAAGAGGTGATCTGTTTGGAGACATGTGTTAACCTTTTACTCACTTAAAAGTCATATGCATTTCATCAAGCGGTTTTGGCATATTACGAGCTGAAGTGAATTATTAATCTGCTAAACCATTGATGAGGAGGAAAGCAAGGGGTTACTACAAGAGAGTCTTCATCACCTTCTTCGTTGCAGTAGTTTCATTTGTCTCTCTCCATGTTGTGTGCCTGACAAATTCACAAACATCACGGACTCTCAGCTTTGGCAAAAAGGTCATTTCATGTCCTTTTTGAGGGGGAGAATTATCGCAAGTTTCCTAGAAGTTCAGTCTCCAGCGGTTTGAATCTTAGTAGTGTCGGTTACAGCGGGTCAGATTGTAACGATTCAGGATTTAGTGGTTCAGTCTACAGCAGTTTGAAGCTTACTGTTGTGCAGTTAGTTCTTGAATCTATTTCTCAGATAAATCTCAAGAACTGTAAAATCCTGTACACAGTACGACAACTATTCCACATCCAAGTAGCTGGATCAGACAGCTTTGTTTGATAGGACTGTCTATGAGTCATGGGCTCTTCTAAGAATTTGCGCATGTTTCTTTTCCTTTTCGGCTAGTCAACAGCACAAGATGACCACGAAGTTAATCTGGTATTCTTTATTTGTGATTGAAGTTGTAGTTCTCGAAGGCGTCTACTTATTTTATCTTGAAGTCGGGGTTGGTTGGATGCATGACCTTCAATGATAACTTGCTCGTGCGAAAATTTTAAGTTGAAGACTTGGGTTATCTAGTTACCAGCAGTCGGGGTAACTATCACTTAAGAGTTACTGGAGTACTCAGTGTCACACGTCATTGACGTTGTCGATAATCGCAAGAGGTGTTAATGTCTCATACTTTGGTTGGGTATTGAGCACTTAGAGATCTGCTTGGAGCATTAATTCTCTACACCGTTCTTCCAACATTAGTGCAAGCTTAAGTTGCAAATTTGGGGATTTCTTCTTCTGGTTTCAGTATTGGTATATCGGGTTTCCTTCATCAAGTGGTCTCTAATCTGGGTTCAAGGTTGGTTAGTTGGCCAAAGGTTTTAAAAGGTTGTGATGTGATCTGTAATTCTCACGAAATATTCTTAACCCAAACTGATGTTCACCAAAACCAAATCTGTCACGCCACATTCAATCGGTTACTGTCCCACGGTTTCTTCTTGATTTTGTAAAATCCCGCGAAAGAACTTATTTCTCGGTTTAAATCATAGATTTGTAAAATTCCGTGATGATGGACTATGCGCTCTTAACCATGATCGGGTTAAAACCATTATCAAAGTTCAGTTAAAGCATCATAAAGGGCTGGATCGAGGCATTTAATTGTCAAGATGTGACTACGGGGTTAGTTCAGTATTATTTATTTGAGGCTGAAGTGAAATTTCATGGGTGCGTGTACTTAGCATCTGAAGATATCGAGGAGGTTGGATGAAGATTCTTCGAGATCCTTGTTCGAGCTTTCAATACAATGACAAGGACTTGGATATCTAGTTATTTTTTCTTTCTCCCTATTACAAAATAACTATCACTTTAAGGAGTCACGTTGTAGTGCTCAGTGTCACACGCAGTTGTGGATATCCAAGAAGTGATGTACGTCTTATACTTGATGGTTGGTTGGTTGAAGAGTATAGAGTACTTAGGGATTCGATGTTGCACGAAGTCTCTACACCGCTCTTTGTCACGCATTAGTACAAGTTTAAGTCACAAGTTCGGGTTATATTACTTCAGTATCAAGTTCATCATATTGGGTTTTCTCCATCAGTGGTCACGACATCAAGCCGACAGAATGATAATGGGGTTGGTAACAAGTTAGATGAGAGAAGAAGTAAAGAGAGAGATAATGACGTCTGTACACATCAGTGCAGGCCTCGTTCTTCATCAGATGACGTCTGCATACTTCAGTGCAGGCCTCGTTCTTCATCATAATGACGTTTGAACACAGCAGTTCAAGCCTCGTTCTTCATCATTATGACGTCTGTTCATATCTGTTCAGGCCTCGTTCATCAAAGAAAAGAAGAGTGTACGCTTGAGTGCACTTTATCTTCAAAAGAAGAGGAGTCTTCTTATTTATGGCCATTCTCATCAACAAGATTCATGCTCTTTCCGTGCTTATTCAGTCTTAAAGTGGATCGGCGCACATTGGAGTATATTCTTATTCACTTGTTCAACCAAAAATTGCAGTTGACAGGCATATGCAATTTTTGAGGGGGGGAAAGGGTGAATAAACAACATGTCAGTCTTCAAGAACCGTCAAGTGGAGCTACTTACCGTTGATGGTATTCATATTCACTAGTTCAATCATCAAAAATTGCAGTTGGCAGGCATATGCAATTTTTGAGGGGGGGAAAGGGTGAATATTATTCTACATGTTGAGTGATGATTGAGATATGGTCATACGACTTCTGAATACGTCAGTTCAGGAGTCGTGCAAACCATGGTTCTCCAACACTACTTCTTTCGTCTATCAAGGTGTTGAAGAACATGGTCATGGAATGCTAATCGTCAAAGTCTCACGGGTTGGTCTAATCAGCAACAATGGGTTTCTAGTCAATGCTTCAAGTACACGTCATCAGGCTACATGTACACATCATGATGATGATTCCGATTAATCGTAACCATCATGGGGGAGAGAAATGTGTACACCAAGGACGCACAACAGGTTCACGTGATCGGGCTTAATCATATATTCCGGTGTTGAGAACCGCAGAGATGATCAGTGGTTCAACTTGTTACCTTGGTATTTACGTTTCACTGTTACGTCATGGGCTGATTAATCGTAACCATCAGGGGAGAGAGAATGTGTACATCAAGGACGCACAACAGGTTCACGTGATCAGGGCTTAATATCCAAGGATGGATACACACTATAGATGATCAGTGGTTCAACTTGTTACTTTGGTGTTATACGTATGACTGAAGAAGGTCGAGTCGTCAGTCTATTCTACGTTCTCTGTTGGGAGTTATCATCTTATGTGTATGCTGCGGGCTAATGGGTTACATGTAAGGTTACTGGAAGGCATTGGGTGAGATGAAGATGATTGGTATTCTGTTCCTCCACATTGGGCAATCTTGAAGAAGGTCGAGTCTTCAGTCTTCTCTACATTCAAAAATGTTGAGCTCTTTTCTTACAACTTGATATTTAACTTAATCCCATGACAGTTCTTGTTTGATGAGTTGTGGAGTTAAGTTAGGATCAAGTTGTTCTGTAGTTTAAGGTTTGGTTCAACTTGATTTTAACCTAATCTCATGACAGTTCTTGTTTGATGAGTTGTGAGGTTAAGCTGAAATCAAGTTGTTTCTGGGCTTAAATTTGTGGTTTAACTTAACCTCATGACAGTTCTTGTTTGATGAGTTGTGAGGTTAAGCTAGATTTCAGTTGAGGCTCAACTTAAACTACCGAAAAGATGCATAAGGTTTTTGACGGCGTCACTCTAGGACGGGAGTGTTAGAAGATTAAAGACGGCATGCATTTGGTTATCAAAAGACTTCTTCATATTTCGGGCGTTCATCCAAAGTCTTCTTTCTATTAGGGTGATCGTCAGAGGTTGTCAGATTGGGGGAGAGCACTAATTAGGGGAGAGTGATAAGCCAGAATCATTCCCTGATTGAAAGTGCTCACGTTACTCTTCAGCAAGTTAAATGATGGAAGCGGAAAAGATTCAGAATGCTGAGGAGTAATGGATTCTGGTTCGTATCCTTGTATATATATACTTGTTCATATCTTATACCATCTTGTAAATAGATATATAGAAAATCTTGCTAATTGTATATAGAGAAACGTAAAATCAGAAAAACCATAAAAAATTAGAAAATAGAAAATACCAAAAAAAAAAAATAGTTTCACCTAGGCATGTCTTCTGTTTATCGATAACATTTACGGACTTAGAAATGTCATTCAATAATGGCACGG
Organism: Artemisia tridentata subsp. tridentata; assembly: GCA_021014915.2. Taxonomy (NCBI): domain Eukaryota; kingdom Viridiplantae; phylum Streptophyta; class Magnoliopsida; order Asterales; family Asteraceae; genus Artemisia; species Artemisia tridentata. Next base: position 72,563,298 of record CP139503.1, read on the forward strand.
GTCTTTAAATGAAGCTCGAGCAGAAGTTAAAATGGAGGATTAAAACATGTCTAAATGGCTTGCTATTACTTTAGATAGCAACCCGCGCTTCATATTGGGGAAAGCACGTCGCCAAAAAGACGGCTGTTCCTCCAACTGGGTGATGTTCACCTGGGCATGGATTACTTTATATCCATGTTTCTTCGATCTGATGTACGTTTCAGTGCATCATTTCTTGAAAAAGAAGAGAAGTCTTCTTTGCATACAAATAGTTTTCATTCTATGATTCTTCTGAAAATTATTTGTGAGACACTTGGTGAATATGTGTTGTATGAAATTTGTTTATACTTGGATTATGCATAAAATTTGTCACTCAATCAACGACTACACAACCTCATGACAGTTCTTGTTTGATGAGTTGTGGGGTTGAGCGTGATTTTAGTTGAGGTTCAACTAGAATACGGGTCATTGATTGAGGGGGAGAGTGAATTCAAATTTTATATCATCAAACGGATTTATTGGTTGAAACATACTTGTTAGAAAAGGTTTTGTAGTTAATGGGGAATTAGTTGAAGAGGATCTTGCTTAAATATATCAAATGACCAAGTGTGTTAGTTGCTAGAAAGTTTAGGACATTATGTGCAATTTACTTATAGTTTCCTAGCTTTATATATCTAGAAGGTTCATTTGTGTTACTTTGGTATCCTCGTATAATCCCCAAAATGCTTTAAGACTCAAAACCTAAAAGAAGTTAGAAAACCAGTTGTGTTTGATGTTTTTGAATACTCCACTGACATTTGTATGAACTAAGTGAATGAGTTTCAAATGTTGTTTGTCTCTGCTACTTAATGGTTGTTGATATAGTGCTTATGCTATCAGGATTTGCTTAGGTGTATTGTTATCATGCATGAATCATGTTCCTAAGATCCTGAATTAAATATTGAAATCTGTGTGAATTGCCATGTTCATGATTGCTATTTGCTCTTCATGCTAGATAGTGGTTTGACGTAGTTCCTGATTGGGGTTTGATTATAAGATGAACTTGGTATTATAATGTGGCAAGCTGCTGAAGGGTAGCTATCTAGGAATAGTGTATCTGTATGTATGTATATCTGTGTTGATATTCTTATGCAGATTCCATAGCCAAAATGTATGTACCAGTTCCCATTCTAACCATCTGATCAGACGATCAAACTCTATTGATTGGCTCGAAATTCACCACGACAACAACATCGGCAGCAACAACAACAACAACACCTTCACCTCCACCACCATCATTTCAACAAAGAAGCACTTACTCAGATCTCGCCAAGTGGAGATCGACAATACTTGAGAAGATTTGTTGGTGGATGGATAATCGATGTTGACCACTGACTCACTCAGAAAAGTGGGTGATTACATCATTTGAGCTAAAAGGTCAATATCATTTGTGTCATAATAATCAATTTGTGCAAAATCAGCAGTGAATCTCCCTCTTAGATTAAGGGGGAGCATAGTATGTTTCATCATCAGAATATATTAAATCGGACACATTTTCTCCCACATTTTCTAACTTATTTAAATCAATTGGGATCACAAATCTCAAAAGGTTTGAAATTTTTGATCGGGGGAGAGAATGTGATTTAAATATGAAACCTGATGAAAATGTGATGTTTCGGACTTAAACGTTAGGCTCTCCCATATGTGCTAAACTCTTTCGTATATCGATGCACATATTGAGGGGGAGCGAATTGACAAAAAGGTTTTGGCATGCATCTTATGTGAGCACGGCTCAGACTTAACAAATGAATTGACGAAACATATACTGTCATGAATCGAAAGGACATATCCTGGCCGGGTAATAATTTCAAGCTAGTCTAACTAGTGATGTAAGCGTGTCTCGAAAAGGATGTGTCTGAGTAGAGTGTACCGTTTCGAGAAACTTTCTGTGGACTTGACCAGGACGGGTAATAATTTCAAGCTGGTCTAACCAGTGATGTAAGCGTGTCTCGAATCGGTCATGTTCACTGAAAGTGGATCAATTCAAAAAGTGCGAGCTCTACCTAACATGTGCAAATTTATAAAACAATCAACCGAGCACATGTTGAGGGGGAGCATTTGAAAAATATAAAACTCTCAAGTGTTTGCAAAAATGTGTTTCAGAATCATGAACACTTTGAGAGATTTTTCAAAGATTTGGTTTATGGCAATCGTGGAAGTACACCAAAGACCGACCATTTTAATTAATGCATGGAGTTATAAGGATGGTTAGGTTAGGCTCAAGTTCCCACGATCCCGCCAGAGCCGGAGGGATCTACCCAGGGACAATCCACTAGTTAGTGTAGAAGTCCTTAGGTATGATTAAAAAGGAGAAAAGTGTGATTAAGGGAAGAGTGCCGACTGAGATGGAGCTAACACTGGAACAAACCCAACAAGGTGTTAGTTATGAAGTCTTGGTAAGCACTGAAGGGGTTGAAGAATGAAAAAGAATTGTAAAGAGAAAGGGTGAAAAGAAATAGCCCTCCTTACAACTTAGGCAGAAACCGGGTCAATACATATGCTGTCAGAATCACTTAGTTGATTGCTGGCATTGAAGACAAAGTATCATGGACCCAGTGATACGCTGCACAACCCTCCCTAGCCACTCAAGGTCCCTCAAAGGATTCTTGTTTCAATTGTCACGGAGTTCAATACATTCCTATCGTCTCTCTCACTCCGAGTTAGATGATATTGAATAGGTGGCAGTTCTCTCCAGCCTCCGCTCACTAAATCAAAGCGCACTATTGAGTCTAGAGCCACGAGATGCATAAAAAGATCTCATAGGAACACGAATTATTTCTACACTGGTTGTTCAACATTAAGGACACCAGTTGTAATCTCATGAGTCCTACGCAGATCTTAGCAATCTGCCAGAACATTTATGAGAGAATTTACTTATGTAATTCTCAATGATTGAATGGAAATTCCTGCCAGGGTCCACATCAAGCAGCCCTGAAAGCAGGTCACTTCGGTAATTCTTTATGGATTACGCTTAGTGGTCACGACAGTTTCTAACGGTCTACAGTCGTGGAGTGATCTCCAGCAACTCACCTAATCGTTGATGTGCTACGGTTCGATCTTAAAAAGCCCTCTGTGGGTTTTCGATTAGGAACGGTCTTGGTAAGGATTAGAGAGAGTTTTCACACTATGCTGTTAACAATCTCGAAGTCCGAACCTGTAAGTACCGGATGTTTTTATTGCTAACTGTCGTATGCAGGAACTTCTGGCGATTGTAGCTGATTGCTGTTGCAGCTGTTTGCGGTTGTAGCTGATTGAAGTTGCAGCTGAATGCGGTTGTAGCTGGTTGCAGTAAAGATGCCAATCCTCTACCACATGTTCACACTACATCATCTTAATCAAAGAAGTCATGATCAACCTAAAAGACCTTTAACACGGCTTCTGCAAACTCTGATGCTAAAGATCATGACACCAAATAGTGTGAGCATGTCGGCTCAAAGATTTACACATCACAAGGAAACATACTGCTGAAAGATGACTTGGAAACAAATGTTGGATGATAAACTCGAAGAATTCTCAAAGATCATCCAAGACAACTGATCAGTCATCAAAAGATCACTACTGAATGCACAAAGATACAAGACATTGAAGAATCAAAGACTACGAGCTATGAAGACATGATTTGAAGACAAAATGCTAGAATTCAAGTTATTATTTCCGGGGTGACCTCCCTTAGGGGGAGATTGTTAGGAATATAAATATTCATATGAAGGCTCGGTCACCCCGAGCATCTAATTAGCATTTATATAGCTCGTAGGCTTATTTATATTAGCTTAGCAATATTAGTATTAGTATTATTAGTTTAGTCGTATTTATATTTGTGGAGTGGGTGGGGGCTTTCCCCACTGTCAGCTCACTCCACAGCCCACTAGGGGCACCAATATTAGTTAGTATAAATACCCCTTCCCACACTTGGGAAGGGTTGGAACTCTTCATTCACTTAATCTAATATTTCCAGTTTCTCTTTCAAGAGTCTCCCACCTCTCTCTAACATCTCTCTAACATCTAACTCTTAAACCATGGGATTCTTGATCTTTCAAGATCCAAGACCACCCGAATAGATCCACACAATCAAGATGGTTATTTCCTACATACTTTAACTACAAGGTTTGGTAGTTTAATTGTCATAAATTCGTGCATGAGGATGTCACACATTTTATGAAGTATGTGGCAATATCTAGATAGATGAATGCACACATACAAGAATTTCATTATTGAAATAAGTATTCTCAAAATTTCGATAGATCAACATTAGTTGATTTATGCCTTGTCAACAAGTATGTGGAACATGACTTGTGGCATAATTCATTAATAAGAATCATCATGCATTGATCTAGTTAGTATTTTGGATAAGGGATATTAAAGAAATTATTATTTTAATGAAATAAAGTGTGGATAACGTTTATTCTCATTTCTAATATTGTATCCTATATTTGCATGTTTAAATCCGTGAATAACTTATGTTATTCTAAATTGTCCGTTGTCAATTAATAATATGGGAATATTATTGAACTAAGACAAATGTGAGGATTGGTAGAATGTACTGTAAGGTTGAGACGCCAATGTCACATGATATTCAATATTGGATAAATTGAATATAGGACTTATCCCAACCACATGATTATACTTTATGGATCGTCGTCATTAAGTAAATCATGAATATTTATCCTCAGACTTGAGATACCAGGTGACTGCCAAGGATGTAGCTCATTTTCCGTAAGGTAGTCTAACGCTATCCGTAAAAGGTAGTTATAAGGGCTATTTTCGGAGGTGATGCAAAGTTCGAGGGTCACGCTCGTAGTCAATAAAGGATTTGTTCCTTCAAATTTTTTTTGAAGTATAATACTGCTGGGCCCCTCGTAGGGTTGACAAGATGTTTGTGCGGCTGCACCCAAAGTCTATCTGGAATACGTTCAGATGTTTTGGTAATCTTGATCAATTATCAATAACGAGAAACAGAATAGTTAATTATGGAATGACTTGGATCCATATCCATATTAACGCGGTATTAGAAACAAAAGGATAAGTATGATGATTAAATTCATCACGTGGTTTTTTCCAGGAAAACCATACTCGGATCGAGCTGGGGGCATTGGGATCTGTTAAGCTAGACTAGCCCATGTCATTACTATATTAATAGTTATCCAAGTGGGAGCTGTTAGAGTTTGTGTATAAATATTAATATTAGTATGTCCGGTTTCGAACCCGAGACTCGGGATTGCACACAATACGTAAGAGTTTCAATGGTTTGAATTAATTAAATATAGTTTTATATTTTATTTATTCATTTCACAAATTAACACATAACGGTCGTTAGTATTTAACGGAGTTTGGTTAACGAACGTTAAATATTAACTACAAGGACCAAGGATGAAAATAGGGATCAAGAAGGATCTAGAAATCCTTTCTTGATGGAAAAGTCGGCCGAAATATCCCTAGGGGTTTATGGTGTCGATTTTGGTGGCTTGGAGGACAAGATTTGGGTGCCTATAAATATAATCCCATTATGTTCATTAATACCTAATCTTGTTCCAAGCTTAAAACCCTATTCTCTTCTCCTCCCTCTCTTGTGGCCGGTCGAATTACACATCCCAAACACCTTGGGATTTTCGACTTTACTACAATATAAGTTAGGGTATTGTTTGTGAATTAAGAACCTAGCTTTTCCCATTGGAACGCTAGTATTACGTGTGTACAAGAACGAGTAACAAGCTTACTTTAGCTTGTGGTGACTTTCCCTATTCGACCTTAATAAAGTCGATCCATCCTAAACCCTAGTTAGGGTTTTATATTATTCTTGGTGATCACGTGATTCCTTGTTCTTGCTAGGAATCAAAAGGTACGTTTCTATTTATGTTTTAGTTAATTAATTATATGTCATTGTAGATCCAATCCGTTGTGCATGCTTTGATGTTATGTTGATCATGATTATGTGTTTATAGTGTTTTTTATGATTTACATATTCCAACATGTTTTAGATCTTCAAGATATATAGCTTGAAGCATATCAAAATCCAATTTCGCGAGCTCGATCAATGTGAGATTCTTGTCACTTCTTTTCTCATAATGTTGAATAAACCATTTCGCCTCTACCCTGGGTACTCTCCAATGCAACGGAATGTCCAGAGAATGACTGACTAAAGATGATATACCTTCATTAATATTCTCTAGATTATTTTTGAGATATTTGGTTGTGAACTCTCTTGCATCATCTTGAATGCTTTCATCCTCGAATGAATGATAATTAAAAGCCTCATACATGTTAAGTACGCCCACCATATCCTCGAGTAAGCGTGGCTTAACATTTCGAGTGTTTTCCTTGTAGTCGCAAAATATCTATACAAATAATAACAAATCTCAATTAAATACAAGTTTGTGTTTCCTTGTAATTTATAAACTGAACTATATTCAATTATGCATGCAAACAGAATAAACGAATAAATATAGGGGTAATTACCAAAATGGTATGTTAAAAAAAACTTTTTCAAATTGTGGTATGAAAATAATGAGGTTTCCTAAAAGAGTCATGTGCGATTGTGCGAACGTGCGAACCCACAAAATGATTGCCACATGTCCACTATTTTAATATTAAAGTACAGTGGTTAGGTGGGGTTGGTGGGAGTTTGACTTTGAAATTTTGATTAAATGACTAATATACCATTCTCTTAAATAACTCTTTATCACCACACAAATCCTATCTATCTCATTCACACAATCAAAAATCCCAGATTCACATACATCCATACATCGCTTTCAGACCAGCAATTTTCCTATCTTATCCAATCGATTCACATACATCAAACAAAAATCCCAGATTCACATACATCAAACAAAAATCCCAGATTCACATATATCTCATAAGAAAAAACTCTTCAATTAAAAAAACCAATCGATCCAAAAAAAAAAAAAAAAAAAAAAAGGAATCACAGATTCGGATAACCAGCGAGATGATGAGGAGAGTGAGGAGCAGAAGGTGAGGGTGAATAAGCCATGTATCTACTACTGTTGTTACCCGAAGACATGTGTTGGGTCCATAAATACCCAATTATCTAAAACATGATTTGAACACAAATTAAGCCAAGTATTTACCAACCGAGAACAATTCAAGTCACTGAGTTAATAGTAACTCAGTGAGTCATCTTCAGGATGCTTAAGGAGAATTCAAGGCGAAGGATTCACTCCTCAAGAAGGCGGTACTCCCTGAGTGAGACTTAAGCCAAAGAAGAAGATGATGGGTTCAGTGAGTACTGACAAGAGCTCACTGAACCCCTCAGTCTCTTGAACAACATAAAGACTGAAGACTAAAGACTGAAGACTTAGAATGAATCTAAGACCTGAAGTAAAGGCGGGATCGAGCGGGAAAGTTTGAAGAGGATAAGAACAAGTCTTATCACGCCGAAAGCGAACTTTCCTTAAAACGGCTTAAAGTCAGAGAGTGGTTGGGCAGACACTCAAAAGGACCTTTTAGCTTATTCCCGATGTAGATTCTTGGTAATGACAAAACACAGTTGTACTTTTGTCAGACTAGCATAAGTCAACTTGTACTTTAGTTATAGGCGTTCTTTTATACGTGTATAAATAGATAGAAGAGGAGAAAAGTGAGTCAAGGTTGTGCACTAAAAGCTTAGACTTTCACAACCCACTTTTCTCCTCCATAGAACAACCTACTCACTGAGATAGCTCAGTAGGGTCTTTTAGTTGTCACTCAAGAAAAGCTTGAGTTTAGAAGAGGAGAATACCATACCTTGTCTATTCAATCCCAAAGTGTTTATTCCGCAAAACACTTTGGGTAATAGATTCTTTGATTAATTTCTAATAAGAATTTAAAAGTTGAAAAACCTTTGTTGTTTTATATTTGCGTTATAACTTATTTGGTAAAATTAATCATACTTTGTATCAGTCTTAGTACACAATTAGGATAACTTTCTAGTTATTTCTATAAGTGTAATGGGAACAACAACATGTCCATCTAATAATAAGTTTCCGATCAGAAACAAACACTATTAGTTACGATATGAAGAAGAAGATAGCGTCGGTGGAAGGTAAAGATATGTGTGTGTGTATTTATTGTTGTTGATTGATTTATTGATTGTTTGTGAAGAAGGTAAATGAGATTCGAGTAATGGTGAGTTTTGAAGTAAGAAAGAAAGGTGGCTGTGAGGTAGTGATGTTGTGTGATAAAGGTTGGATCTTGGTTGGGTTTTAGGGGGTGTTTGGATTGGTGCACACCAGGTGTTTGATGAAATGTTTGAATGAGAATTTTTGTTTTGATCTCGTGTAATTGATACAGAAAATTTATAGTTTTATTCTTATCTTTTGTAATCGATATATATGAATTGTAGTCTTCAGAAATTGATCCATGATGAGATAGTTTGATGTTTTTCATTTAAGTTTTAGAAGTTTGATTGATTGATTGTGAGAGTTGGGAAGTTTGATTTATTAGGTGAGGCTTTTGTTGAAGATCTGGTGTTTTTTTTTTTTTTTTTTTTTTTAAATGAAGATCTGGGTTTTAAATGAAGATCTGGTTTTTTTATGAAGATCTGAGTTTGTTCGCACATTCGCACATCCGTTGTGCAAATGTGCGAATGTGAAATTGGTATTTATTTATATTTAATAGAAGGGTATATTAGTCATTTAATCAAAAATTCAAAGTCAAACTCCCACCAACCCCACCTAACCACTGTACTTTAATATTAAAATAGTGGACACGTGGCAATCATTTTGTGGGTTCGCACAATCGCACATGACTCTTTTGGGAAACCTCATTATTTTCATACCACAATTTGAAAAAGTTTTTTTTTAACATACCATTTTGGTAATTACCCCATATATATATACAGTTGCATAAACTAGTAGCTTTAGCAGCATTGCTACGTTTTCTTTTATCTTTGACTAGACTTCAATTAATTTAACTCCTTGAGTCACCGTATATGTATCATTTTTTATTATTATTTTTTTTTTTTTTACTATGTACCTTCAGGAACGTGATAACCATCTTGTTTCAGTAGTCGAAAGCCGAGTGCTTTGAGGTTCAAATCCATGCCTTTCCACTTGTCCTGAGTTTTATAACAAGTTTCAGTAAATCTTCTCTAAAACATTGCTTATTTCTATCTCAAAATGATACGCTATTCCGAGTCTTTGCAACTCATCAACCAGCTTTAAGGTGCTAAGCACATTTATGTCTTTGCACAGCATCGTCTTCACTCTTCACTACGTTCTTTAAAGCATTTGCTGTTGATATAAAAGTTGGGCGTTCCTTGTTTGGATTCCTGTTCCCGTATCAATTGGATCTTAATGCTTGAGACCTGCGCACTAAGAGAACAAAAAACACCGTTAGGCTTATCGTGGGATTGTCTCCCACGATTATCCTCCGGTGTGAGAGTAAGTAATCGGTTTTAGGTTTTTAGTGAAGAGTTAGGGTTATGATATGATACCTTTAATGAGAGCCAAGATGCCCTATATATACACACGAAATCCTTGTTGGTTTCGTGTTCCTTACCCTTCGGCGTATCCCGCCTTATTTGGTCCTTTGAACTTTATCCCATAAATAAGAGATCCTATATCAAGGCCAATAATAGATTTCGGATTTGGGCCGTTGTAAGCCCAAATCTTTATCGTGATAGCCCACGCGTGATGGGCTTGAGTATTGGTCGGGTTCGTGACCCGAATGCGGACTATACGTCATCATGACCCCCCAGTCTAGTATGCGCAAGATGAAACTGCGGATGCTAGACTAACTGTAGCGAAAAAATATTCCATAATGCGTAGTGGGGAAGTTTCAAGTGTTTCCCGCCTAAAAAACAATACGATGAATCTAGTCCAAGTAAATCCGAATATCCCTCGTAAATTGTGAAGGGTGGGTGAAAAAGTGTTTCACCTCTTGATCTCCCAGCCACACGATTAGAGCAAGTGGGTTACACATGTCAATCATCCATGAGAGCATGTAACCCTATATAAAGTGTTGTATCCATTTCACTGTGGCTATCACAGTAAAAACGTCCATTGCCACCATTGTTAAAACCTCTAAACAGCGAACAAGAAATCAACAACTCTTAAGGTAATAGTGAGTGCGCTGCAGAATCCATTGAATTCTAACCATGGTTCTTCAATTATCCGACTTTACATCCGATATATCCGAGGACGAACTTCGTCTGTTCACCTCGGATTATTATATCCCGATTGCGTTGCACCCGGTGGTTCCGGTGGCGACTGCGTCCATAGCGAACTTCCCTGAAGGGAAAGTAGGGGTATACACACGCTTTTTTGAATTCGCTAACCAACGTGTGCCCATGTCTCTATTCTTGTGCGATGTTTTAAACCACTATCGTCTCCATATTTCCCAACTGCACTGTATAGGTGCAGCAAAAATAAAAAATTTTGAAGTAAATTGTCGCTTGTTGGCGATTGACCCCACAATCCATCTGTTCCGCGCGTTTTATCACTCGTCGTGGTCAAACGGGTAGGTGTCCTTTTCCAAGCGCGCAGGGCGACTGCAGTGCTATACGGAAAAGTTAGATGCACTCAGGAATTGGAGGGAGAAATTCTTTTGGGTTGATGATGCATTTTTTCCATGGGTTTTTGAGTTCTATACCCAAGAGTCATTACCGAAGGATGAGCGCCCCATCCCCGGAACGTATAGCGCAGATGATGCGGAAACGATTAATGCCAATCGCATCCCTATCAACGCTTATCCAGAAGAGTTTTTAGTGCATATGGGCATTAGTCGCAACTACTTCGGAGGTCCTGACGAGGTGCCAACCTTTTTGGATGAGAATAACCGGGGTGGGTGCTTGTCCTTTCTTCTCCTTCGCTCAGTAGTGTAAGCGCTCTTTACTATTGTAGCTTTTGTAACCATCTTTGTGTTTGTTTGTGGTTTGTTGCGCAGAGATGGATCTATTCAGCGTGGTGCGCTTGGCGAGACCCAAACAGGTGACCGTAGGAGTGCGCCCTTTAAGAGAAGGTGAGGAGCCAGTTTTGGAGGCTACCGCGGGGCGCACTATGGAGATCGTACAGGAGGAGCCAGAGGATGACCCCCCAGGTGTTATAGAGGCGATTCCTATTCGCAGTTTTCCAACTCCTGGGGTACAAGGCCCTGTGGTAGAGCCATAGCACACAGACTTGTCAGAGAGTGTGGGGGTTGCCATGGCTAAAAGTGGGCCCGAGGAGGCTAGCCAAGGGATAAAGCGCAAGAAAAATTCTGGTGATGATGGCGCGGGTACATCTAAGAGAAGGCGCCATGTTATCTCTGGCGGGCAATCATCAGAAGAGGATGCGTCGCCACCTAAAACTCCTCCCACCAAGTAAGTAATGAGACTTGTATCTTTAGATCTTCAATTCTGTATTCCGCGAGGATACTATAAAGTAGCTTTGTTATTTGCGTGCAGTGTTGAAGCTGCTGATGATGATGCTGCGCGTGTTGGGAATTTGCCACCCAAGGCGAGTCCCTCTCATACTGATGATCTTGCGCAGAAGAGCCAAGAGACTGAGCCGAAGGCGTTTAAGGATGTGCCAATGAACCAACTGATAGAAGAGCTAGGTTTGGCTGCTGCGCACCAGGCCTCCTTAGTTGCGCAGCTACGATCAAGGTATGCTGGTGAAGGTAGCCGCTATGTGCAGAAAGATGAGGAGATTGCGCTTCAGAAGGCGCAGTTGGCTGATGCTCAGGCTGAGGTAAAGGCAACAGATGCGTATGCCCAGAAGCTTGCTAAAGAGAAGATGTCATTACTTTCCCAAGTGAGCCAAGAGCGTGCTGGGTTAACAGATTACAAGGCCACTTGTCTTTGGGTCTTGAAGTACATGGAGCTTAACAAGAGTGCTCACTTCTCTAGATTAGATGACTTTCGTAAGGCTGTGGAGGGGGCGCTGAAGAAGCAGGAAATTAAGCTGCGCAAGCTCAGTATTGAGTATGATGAAGAGCTGTACCCACACCTAGTATCTTCAATTGCTGAGCGCATGTAGCTTATCAGCCATGGTTTGCGCCTTGCTGCTTTAAGTACGCTGGAGTCTCAAGAGGTGAGGGAGGCATTTGGGGATGTTGTTGAGCGTGCGCTGGCACGTGGCAAGGCGCAGGCTATAGAGGAGCTTTCCGAGAGCAAGTTATTGATAGTGCCTGCCGCTCAAGTACCAGGTTATAATGCTAATGCCTATGATGAGCTTGTCGCTGCTATGGAGAAGATGAAGCTGTTAGATCTTCCTCACATTGCTCAACTGGAGCGCGATCAAGATTACCCCATAGGTGTTATTATGGAGGGGTTAACCTTGGCTAGGAACGTAGCAGAGGATGCAGAGGCACAACCTGATTACTTTCTTAAGCCAGATGTGTCGCAGCTGCAGGTACCTATCTTTGCTCGTCCTCGCAACATCTTAAATTCTTTTGCCCTCGAGAAGGAAATCCCGCTAAAGGAATCCTTAGAGGCCCATGCCATGAGGCTTGCGAAGAAGCAGGGTGTGAAGGGAAAGGCCATCCTTTGTGGCATTGGCGCTGCACATATTCCAAGATCTGATGGAGTACCTGTTAGCGTACCGACAGTGTCGCCCAAGGATGGTGATCTCCTTAGTTATGGGTCTTGGGGTCCTAGACCATCCTCACCATAACTGACCATTTGATCCTAGATCAAACCCAATAATAATTCGTGTGGTCCCGGACCTCACGACATCATTACGTTAGGAAACAGCTCATAAACACCAAACCAAAATAATAAACCAAGCCATCATATCGTCCAAGATCCAAAACTTGAGCAACCAGTATTCACCGAAAATCAAAAGCAGAAATAACGAACACCCATGAGCAGAAATAATATTCGAAGACCATAATTAATTAGATCTGGTTACCAGACCTAATTTTCGAAACCAGACTTAATCTTCAAAAGCAGACTTAAATTCTGAAAGCAGACTTAATCGAGTAGGAAACCAGATTTAACCACAGCAACCAGAATTAAATTACTAAGAGCAGACTTACACTGATCCACGTTCGACCAATCAAAATCAGTATTCCACACATGGATCCCACTTGTATACATCAACTCCCAATCCCAATTTAGTATAATTGAAAAACCCATAAACGACAAAGCGTCAATTTCCAATTCATTATACACGTTCAATTAATGATTCGATCAGTACTAGGTTTATCATTTACCATAATAGAATATTTGATCAGTACGACTATCATCCACCAATAAGCGACAAAACATTAGCCATTGTCCCCACACCAATTCTTTAATCGACAACAGTACGAGGATGATAATTCTCACCGATCCATTCAATTGACTAGCCCCACAACCAATTAATTCAATCCCGTACAACCAACAATATATGACAAATAATGAATTCTTAAGTACGAGGTAACACTTTGAATGGTTATTCAATTTAAGCACGGAGGCACTTAAATTTTAAAACCAACTAGATCTGCTCAAGAAAAATAATTACGAATACCTAAAAAATTCACCAGATCTGCTCCTTTTCTTCGAATCTGCTCCATCTCCAACAGCAACAACCTTGTAGATCCTAGATATCGAGAGCCACCCGCTCTGATACCAATTGTTAAGTCCCGTTTAAGCCCATCTAGGAAAACATCATTGATAATATTGCGGAATTGATAAGAACAATAATGTTAACAAGGTTGTAATTATAATAAACAAGGCGCCACTTTATTGAAAAACTAACAACTGCAACTACAAACGTGTACAAGCACATGTTTGCTAAACAACGACTCTCATTAGAGACTACATTTCTGGATGCTCAAACTAAACGGCCGACATCTCTTTATATAATAGAGAATGCTAGGGTTTACAAGGGATAAGACCGAATATACTTAAATAAATAAAAGATATCATGTAATCTTCATTTTAAATGAAGATTATTCATTTGTCATCTTCGGTCCTTCTTGTTTTGTAATAATCAAATTAGAATTCCCAACAGGGAGGTCTTGAGTGTGTGACGATGCTGTTCTGTGAGTTTTGTGTTGTTGTTAGCTCAAAGATAAGATGAACGGATTTGAGAGTATCTCTAACTCGATTAGACCAGGTAAAAGTTTTATGGTTTTCGGTTTAATTGTATTTAATTTTTCCAGATTCTGGATTTAAGGTTTTCGGTGGCAATTACATTTTTTTTGGGTAAACTTATTGATAGTTATTTATGAGTAAAGTTGTATGCGAAATATTGGGGGTTATTATGAGTAAAGCTGGATGCGAAATATTGGGGGTTATACTTTGTTTGTTTTGATTAGTTCGATTCTAGGTTTACTTGTATGATTTAGGTGTTATATTGTTGGTTTTCAGGCTGTTTATTGCTTCGAGTTATATTGAGATCATACTTTGCCGGAGCATTTAGCCGTTTATGCCTGTTTTGCCTTTTAAGGGTCTTAGATGAATGGTACTGGGTTTGTAAAAACTTGAGAATGTCCGTGTCTTGGCGGGGCAACATGCTATGTTTGCAGCCATGGCGGATAACTCCACGTATGCAGCCAGGCCATGAATTAATCTGAGCCGATTTGCCTGGATGCAAAACATGGACGGATGGTAGAGTGCGATAGACAATCGCCTCAGCAACCTCCATTTCCGCAACCAAGGCATCGGGTAATCTAATTTTTCTCTACCATAAGACATATACTACAGATGGCATGTACCTAAATCTATTCAGGTGATAATGCTATGTATATATATTATAAGGCTATGATGACTGTTATACTTTGAATAAAATGAAATAACTCATTCAAGATTTTAACACAAGTTGGCATGGCAAATACCGGAGTACCGGACGGTATAGTATAAACAATTATTATGCAACAGGTTTAATTTTTGCAACCCTGTTAAAATCTTGGTGTTTCTGTAAACTGAAATCTATTTACAGATCTGAGCCCAACTATTTACTTCAGTCCTTGAAGCCAACATTGGCATTTGGTATTCGTTTTGTATTTGCAGACCTGAGCTTCTTTGTAATGTTGCTTTCTTTTGTTTTATTATGAGGTATCTATACTCGGGAATTATTACTGACCATGGTGTATTGGTGAGGCAACTGCACCTATATTTAGATTGCAGCCACAACGAGTGTTAAATTATCTGAGGCAATGATGATTTCTCTCTGCATCTATATTTTTAAGGAGCACAATTTAACCAGGATGATATCTTGGCGGGGTGACCAAACCCTAACTTTGGTTGCAGCCAATCTGCTATTTGGTTTTTGCTCTGCATTTGCATATCTGAGCCTCATGTGTAGTGTCTATGTATAACTGAGTTCTGGAAAAAAAACTCATGTCCGCAAATACAGAACCAACACGAAATGAGCCTGCACAAACAGCGCTTAAGGCATTGGACCGTAAACCATGTTCTGATCTTGGAGGTCGCTCTTTGCACATTCATTATTTAGTTCAACAACCACTGTGTCAGGTATTAACAACTCATGTATCATAGACAGTTATATGCTTCTCTCCCTTTAACCTTGAAACTAGATTCAATATATGAAGCCATGGAAAAGGCGGTTGTGATAGCAATTAGTTCATGCCAAGTAATGGCAACTCATTATTATCTAAACCCAATACTCCACAGGTTCAACACAGACTTGATGTGTAAGCTCAAAAAAATTATCCTTAACACACAACACGTAACAATATACACAAACTTAGCACAAATAAACTATTGCACAGGTAATTGAATATAATCTGATATAATTGTAATCTGAATTACATCCCAATCCTGTTTGGTTGGCAAAAAGATTGAAATTGTAATTAAAATTACTTTACGTAGCGTGTTTGGTTTGCCTTGGAAAGGGATTGAATTCTCCTAAAACGTCCAATGTTGTAATCCATATTACATAGCAATATGAATGAAAAGTTTCAATTACATTGTAATTCATATTTTACAGTTAAACAATCAATCATAATTTTCTTTTATTATTATTATTATTATTATTATTATTATTATTATTATTATTATTATTATTATTATTATTATTATTATTATTATTATTATTATTTTATTTTTTAATTATAAACATCACTTTATTAGAAACTCACAGGATTTACAAGAAGATAATGGTAAGCCTAGATACTAACTGGGCTCCCACTCCTCTAGCTATAGAAAAGCTAATCCTACTAAATATATGAGTAGTAGCACGTGCTCCAATGTCTTGGGTCATCGAGAACTTTCGGATTCGCTTCAGTAAAGTCACTTCATCCTTCTCAAGTTCCCCAAAATAAGAGAAAGAGAAGAGGAGGAACCCATATCCAATATTCGCGCACTTATTATTATTATTATTATTATTATTATTATTATTATTATTATTATTATTATTATTATTATTATTATTTATTTATTTAGTTATTTATTTATTTTTAACCAAACAACTTATTATTATTATTATTATTATACTAATTTATTAATGTTTTTTGAATTAAATTACGTTGCAAGTCAACAAAACGCAATGACAGAATTCACCAATTACAATTCTAACACATTCCAATTCTGTGAATTACAATTCATTCAAATTACAATTTCTTACAAATATTACATTTTTTTCAAAAATATTCTGTGAACCAAACGCTCCCTTAAAGTATACAGTTGCAGGGTATATATGGTTTAAGAAGTTTTTAGTTAAATGACATGGTTCATCTTTATGCCACTTAAGGTATATGGTTGCAGGGTATACCTGGGTTCAAGTCTTTATACTTCCAGATTATATAGACCTTGGGTGAGAACCATTGTTTAAGAATGTTACCACGCCAACAAAAAACATTACCGTCTTACTCATTAGAAAATGATCAAGCAAGAACCACATGCTATGGGGACACCATTATGATGGTGTCTTTTTATTTTATTTATTATTTATTTTTATTTTTTTTTAAATCAAAATCATAGAAGATTAACTTCTATGAATGAAAATGGTGCAAAAAGCCACATACTGGCACTGGTGACGGTGTTAGCATGGAGAGTTGAGTACAAACTCGAATAAAAGTCCATAAGTTTCTCCCCTCAATCTGATCAACTTCCAGGCTTCAGCACCTCAAGAACATTATGCTAAATTCCAAATTACAACATCGTAGCTTCTCTCATTTATATAACCCAAAGACAATGTTCTGCTGGTGACTATTGCAATCAACAAAATAATAAGATTTCATTTATATAATATATTCCCATCTAGCCTATAATCCCGTGATAAATCACGGGTGGCTTATAAAAAGTTAAAAAGAAAGTGGAACATCTAGAAAAACAAATGCTAATTTCCAAACAATTAGCGACTATTCACGTAGGAACTTAAAGGATATGAAAAACATGTGAAAAGATTAAACAAAAATTGAAAAATGGCCTTACATACAAAACTTCAATAACATGAAACAAATAGTTTGCGTTAGACGGTTGGACCATATTTTCTGTAGCATTTTGTGTTGAACATCGTTCAAGAAACTATGTGGTATTTCCAGATACATGAATTGAGAAAGCGTACGGATGTTCGAGTTACTTGAACACAAAAAGCATCATAACAGCAAGTATTTATAGTTGATCTTTCGACAAACTTGAATAGAGAAGTCATAATCCTCAGTCCTAACCATGTCAATACCCTGTAGATAAAAACCAAAATAAAACAAATGCCTCTATTGTTTGAAAATTTAGTTTACAGTATTTTATAGAAGTAAACAATTTTAAAATGTAGACAAACAATGCAACACTCATTTAATATGTTTTCAAAATATAGATGTGCACTCCAACTCTCGTTTAATCTTTGCATAAGGCTTCAGTGAGACTCATATGAGTTACACTAATTCATGAATTTGAGAATTAAGCAAGCTAAACATCCAAGGAGTAACACAAAGCTCAAATTAGTAAGAATAATAGACTAAGTGTACATGCACAACCTATGCTTTATGAACTTGATGATGTTGAGTTCTTATCTTAAATTGCATGCCTCATTCTTATCATGAGATATTGATGTCCGAGATTCATGAAGATAAGCCTGAAAGTCAAAAGAAGGACTTTTACATATATATTCAACCAACTCATAATCAAGGGTATAAACGGACCGGTCATAATTCATTAGCATGCTAACCTTTATGTCCTTTATTAGCTTCTCTTTGAGTTCCGCTTGGCACGTGGTTCACTTCGCCTCAATATTGCACGGTTTGGCATTCATATAAAGAAGCTCATGTGATATTTAAAGGGGCAAGGGCATTAAGGGGCAAGGGCATTCTCACTTGGAGCAATTTTTAAGAAATGAAGAAACAAAAAGAACGGTCAAATTGTTATCCTCAGGTTGAGTAGTCCCCAAAGACCCTTTTTGTAATTTAACTATTTGCATAAACCATAAACAAATCACGTTTCATGATATGCTATCTCAGTACATTTATTAACTTGATATTAACGGGTTGCTAAAAGAACTTAAATGTACTAAGATCACCTTGAATGAAAACTAAACATCTTTATAATAATAATAATAATAAAGTATAATTATTAGCATTGTTGTAAACTTGTGTCAACCATTTTAACATACGATAACAAAGTACTTTATAAAAGTACTAACATGTGTTAATAGACCCGTGTGTTATATGGACGACCACATATAAAATTCATCTAATGGTCTTAATTTGGCACTTAAAACTACACATCTAGTCCCTAAAACCATTATGCAGAAAAGGATATAGTAATAAAGTTTGCATTATTTAAAGAAAAAATAAGGTATTTGAGTCACAATGCTAATTTGGACTTGATGCATACCTGCAACTAAACAGATGCACTACATGAAGCATAAGGTTTTCGTTATTAGTGTTGGAACCCACCTTCTGATGGTTGTCGAGCCAACTCAACAAACATGGCTTATAACCTATTGAAATATTATAGCCACATAAGATTTTTTTTTTTTTTTTTTTTTTTTTTTTTTTGGAACAAACCATATAAGATATGAGTACATCAAAACTCATTCCATGTTCAGTAAGAAGAGCTTCTGTTTTGGGCTTATATAGCCGGCTTATGGCTTATTTCGTTTTGGGCTTATGTTTTGTACGCTCACTTTTTGTGGCTTATTTTGAAACTTCCCGGCTATATAAGCCGAAAAGTTTAAAAATAAGCCACAAAAACTGAGCTTATAAAACATAAACCGGAAACCAAATAAGCCATAAGCCTGTTATATAAGCAGAAACAAACACCCCCTTAACCAACCCGTAGCATATTCAAAAAGTGAACCATTGAGATTCAAAAAGTATTTCCATTGACTATTATTAAATATAGCATCAAGCCAGAATTATGAAAAACTTTTAACTTGCCATACAAAGTTAAAAACACATTCAACTTTTAAATTTACACCATATACACTGCAATAATGAATTTAAAATATGCTAAAAGACTATGATTCTATAAAAAGATATAAAGAAATCATACCATCTATCTAAACTTCTTTTAAGACATTTCATCGAACACGGTTCATGCACTCGTTAAATCCGTTCAATATACTAAACGTCATCATAAAATAATTGTTGTTATCAACGTCAACATAAAATTCACATACAATGTCTGAATCAATACATTTCAAACAATGAAGAAACTGGGGAGTAAAATCATTTAAACATACAAATATAGGGAAGCACCTTAAAGTAAATTTGTCAACCTTCGTGTTCAATCTTCAATCAGTACCTAAAAAAAAGCCAAAAAAAAAAAAACTAATAATCAAATTGAGTAATTCATTTTTCTTTAATGCACAACCAGATTACTCAATTGAGTAATTCGTTTCATATTGATTGTCAATTAAAAAGAAATGAAAAAAAAAAAAGAAAAAAACCCATCAAATTGACGTGAAACAAATACTAAAGTAAAAAAATCCAACCTTGTACCAATTTGAGAGTAGGAAAGCTTGAAATTTTAGATTGGGAAAGTTTGAAATTTGATGAAATATCATAGATGGTTACATTGCATAATTTTTGTTTGATATTAAATGAGGGTGAAAAGTCAAACATTAGTGACTAAATGGCTGAGATAGATTACGTGGCATTTATGAGGTGGCATTAGTGAGGTGGCTTTATTTGCCAGCATGGCATTAATGAGGTGTCAAATTTTCAAAAAATGTTTTGTTTATTATAATATATATATATATATATATATATATATATATATATATATATATATATATATATATATATATAATATATTCCCATTGAGAAATACCACTTTAGAGTTTCTATCTCTTATTTGATGGTCGCAATGTGACGTTGGATGTCTAACCTAGTATATGCTTTTTAATAAAAATTTAACTGTGTACTCTTATCACATCGAAAAGTCCAACCAAACAGGGGAACCTAAAGTGGATGCTGTGATCGGTCTTTACATATCGTACTGATAGAACAGAAGAATACTACAATGCACATAAGCAGATCACACATGATACAGTGTCATAAGCTATGGCTGTATAGTTCCACAAGAGATTTTCAATGCTTATGCGGATGGTGATTTGGCTAGTTAAGTTGTGGTTGGTTTAGGTGTTGGTTGCCTTGTGCAACTGTTTTCTTCTTCTTCTTCCTTTTGTTTAGCCTTCCTCTCGTTGGCTGTGTTTGAATGACACTTTGGCCTTTGTGCCTGTTTGTTTAATAGAAATGCCTTGCTTTTCAAAAGAAAAAATAATAATTCAAAGCTTCTAGTGAAATGTATGCCTACATGCTACACAAAAT
This sequence comes from Artemisia tridentata subsp. tridentata, assembly GCA_021014915.2. Taxonomy (NCBI): domain Eukaryota; kingdom Viridiplantae; phylum Streptophyta; class Magnoliopsida; order Asterales; family Asteraceae; genus Artemisia; species Artemisia tridentata. Next base: position 72,583,953 of record CP139503.1, read on the forward strand.
GTTGGCACAGACAGAGTTTCTGAGTTTCTTAAAGTAGGAAAATAAGCATTGGATTTTTAATTTATCCTATCATCAAGAGGTGCACCGATGAATGGTAGTCAAAAAGGGCATCATCCCGATGATATTCTAGAAAGAAAATAAAAACAGCATTAAGAGCCCAGCATAAAATTTTATATCGTAGAAAAGTTTTAAAACCAGGAAAATCAGCATATAACCATTAGCAAATGATATACTGAATGATGTTTTAAACAATTCACACTCGCCGAACATCACTGTATAGTTCCTAACTCCTAACTCCTAACTCCTAACATTCAGATTTATACTTTTCAAGAAGAGTTGATTAAACAAATCTTACTCTCGGTACATTTGTTACAACCATCTTTTAACATAGCATACAAAACTTACACCATTCATTAGTAACATACGGAGTAGTAAACAAACCTAGATCACTATTACAACCATAAGAAATTTCCTACACTCAATGTATAAGATATGAGAAGTCGGAGCCTTGACATTGTCTTATATCTATTTCAAGAGTTTTTAACCCTTGCGAGATTAGGGAACATAAAGAAACCGATTAAAGTACTGCTTTAATTAACATCAGAAAGTAGCCCTTTTTCTAGTACTTCTAAAAACATCCATGGCCTCATCAATTTCTTCTTCTTGTAGTATCTATCTATCAGCTAGCTACACCTTTTACAATTGTCTAAGCTTCATCTAATTTACCAAGAGTATCCACATTTAGTGCACTGAGCAATTTTCTTCTTTTTGTATTATGTATCTATTAGCTCCTCATCCTGCCACCATAGCGTTTAGAATTGTCTATACTTCATTCGGTTCACCACGTAAACAATATCCACCACCCTTTCGTGCACCCAGTAATTACATCTCGATGTAGACATATTCGGCTACCAAAGTTCATACAAAGTTCATACATCCTAACTAATACATATCCGCTTAAACATTCAACAAAATGGACCAATATCCGCATACCACAAATCCATACACAACCATAAGAATATGAAGCTTAAACATAACTAAAAACATAAGTACCAAAGTTGATGAAACAAACACTACTACTGCCATGCCCAGATATCCTCGTTCCCACCATTCCGATCATCCCGTCATCCCCATTTCCACTTCCGAGATTCCTCCCACTCGTGGAACCCAACTTTTCTCGTGGAACCAGGAAACATGTTGGCTAGCTCAGACATACAAATCAATGATAGCAAGAAGGCATCAAAGAGTTGTAAGTGATGAAATCAACTCAGTGAAAACCTTTGCTTCATGATCAACCATTTTGTCTTTGCAAAATATATCTATAGTTGTATTGCTTCGATCTACAAAGATTTTTTATAATGCCTAATAAGGCAAAACCATAATTCATTAGATGCTCATCCCACGAGCACGGGTCGCAAACCCCTCAAATGAATTTTCTTAAACAGGGAAACCATGGTCGAATAATCTTTTAGCCATTTTATAAAATAAATCAGCAGAGTAAATTGGATGCATTTGATGGGACGGATGAAGGGTATCATCGCACTATGTGACTTGTGCAACACAAAATGATTCAAAGATAGAAAATCTTTGATACCAAGAAAACACAGGAAGAATGTTCGGGATGAATAAGATGTGTGAACGAGAAGGGTAAATGACGTGGATAAGAAAGTGGCGGCTCATGAAAACATAGCTAGAATTAGGGTAACTTTGATACTAGGTAACATCTTATAACAGATTATATGTAGAAAATATTAAATAAAATATAAAGTATGTGGGGTCAATGTGACTCATGTAGTGTTAGGGTGATGTCAATGGAGAATTCGGAATCATGAGATATGTGGTAGGAAAAAAAAGTAGGATTCGAAATCCTAAAGTGTTGGCAGTGGAGGATTAAGGAAGATTCGGAATCATCCCTTATTTTATTTATTTATTTATTATTTATATATAATAAGGTGAATCCCTACCACTGCAACAACATTATTCAACAAACATTAAGAATCAATAGCATTAAACTGAGTCAAAGTAGTTGACTTTCTTTGCAAAGACCAATCAAAAGATGTAATGTTGAGGTAAATACTCGTACTAGGTCCGTTGAGGTCTTTCTCTTATGAACCGAGTGAGACCCTGCAAACAAAGATAAACCCGTTAGCCTCGTCCCGGGTTTTATCCCAAGACCAAGCTCCGGTGCAAGGATAAGTATTTATCCGGATGAGAGTAAATGTGGAGTATGTAGGTGAGTAATAAATATGAGTGAAAAGTAGTTGGTCCGAGTATTGAATGCGCTGGGGTATTTATAGTGTACCAGCCACTTGTTACCTGCTGTGCCTGGGGGCGTGTATCCGGTACATGAACAGTTGCTGTACCTGGGAGAATGGATCTGGTACATGAACAGTTGCTGTAGGCGGTGCACTGTTCATGTACTTATCGTACCATTCCATTAAATGCTTTAAGCGGTGCACTATTCATGTACTTGCCGTACCATTCCATTAAATGGTTTAGGCGGTGCACTATTCATGTACTTGCCGTACCATTCCATTAAATGGTTTAGGCGGTGCACTATTCATGTACTTGCCGTCCTGGTTTATTACTTGTTTATTATTGTTATTGCGTTCCGGGCCGGACGGTTATGAATGGAGTCCGTCCGGTTTGATCCATCCGGAATGGGTCATCCGGACACCTACACGAACACCAATCAAAAGATGTAATCTTCTCATCATCGGAAAAGATGAAATCGATGATGATCGGAGATGAGGATGAGATCGAAGCTACTAGAGAGAAACTTATGGTTGATCATCATCGGAAAAGATCAAAAAACGCTTCAGATCATCTGCTCATTTTCCGGCACCGGGTTGTTGGTTTGGTCGTCGATGGAGTAAATGAAAATGAAACACCCCAACGGTCAAAAAAAGAGCCGTTGGGTTTGTCTTTTTATGCCTTCATTCTCCGTAACTCGTCGGCTTCACCTTGCTTCCAAATCACATGCCGCTGGCGGCAAGGGGGCTGGCGGCCTCCCCCCAAGCCGCTGGCGGCATTAGACCCATTGCCATCACCCTTAGAGCACGGCCGTGCGATTCGAGTTTAGAGATTTTGAAATTTTTGTAGATAATTTATATAGTATATATCATTCACTCATGGGTGTGTTTGTTTAAAGTAGCAGTAAACTATAGTAGTGAGTTGTAGTTCGTTCATCGCTTTTTAAATAACAATTACAAAAATTAGTCTTCTTAAAAATTAGCCAAAACCCATACACACCAAACATACCCTATAATTCTATCACTAAGATTTTTCTTTTCTTTTTTATTTAATCACTTTCTTACTGGTGTTAGAGGAAATTTTAGTAGACTTTTATTTCAATGAAAGAAATAAGATACAATAGAAGATTAAATAAACCGATGTACTAGCCGAACGTGATTCATAGAAATATTAATAAGATATGATAATACATCGTTCTAGAAAAAGGAAGAACATAGAAAAGGGTATACTTATTTAATTTACTTTAAACGTATTTCACACATGTTTATCAAACTGCATAAAGTTTTTCTGGTTCGAATTAATTTGTAAATTCCACTTACACATGCACCACAACATTAAATACAAAAAGAGGAGTTTGATTCCAAAACAAAATCTGCTCAAAAAGAAAGAACAATAAAGTTTTTCATTTGTGGCCATCAAGTGTGCCCCAAAAGCAACCATAAAAGTGTATGTCAATAACATAGCTTAAAGTATAGTGCAAAAGCAAAGAATATGAATCACAATATTGCAAAACAGGAACACGTTTTGACCATAATCTTCATTATATATCGACAATAACACAACCAAAACCAAGATTAAGTACTTACCGAAAATTTTAAAGTAATTTAATGGAGAACAACCAATCGCGCGACTTGATCAAGTCAATCTTGATCATGGCTGGAATCCCTCTTGCTTTTTCTGTTACTTGTTCTTTGATTTCTAGGATTGGGAATAGAAAGAATGGTGAAGATTGTAAAGACATTACCCACGATGTGAGTGATCATCTAAAAGAACAAATGTTCGCCCTTAGACATAAAGTAGAAGAGCTTCAAGAACTTGAAAGGGAGATAGAGTTCAAGTTTTTCAGATTTATTGACTTGAAAGACCAAGAATATGCACTATTGGAGGTTCAAAACAGTTTGGTTATGGAGAAAGAACGGGCCGATTTCTTGGAAAGGGAGGTGTCATCAATAGAAGTAGAGAACAAGAAGTTTGATGAAATGGTGATTGAATATCTAAAAGCTTTGGAAGAGCTCGAATCTTCAAGATTGGAAAATGGTTTGCTTAAGAGAAGGGTTCAGAAGCTTTTGAAGAAAACAAGAGAAAGTTCACGGTTGATTAGGAAAATGAATTTGAAGATTGAAGCACGAGAAATTGATATAATGCGCAGCAAAGCGGAGTTAAAGAGAAAGGATAATGAGATTGGGGGATTTGAACGTGAAGTTGAGGAAATGAGAACAATGATTAGTCAGTTGCGGAACGAGAAAAATGAGCTCTTTGAAAAGCTAGAGACATCAGAAAAGGAAGTTGCATTGAAGGTATAACAATTTAATTTCGGCTCCTATTCATTAGAGGTGACTAGATTAACGGGTCTAGTTGGGTAAAGGGTGAAAAACACAGTTAAATGGGTCAAAACAAGGCTGGTGGGTTGACAGGTTGACGCGGAAATACTTTTTTTTTTTTTTTTCTATATTTAAAAGCTATAAGCAAGTGTCGCGCTAATCATCAATTAATTCAATATAAGATCAATGATAAACTATGCTTTTGAGTAAAGAAATTACGATGTTCTACGATATTAACAATAGAACTTTGCAACACCTTCAGCCCATTTCACTTGTTTCTTTTTAGATATCTTTTTTAATCGGCCAATTTCAAATAAGAAAGAACGTACATAGTGTGCCCAGTCATAAGTAATTCAAAGTCTCAGTTATCAAATCATTTTAAGAATGGAACTCACAAAATTCTTTTTCTTTGGAGGCTGAAGCAGAGCGGATACTGATAGAGAACTACAACCGAGTAGTTACCGAACTAGAAAGCCTACAGAAGGATCGAGCAGCCGAACTGAAAGAACTAATATACTTACGATGGTGTCATGCGTGTCTAAGACATGAGCTAGCAAGGAGGAATGAGCTCGAGAAAGAAAGGAAATCTAACGACGAAGAGACTAATCATGAGTTAGGACTGGAGTTCAGAGGAAATGAGGCTCCTGAAGAGTGCATAGGACATGAGTCGGACAACGACAGTGTGGAGCACCATGATGAGCCTTTTTTTGGAACTGATCAACGGCACAGGAAGAGACGATGGTTGGCTAGGAAGTTCAAGAAATGGGTCGAGGGAAAGGATCATAAGCATCATGAGACTAAGTGTTTTGGAAGCCATTCAGTTGTTGACGAGTCTGAGGATCGACATTTGGGCGGAAGGAAATCATTTTCTAGTGTTTAAGTCCACCTATAGTTATGGTTCATGCTTTCGTCATTCTAACTTTTATACGTACGTGAGAAACAAATATATACGAAAAACACGATGTAATACACATTCTTCATCCTAATAAAGTAATCCTTAACCTATTTGTCTGAAGATATGCTTTAGAGTTTCTTGGCTAAGAAAATAGTCAAAGCTAAGATTAAGAGATGCGAGATCTTAATATAAGAGTGAACGCTTCAACGTCAGTGGCGGGTCTAACCAGACAAGGTGACTCTTTGATTTAATATAGGGAAAAAAATCGTTGTAATTCATCCTAATTATTTATCATGCATTGTTATCTTTATATATAATAAATGAAAACTTTTTTGAATTCCACAACCCCACGTCATATATTGACGTCATATTGACACCTGGCACTTTTCTGTCCTCTCTCGCCTGCCACTTTTCTATCCTCTCTCAAAACCTGCTATCTCATCTCCTGTGTTTTTCTATAATCTAATTTCAAAATTCACATCGCTGGGATTCAATTTGTTTGTACTATTTTTTTATTTTTAGCAACAACATCAAACAACATTCTTCAAACACTAAGGTAAATAATTTATTTGTAGTTTTGTAGTATTTTTTTTATACCCGATTCATATCAGTGGGGTTTTATCATAATTATTCATATTAGGTGTTTTGTTTATTTGAAGCTTCATATTACGAGTATGGAGTTTCAGATTGGTATTGCCTGGGCAAATGGACCAACATTCTGCGAGTTTCTGTTACCAAGTTTACAAGCTCTTTAGGGGTGATTGGTTTGGTGTTATTGTGGTTATGGTTATGTGTTATGATGGATTGTGTTTAGGTTTAGTTTTGTATGCTTTAAGGTGTTGGGTTATTACACTGTGTTTGTAAATTTTGATTGTTTGACAGTGCTTTATGAAATATGAATATGATTGTTATGGTTTAAATTCAGTTTTACAAATGCAATCCCAAACACCCCCTATATGGATCACTTTGATTATGGATATGCAGATGTCAGTCATGTGACTCAAGCCAAACTGGTTGAAAATATATATGTCCTAAATGGTTAATTGGAAACTGCTCTATGTTCTTTCTGGATATACTTGAAAAATATGCAACAAGGATAATGATTGAGTGTTTTCAGCAACTTACAGAAAGTAGTAGATTAACCACATTTTCTGTATCCTTTTTATCTTTTTCTTGCTCTCTGTCGACAGCTACGTATTTCAAGATGTGAGGAAGAGTTAAAACAACAAAAATCGGTATTGATTTGGGAACGACATTCTCTTTTGTAGCTGGTTGGTTTAATCTGAGCCACCGTGTTGATATTCTTCCCAACGAACAGGGTAACAACATTACCCCATCGTGTGTAGCTTGTAGTGATACTGAGCTTTTAGTAGGCGTGGGTGCCAAAAACCAATTGCAGGTTACTATTTGTTTTTAGATGCTTTTATTACCACTCATCTATGGATCGTAATCTGTTTTTAATTACTTTGTATGTTGTTGTTATTGCTCTAAAATGCTCTGCGCCAAATGTATATGCTTTTTACTAATTATATATGTTGTTTGGATTCTGATTTCACTGCTCTTTTATGTTGTTACTTTTAGTACACTTTTTATTGATTTTACTGCTCTTGTAACAATCCAGTTTAGTTTTCATTTTTAAATGATGTTATTACCACTCTTCTATGGATCTTAATTCTGTTTTTAGTTACTTTGTATATCGTTACTACAGATACTCATAAACAAGCTTCAGATAGAATGACACTAATCAAAACTTTTACTGCAATTCAACCACGGTTTCTAATCTTTAGCATAATCCGGATGAAAACCCTATGGTAAACTCACTGTTGCACCTCATTTGTAGTTTACAATATATAACAAGTTAACAATGTATGAATCCTTAGCACATATACTCATTTGTAGTTTATAGTATATAAGAAGTTAACAGTATATGAATCCTTAGTACATATACTCATAATCCAATTCTCTGTTCCCAAATTCAATTTTTTGCGTGATGCCAAACACCCTCTTATGTTACTTATCTCATAATTTGTTACCCTTTTTATGGCTCTTATAACTGATATAATTGTTAAAAACGTATACAACTAACTATATAATCATTGTGTTTCGATAAGCAAATGCATATCTTCTATATTACACTTTGTTAAAGGTGAGTATGACATTCACATTACTCTAAAGACCATAATAAGCATGTTTAATAACTAATACCAAACGCCCCAATAGTGTTTATCTCTTCATTTATGATACTATGAATGTTGTTTATCCCGAAGTTCTTCAAAAAGTGTGAGACACTACATAAATGTTCAAATAAGCCGTATTATTGTGGTAATTGTTTATCATGATTTTATTTACATTAATATGTTTAGTTGTTTTTTTTTTTTTTAATATGTTTTCATCATGGTAATTGTCATTTTTTTCGTATTTGATGAACCTTTATAACTTTTACGTATTTTTTTTTTATCATTCATAAAATGTTTTTTTGTTTAGTTTATATGAGTTTGATTTTTTATGTGACTTTTTTTTTTACTTACAATACAATTTTTTAATGCCACCCGCGAAACCCGCGGGTCTATAGTCTAGTTAAACATAAAATAAAGTAAACTTTAGGAGATGATTTGCACACTCCCCCAATTGATTGGGACAATAGAGGGACGATAACTACATGCTTTTGAAGAGGAATAATCGATTGACCTTTGATAGTATTTATAGCTAATGATTTGCGCACTCTAATTTGTGTACTCGATAAATTAATAATCTTAATAAAAGTAATAATTTGTCCAATCCAACTTGCGACCAGTACAAATTTGGATCTCAATCGATAAAATAATAAGATAATAATTTTTTTGAAACCCGAGTGTATATATATTTGTCCCAACGAAACTATAAATTAATAATTACTAAAAAATTTCATACATATATATAAAGGTCATACGTAATTGAAACTCGTACAAATTCAATTAATTCAATTAAAGTCATACGTAATTGGAACTTGTACAAATTCAGTTAATTCAATTAAGGTCATATGTAATTGGAACTTGTCCCAACGAAACTAACTTTTTACTTATTCGAAAATAATGAACTTAACAAATTCTATTAATTTGTGAATGTGAATTTATAAAATATTAATTGAAACTTTTTTTTTTTTATTTATTTTTCATCTCTAACTAGCATACATTGTAACTAGTATACTAGATTTGAAATTTTAAAAGTCATACATAAAACATTTTTAAATTAATAAATTATAAATTTATCGATATAATAATATCTCGCTAAATTAATAAAATATTCTGATCCTAACATTATTAATTTATAGAGGTTTTACTCTATTTAGTAGTTGTCCAATCCTAAAAGTAATAATTTGTCCAATCCAACTTGCGACCAGTACAAATTTGGATCTCAATCGATAAAATAATAAGATAATAATTTTTTTGAAACCCGAGTGTATATATATTTGTCCCAACGAAACTATAAATTAATAATTACTAAAAAATTTCATACATATATATAAAGGTCATACGTAATTGAAACTCGTACAAATTCAATTAATTCAATTAAAGTCATACGTAATTGGAACTTGTACAAATTCAGTTAATTCAATTAAGGTCATATGTAATTGGAACTTGTCCCAACGAAACTAACTTTTTACTTATTCGAAAATAATGAACTTAACAAATTCTATTAATTTGTGAATGTGAATTTATAAAATATTAATTGAAACTTTTTTTTTTTTTTTTTTTCATCTCTAACTAGCATACATTGTAACTAGTATACTAGATTTGAAATTTTAAAAGTCATACATAAAACATTTTTAAATTAATAAATTATAAATTTATCGATATAATAATATCTCGCTAAATTAATAAAATATTATGATCCTAACATTATTAATTTATAGAGGTTTTACTCTATTTAGTAGTTGTACATTTATTATATGTTGTTTACCATTTTGTACATTTAAATATGCAAATAACAAATAAAAGTGTGTCAATCAATTCCCTTATTTGATACTATACCATAACCCTCTCACATAATAAACTAAACCTTATTTGATATTATACCATAATCTTCTATCTATAAAAAGTTTGGGTATGATTGACTTCAATTTAGGTTTATTATAATATCATAACATAATATAATCTATAGTTAGAATTAAAGAGTAAATTGCAAAAACCGTCTTCGTGGTTTGTTCAAATTGCATATTCACCCTTTTTTTTAAAGGTGCAGACGCAGTCCTTATAAGAAACTTTTGGTGTGAATATGATCATTGGCTCAAACTGAAGTGACTAAAATTCCCTTTGTATTGGGGTTGGAGACGAAGGGCATTTTATTCATTTCACTTTGAACAAGGACGACATTCGCACCAAAAGTTTGTCACAAGGACTGCGCCTGCACTTTCAAAAAAGTAAGGACTCAATCTGCAATTTAGGCAAACCACATGAACGATTTTTGAAATATATAAATCGACACATACATGTATCATAACGCCCCCAATGCTGAAAGTAATGGACTATCGGAGTATCGGGTATCTTTACTAGTTCAACTAAAAACCATGGTGGAAGGATACTAGTAGCCCACTACTTCAAGCTTATAAATTGATCAAATGTTTCTTGTCATACCGATGTGAAAAGTGGTGACGCAAAAGAAGGTGAAAAGTGGTAGAGTAATATGGAGAGTCTGAGAAGTTTTCTAAAATAAATATGATGGATTATTTAAATAAATAACGGATTGTACTGTCTTTTATGAGTGAGGGTATTTTGGCATCTCTGTTTTTTGTTTTGTATTTTTGCGTTAAGTATAAATCAGGGTCTTTCTTTTAGTTATTCACCTTACGTAACTTGGAAACTTTAAAAATGAACGACACAAATTTGATAGATTCACTAAGTGGCCTTTTTAGGAAATGGTGGACCGAGGAGCCGGCCGGAATATGTTCAGTTTGTTCAAGTGTAATAAAACATATTGGCAGGTCGTGCATTGGACTGAACCGGGTCGTACTGGAACGAAAACCGAATATAAGAAAAATGGCAGGTCCGTGATCTACCATGTTCGGCCCTATATACACAAGGGCAAAACATGTTATTTACTGTTTTTTTCCTTTTGAAAGTGCCTTTCTTTTTAGTTTTGAAATTCAACAAAAAAAAAAAATGTGGATGATATTCACAATATTATCCTAATCTCTCTCCTACATACTACTACTATAAAACAATATAACCTGTACACAAAATATTCATTTTCTTGATCACTGGTTCACAACTTTCACTTGCAATGGAACTCTCAGTGTACCCTCACACCCCATCTTTCCTTCCCTCCATTACCACTTCAAGTAATTATTTATATCTACAAATCTTTAATATTTCCATTTTTAGAATATTTGTATTTATCTTAAATATAATGTTATGGAATTTAAATTTGCAGAAAAGGGATTGCCTTATAGTAACAAAGCTGCATTCACTTGTAAATGCTCATCATCATCATCAATGTCAGAAGCTTCTGTCAGTAAAGATGCACCAGTGTTTCAGATGGAGGGGAGGAGAGCATTTTTTAACTGTTTGCTTGCTGCAGGTATTTTCTTGTTGCTGTTTTTCTCTTTAGGACATGTATTTAGTGTCTGAATTGTGGCATGTTTGGTACAGGGAATTGGGCCCAAAGAAATGGAAATGGGCTCATTTCCCATGTTTGGTTTGACAAAGAAATGGAAAGGGAAATGGGCTTAATTCTCGGGCTAATTCTCGAGAATCTGTTTGGTATGTCAGAGAAATAAAAAGGTGGAGAATTGTGGGGAATTGGTGGAGAATTGGTAGTGCAATTTTTTGAGTTTCATTTCCACTACTTTTAGTGAGGAAATGGGAGAAATGAGGAGAACTTTGTAAGGGTTTTTTTTTTTTTTTTTTTTTTTTTTTTTTAGTTGCAAACCGATTTACGTAAATGTATTTTTTATAAAAAAAATTAATAATTTTTTTTAAATATATTTTTTATAAAATAAGTTTAAAAATAAATAAATAAATTTTTTATAAAAAATAATTTAAAAAAATATATTTTTTTTTTAAAATATATTTTTTTATAGAATTGTTATTTATAAAAAATAATTTTTTTTTAAATAATTTTTTTAATTAATTTTATAAAAAATAAATTTTAAAATAAATTAAAAAAATATTTTTTTAAATAAGTTTTTTTAAAAAATAAAAAAAAATATTTAAAAAAAAATATTTTTTTTAAATATATATTTTTTAAAATAAGTTTTTTTAAAAAACAAACAAAAGTTCTAATTCTTTCAATAAAAAGTTTTTTTTTTTTTTTTTTTTTTTTTTTTTTTTTTTTTTTTTGCCTATTCTCGAGTTTATTTCTCATGTTACCAAACACTAGAATTGACTTTAAATTTCTCTACCAATTTCTATTCTCTGAATTCTATTCTCTACTTCATTTCTATTTTCTGTTTTTCTCTGTACCAAACGTGCCCTTAGTGTCTGAATTGTAGTATTTCTTGGATTGATTGGTGTTGCAATCCGAGTGTTCTTTGTATTCATTTGTAATCTTTTCTTGTTTTGTCCATGCTAGCATCTTACTAGCATGTGTCTAATAAATCTCCGCCGTTCAAAAAAAAATTTGGTGTCTGAATATTGAATGATACTAAAACTCATTAGCAGTTAGAAATGTATGAAGTAGTTTAGAGCCTTCGGTACCTTGACTTTGTTCATGCGTTATGCTTATGTGGCATGGCCTTAACGCAAGTTATGGCATGAGTTATGATACCGTGCGTTTGAGTTAAGGGCATGCGTTAACCCCCAAGTTACCATGGTAACGTTGAGTTATGGTTATTGGTTGCTACTGGACAAAAAAGTGATGTTTATGTGTGTGTAGTTTGTAAGTATTTAAATAAAAGTGGGTCCCAAAAGGTAGTGTTATGGTTGTGTTATGATAAGGGTGTTTTTTGTGAGTTAAAGGTTGAAATGTTAAAGCTGATGTGGCGGCGCTGACGTGGCGCTGAGTTATGGCATAACCTCAAGTCATGATACCAAGTGCTCTTAGTATACAAAATATAATGTAAACCCCAATGGGGCAACTCAGGGGCGGACCAAGGGGGGTTCCCGGGGTACCCGTGAACCACATGGATTTTTCTTGCACAGTGTAAAATTGTGTCAAGTATACCCATTTTTTCTCTGAAATGCACCTTGTCTCAAATATATCGATTTGTATGAAATGCACATCAGGACTTTTAGTCCCGGGTTCGTCAGTGGGCAGCTTAGTGGACTACTTGTAACTTGTAAGGGCTTGGGAGTCCCAGTAAGAGGTCTCAAGTTCGAATACCGTTAGCTGCAAACTCCTTGGGACCACATGCCCTTCCAGTTAGTCCATATTCGGGGGAGGGCTAGTGAGTCTTGCGGAGTGGTCTATGGAGTCCGGGTTTACCTGATCGCCAAATATGTCTCGGGTGGGGTTTCGCTCATACCTAAAAATATATGAAAGATGTTAGCATATGGAGTTCAAATTTTATCTGCTTGGAAGTTGGAAGTCAAAGGTTGCATATATGTTAGGTTTATCAATTGACTAGTGGTAACATAAATTCTAGTTTCGGAATGGAATAATGTGAGCATTTGGATTTCAGAATTGATGTGCCTGGAGTCGAAAGTCAACATTAGTATGCTAAGTTTATCAAACATCATGTGATAACAAAAATTATTGAAAGTGAACCATCTTTTGGAATTTTTATAGGATGACACAGACTAAAATGTTGCTGCAGTATTTATGGTATGAAAACTGTAATAGATTGCTAATGAAAACTGATAGTCAGAATTTCGCTAGAATAGGTTCTCGCATTACAAAAGTACTATTTCAGTAAAACCCTTGATACATAATGTCCTCTTATAGTAAAGACGTTAAAAAATATTATATGTCCTATATAATGGACGCGGTAATTATATTGCTGGTGTGGTAATGCTTGGAAAGTAATTTTTTTCAATATGCAGCTGCTGGTTTTTGTGTATCCGATACGGCTGATGCTTCCAGTAAAAGTAGAAGAGCTGTGAGTTCCCTATTATATATTTATTTACATTATATTAGAGGTGGAATACTGGTCAATGAGTAATTTGGTATGTGCTGAAAAAAATCGGGTGGGGTCCGGAGCACATTTTTGTCCAAATACGATATTTATACAAATAGTTAGCGTAACAAATAATATATGAGCGTACTAAATATGATCAAAAGATTCATTTTATTTCATTATACTTTTTTTTAAGAGATGATCAATGAGGTATTGTCCAATAAAAGTTGCATTTCTTTGCAACTTTCTACTGGTTTGAAACATTCGGCCAATTTGACCCATTTTCTTTCTACCAAAATTAATTTTTATCCCAATTTGACAAGTAAATGGGTCGAAGCTTAACATTTGCTATGCATGTTTAGTTACCTAATGTTTGGTACTTCAACTTTCTTAATTGCAGCTTAAGGGAGAAAAAGTGCCTGAGAGTGAATACACAACCCTTCCCAATGGGCTAAAGTTAGTGACTTACTAAACCATTAACCATTTTCCGTTTCTAGGTGCAATTCGAATTTGTGTTATAGTTTTCAAGTTACTCCTGTAGGGGTGTCAATATGAAGCATTCAACGTGACATGTTAATTCCTACTAATTCGAATTTGATTCGTATCAAAATACCTAATATTTTGAAGGTAATTGTGTCCAGGTACTATGATTTGAAGGTCGGTAAAGGAGCTGAAGCTGTGAAGGGATCTCGAGTTGCGGTACGGTTTGTGGCTTATTTGTATTTTTAGCTCTTCTTGGATGATTAGACAATGTTGAAACATATGCACATCCAAATATTATCTCTTACAACACGTTTTATTACAGCTCATAATGTGGTTCTATTTACTATATATCTTGTATCCATTTCATAATGCACATCGAACACCCCCTAAAACTGTCTCAAGTTCTCGGTAGACCTAAGCTGTTACAATCATCTTGTAGGTACACTATGTTGCTAAATGGAGAAACATCACTTTTATGACAAGTAGACAGGGGCTTGGTGTCGGTGGTGGAACGGTAAGGACAAACCACATTTAACTTATGTAGAAAAATCAAATCAGAACCCTGCTCTATATACACTGTCGTAGAGGTGACAATTTGAACCATAAACTTACGAATTGGTTGATTAGATTTTTTCTTTTGTTTACATCTGTAATGGGTCATACGGGCCAAAAATTTCCCAATGTGTATTTCTAATGCCATCAACAACGTACATCTTTTTAATTTGAATACAAGATTAATATAAAAACCTTTCATAATCATATTTAGCACACTAATCATGTTCAAACCTTTAGTCTAGCGTTAACCAACTGGGAACGAAGGTGCGTGAGTTTGCTGTTAAAAAGTTAATTCTAAAGATTTTCCTTAAGCACTTCTCATCATCTGATAATTTAAATCATCGCTTATGTTGAGTCAATCGAAGACATTTTACCCTTTGCCCAACTACCATAACCCGCCCATTTTGCCACTTCTAAAGTTACTTAAACATGTTCCCTCTTATTATACTGTGCGTTTACTTTAATGAAAAGTGTGATCAAACTATGCATTAATCAAATTCTATGTTCTTACTTTATTCCAGCCTTATGGCTTTGATGTTGGTGAATCAGAGAGAGGAAATGTCCTAAAAGGGTTAGACCTTGGTGTCCAAGGCATGCGAATAGGAGGCCAGGTATGATTGCTCTCTGAATAACAATGTAACAAGATTCAGATAATAATTTGTTACCCCTACTACAAATGAATGGCCTTTCACACCTCGGCTTTGGATGATTGACAGAAAACTGATTAACTATTGATAGGAATCATATTATTATTTAGTTATTTTAGTTATATTTAGATAAATATTAAGAGTTGCAGTTTCATTAGGATTGTGCAAGTCTTTTACTTATCCTACTACTATTAGGACTAGGTTATCTTTTATTATAAATAGGGCATTAGGGTGTAACTTTCATTATGTTGAATATGAAGTAATTGATTTGTTAATCAATTGGGGAGTCGGTTTATCTCACTAATATAAACCATTGGGAGAGCTTATTCGACCTCTCGAACGTCGATTATTCTATCTCTATTGTTCTTTTATCTTATTATCGATCCAATTCATATCAACTATCCATCAAATAGGCCAAATTAAAGAAGAACAATGGACTTTCGTGTGATGTCTGATTAGTAACTAAACTCACATGAATCCCATTTAACTTTCTGACATTGTGCTGATACTTTTTTAACTATCCAGGAATATGAAGACATAGCTTGTAATATTTGATTCATCTTTATTGCAGCGGGTGCTGATTGTTCCTCCTGAACTTGCTTATGGAAGTAAAGGTGTGCAGGAAATTCCTCCAAATGCAACCATTGAGGTAGCTTTTCGTTTTCAATGGATTTCAACCTTTTCAATATATTGTTTCTATGGCTCTGTCCCGATTATAATAACTTCTCTTGGCAAAAGCTTTATTACTGTTTTTAAGAGGTTTTACCGATGCAATTTACACTTTTTTATATGAATACTGAAGAGGAAATGGTGATAGAAGCTGCGTTAAACAAGTTAAGTACTACATTTTGGTTCAAGCAATAAAAAAACCGTCTCATTAGATAGAGTTTGTTCACACACATAGTATAGGATAAGGTGTGGCATTTTTGTCCGGCTCTCAGATTGAATCAGAGTCTCACAAACACTCAACTTATTGATAGCTAGAAAGTCCAACTAAAGGCGGACTTTTTGTTGTTGAAACAGGTAGGATCAGATTGACCCAAACAACTTTTTCTCGGATCATTTCCTTTTTTATAAATATAATTAGTGATAATTGAATAAAATACACTTTTGGCGACTGTTTTACTCTCAACTTTCATTCTACTTTAATGTTTTATCTGTTAAACCGTTAGAGTAACACAAACCCGATCCGACTTATTCACAAGTAAATGAGTCAATATTGACACCTCTATGACTTATATTTACAAGATTCAGTCACAGAAAAAAGAAGGAAATGCATATCTCAAAGAAAATTCTATCATGTTGTATCTCCGTCACTCCATGTGATAGGACAATTTTGGAGATCTTTCTATGCATGTAATCGCTTTTCAACTGTGTTTTGCAGATCGATGGTTTGATACTATTTCATATTAAGTGGTGGATATCACTATCTGAAATTCTGTATCACCCTTATTTATGGTCACTTTTTCCTTTGTGTATCGGATTCACTAGGGACTATATTCACATCTTGAATTTTGTGGAGCCTCTTTTGAATACAACCCAGCTGCTCATATATAACGTGAAATAGGAAATATATGAGTTCAAAATACTTGAATAATTGAAATGAATCATTGCTAATTGCTGCCCCAGAATGCAAACTTTCTTAGGAAAAATAGCTCTCACAATAGAGATTATTGTCTACTTTATCCTGTTTCTGTGTTTCAGGTGATGTATAATGCTTAGGAATTATTAAAGGCAAAATGAGCTAGGGGCTTAAGTCGGGTTGGGTTGACATGAAACACTTTTTGACGTTTTGTTCCTATGTTATAATGTTTTTAAAAGTAAATATTGGCATAGATGATTAAGAAAACATATTTTTTAATAATAATTGAATTTTTACAAATCTGAGTTATGAGATTTCACGCATTAAAACCGATTTGACATGTTTTCCTTTGAGTTACTTCTTATTATACTTTGTTTGACCCATTCGAGATTATGCACACCCCAAATAAACCCATTCGAGATTATGCACACCCCAAATAAACCCATTCGCAGCCTCTAGTTTTCGTTGATACTATTCTTATATCCGTTTGTATTTCAACAATGCAGCTAGACATTGAATTACTGTCCATCAAACAAAGTCCATTTGGGTATGTATACTTCTCTCAGAAACATGATCTATTATGTATTTTAACCATAAGTACTTATATTTATTCTAAATAAACTTGCAGGTCACCTGTGAAAATAGTTGAAGGATAACATGATTGTTCTCAATTGCCTTTTCATACATGAAGATGAGCAGAATGTGACACGTAATGGTTGAAGTTGGAATATCATGTACAAATATACCTTTGTTTGGGACCTTGTAGCGGCTTTTCAAAGGTTCTCAGTCTACCACTACTTTTCTCTAATAGTTGGATATCATGATATTTTGTGGATGGTACATAATAACGAACCTCAATGCAAGAATTGGATCATTGAAACACAAGTTGGTAGCTAAATCTACTACTTTTATGTCCATTTTTAACAAATATCAGGATGTGGATTCAGGATTGATGTTTCACTACATTGCTATTTTGACAAATCATGTGAAAACATGGAGGTAGCAGTTTCGATTCATTTACTTATGAATGTGTCTGATAAAAAAGTTTAGGCAATAAAGGAAGTAGTCTAATGGGTCAAACAGAATGAAAGTCCCATATAGCCGATTTTTTATGCTAAAACCTCTTAAATCGTCTTACTCAACGATTTAAATCATTATTGTTATAATATTAATCTTTTATGATCTTATTTCACACATTAATTATGTAGAAACAGAAAAACTTACGGAAGGGTTGAAACTGTTTGCGGGTCTACTAACCTGACCCCTTAGCTATCTTTCCACCTTATGAAGAAAAAAAAGATATTAGTCTATAGATTCATTTTTTCCCCCAGTTATATGTACCATATAATGTGCCACATACAAGCCTAGTTACAGAAGCAATATGAAAATGATTTTTTTCCCAATTCGCCATGTTGCCTCCTCTAGAATTATGAAGCCGCTAGTAAGGTTACTATGGTGCATTGGTAACCAGACTCCTTTGTGTTACGTATACCCATTCATTTTAAATCAGTAAATCATATTTATACCAATTGTGCTAAAATTTCGGTCCCTAATGTAATCATTTGCGTGCACCATAGAATGCCCTCATTTTATATGCCACACTTTAGTAGTTTTCAACATATATTCTAGTAACTACATTTTTATTTAATTTGGATACAGTTTATTCCAACTTTTAGCCTTTATCTATCCTTCTCATCTTTCATTCTTAGCCATCTTCACAGCAAACCATGAGTAGACCAAACAATAAGAAAGTTTACCTTGAAGACACTCTTTTCCTTCTCATTTTCTTCTTTTGTTACTCTTCTTCTAGCCAAAAGATTTGTCCAAACTGTGGCCTCATCAAAGTTCCATACCCGTTAAGCACTAACCTCGATTGTGGCAACACGGACTATACTCTTCGTTGTGACACTCACTCCAAAAGATTACTTTGATGCCCTTAATGGAAGTTCGTATCTTGTAGTTAAAATCAAGCCGGAAAGTCAAAAGTTAATAATTCAGAGTCAACCTTGGATGCCTAATGCATGCATCACTCAAGATTTTCCAGATAGTGAGGGACTTTGGTTAAACCAAACACTCCCTTTCAACATCTCATCCTCAAACACTATTTTCATTTTCAACTGTTCACCTCGTCTCTTTGTGTCACCTCTTAACTGTACACCTTCAAGTCTTTGCCATCAATACCTTGAGAGCTCGGGCCGGTTTGACCCGGCTCGTGCTCTTCAATGTGCAAGTACAGTCAACCCATGTTGCACCTTCATTGCAGGTGGTCTTCCTTCAGCATACAAGATCCATCTGCATGCTTCAGGCTGTAAAGCTTTCAGAAGCATAATAGACTTGGATTACGAGAAGCCTGCGAGCCTGTGGGAAGAAGGAATTGAGATTCAGTGGGCGCCACCACCAGAACCCGTTTGTAAAACTCAACTTGAATGCTCAGTTTCTTCCAAGTGTCAACCTACCAACGTAAAGGGTGTCTCACGTTGTCTTTGTCTTAGACACTATGGCTGGGATAATGTTCTTGGAGTCTGCATAAAAAGGAGGCGTAACACAAAATTCAATCTTACCAGTAAGATTTCAGTTGGGACAGTCTTATTTTTCGCAGTGGTGGTACTGATGACTACTGTGACAGTGAGGAAATCAAGAAAGATTCATCAGAAAGCAATGGTTGCAAAGGAGCGAGAAGAGTTGTTCAAATCAAACAATGGAATGAGATCGGCAAGAATGTTTAGTTTAAAAGAACTCAAGAAAGCAACAAACGGACTCTCCAAAGATAGAATTTTAGGGGTTGGTGGATTTGGTGAAGTTTATAAAGCCACGTTTCAAGATGGGACAATTGTAGCCGTTAAGTCGGCTAAAGTAGGCAACATAAAGAGTACTGAACAAGTACTAAATGAAGTAGCCATACTTTCGCAAGGTCGTATCATCAATCATAAGAACCTTGTTCGCCTTTTGGGATGTTGTATTGAAGCCGAACAGCCATTAATGGTGTATGAGTATATTTCTAGAGGAACCCTTTATCATCATTTGCATGGCGAATCTAATAACTTTTTAAATTGGGAATTAAGGTTGAGCATTTCTCTACAAACTGCCGAAGCATTGGCTTATCTTTACAACTCTGCTCACACTCCCATTTATCACCGTGATATCAAGTCGACTAACATACTCTTAGATGATGACTACAATGCAAAAGTCTCGGATTTTGGTCTTTCAAGACTGGCTCGACCAGGGCTGAGTCATGTCTCGACTTGTGCTCAAGGGACATTGGGCTACTTGGACCCCGAGTATTACAGGAACTACTAGTTAACTGATAAAAGCGATGTTTATAGTTATGGCGTTGTGTTACTTGAAATTCTCACTAGTAAAAGGGCCATTGACTTTGCACGAGAAGAAAATGATGTGAACTTGGCAGTTTACGTAGCTCAACGAGCTGACTCGTTTATGGAGGTTGTGGACCGACAGTTGGTCGAGGAAGAGCCTAATGCTAGTCAAGTTTTGACGAGTATAAGGCTCTTGTGCAAGCTTGCACTTGCTTGTTTAAGAGAGAAAAAGGGTGAAAGACCAACCATGAAAGATGTTGTTCAAGAACTCCAGTCTATAATTCAGATTATAAATCAAGAAGAGGTTCCTAATGAAGCTAGTGTAGAGATAAAATAAAGTTTTTAGATCTAGGTATGTTTGGGCCAGTTACAAGCTTAAGCTTGGAAGCATGGTTAAATATATATAACGTATAATCTATTAACATGCATGTAATAAATCTAGATTCAAGTTAATAAAATGTCTTTACTTGTTCATGTAATACATCAATTAAATGCAAAGTTTTATGACAGAAGGCTTTTGGTCTAGTTGTATGTGAGTTACCTACCAACTTATAGGATGTTGTGCGTTCAAGCCTCGCTAGGGGCATTTGTGAGAGATAAGTGATATAGGGTGTGAAAAAAAAATGCCGTTAAAAAAATGCAAAGTTTTATCATATTGAAATTCTTCAAGAGTAAAATTAATAAAGTGGTAAATTATTAGTTTTAGTTACAATTAAGCATTTTTTTTTTTAACAAACTAAAAAGTGAACAATAGGATGAGTTGTATGTATCCATAAGTTCTATTACAATATCTATCAGCAAATGAAAAAAAAGAGTATCTATAATTAAATCTTCCAAGATATTGCCAAAGCAAATAAGATTATGATTCGGTACAAGCACGAGCACCTTTGTCTTGGCAATATTGAAAATATATAGATCGAAAATCCACAAGTGATCTAAAATTTAGAATCATTTGTTCGTACTTATAACTTTCATTTAAATAGATACTTGATGGGAAAAGAAGGAATGATTACTTAATTACAAAATGGGAGTAAAAGTGCAACAATTGTGTTTTTATTTCTATTAGTTATGAAATGATATATTTTCTATATTCCTTAGAGAAATGATAACATACAAAGTGCACGATATGTGTTATGATCTAAATTGTTGCAAGTGTTAATATTTTACTCGTCAAAGTACAAACCAAATTGATACCTTTTATGTAGTTTAAGCTTCTAGCTCCAAACACAAGAATTGTTATGAATCTAGAGGTACTAATTATGATTTTATTTTAATTTCTTTTGCTTAAAATTGAGAGTTGGACTATTGTTAGGTACAAAAACTTGTGTCGCCCAAGTCGTATACAAAATGTAAAGGCTGAAAAGCTGAATTATTATAGAAACAAAAATTTACTTTGAAAAGGTTAAAACATTAAATGAAGTGAAATTTAAGAGATTAAACTGTCATAATACAAAAATATAAAATAATTGTTTTATTATTTTTTATATAAAAAGGAAAACGTCATCTTGAATCTATTTTGGAAAAATAATTCTTGAACGAAACCAAAATAGACAAATAGGACAGTTTGATTTTTATACATCCAAAAATTGAGATGTTTAAAAAAAAGTAAAGTAACTCCCAATACCGTCTTCCTCTGTCTCCAGAGGCGAGGGTGTTAACCACGCTCTTCCAAAAATTGAGATGTTTGATTGGCTAATAAAAATTAAAAATTTGACACTCAGTTCGTTTAAATTGCTTCAAATATATTTTTGATAAAAAATAAAATTATAAAATCACGCATGTCTCAGTAGAGAAAAATTAAAATGTAAAACTTTGGAAAATGATTGTATAGAACGTTGAATTTTGTGAACTAAGGTGTAAATTTCAATATTTTTAATTTTGAGCAATGATAAATAGACCTACAAACTAGACCTACAAGTATGCCTACTCCATTCACAATTTGACAAGTGTACTACATTTATTTCTCTCTCATCATATTCACCAATCAATTTTAATTCCACCAATCACATTTGTAGGTTTGTTTTTAGGTTCATCAATTAGGCATACAAATCATTTTTCTTTTTAATTTTCAACAAAAAGAAACTTACTACTGTTATTATATCTAGAGTAAACTCCAAAATACATCCCTGTGGTTTGACCAATTTCACACAATACATCCCTCCCAAAAAATTTGCAACATACACATCCCTCCGTTAGTAAAGTTAATCAAAATAGATCCTACTTTAGTAAAAGTTAACCAATATACATCCACGAGGACGAACGGTGTAAATTTTATGTCGTTAAATTAGACACGTGGCAGTTAATCAAGGGTATTTCTGTCATTTTATCTACTTCACCCATTTTCTTCGACAGATCCAGATCCAGAAACACACAAACACAAACACAAATCCACAAATCACAAATCCACAAACACAAACAGAAATCCAAATCCAAATCCACAAACACAAATCACAAATCGAAACACAAATCCGGAAACACAAATCCAGAAACACAAATCGAATACCACAAATCCAAAAACACAAATCCAAACCACAACACAGACCTGCTAGGGTTAGGGCTAGGGTTTTGATCGTACATCGCGGCCGCCGGAAAACGACGACGGATTGATTCCGGCAAGGATGTTCCGGTCAATTGGGTACCGTTAATTTCTTCAACAAAGCCACCGCTGCAATTGGGGCAAACTGAGTTTGTTATTTCGGTTATGAATTGATTGCCACTAATTGACATTTAATTTTTAATTCTTGATTTGATGTGATTTGAAATTAAATGTCAATTAGTGGGATAAAAATTAAAAATGGGATAAAAGTCACCTTCTTCGACATCAAATCTTGATGTGAATATCATAACTGAGAAGGTTGGATTGATTTAATTTCAAATCTTGATGGGATAAAAGTCACCTTCTTCAACATCTTGCCACTAATTGAGAAGGTTGGATTGATTGAATTTGCACCGTTCTTCATACTACGCCCCAACTGTAACTTTTATCCCATTTATGAGAAGGTTACTTGAAATTATATTGCTATGAAAGAAAGAAGTGAGGCGTGAGAGTGATACTCATGATGTTTTTGGATTTGTGGATTCGTGTGGATTTGTGTTTGTGTTTGTGGATTTGTGTGGATTTGGATTTGTGTTTGTGTTTATGTGTTTCTGGATCTGGAAGAAGAAAATGGGTGAAGTAGATGGAACAATAAAATGACAAAAATACCCTTGATTAACTGCCACGTGTTCAATTTAACGACATAAAATTTGCACCGTTCGTCCTCGTGGATGTATATTGGTTAACTTTTACTAACGTAGGATGTATATTGATTAACTTTACTAACGGAGGAATGTGTATGTTGCAAATTTTTTGGGAGGGATGTATCGTGTGAAATTGGTCAAACCACAGGGATGTATTTTGGAGTTTACTCTTATTATTATATTAAATTGATCGTAGTTAAGGACGGATCCATGTAAAGAGTATTGGGGGCATCAGACATGCCCCCGACGAAGCTCTCGCAGACACGCATACAACATAGAAAAAATAATAAAATTAGTAGAAAAAGGTAGAGTGCCTTGAGCAGAACAATCTGAATGCCCTCTTCATTTATTAATTACACACAATCAAAGAGTCCAATCAGTTGTTTTGTTTGATGGAGGTTGTTTCAGGAGAAGGTCATGAGGCTAATTTCGGTGAAGAATGTTTTAGAGAGGGTCATAGATTGACAATGATTATTTGTTTCAGTGATGGTCGTGGATCGACAATGGTCACAAGCGTTTTAACTTGTGGTGGTTCTACAACCATGGTTTTATTCTTTCATCAAAAGTCTATACGTCTAGTCACGCCACCACTCAGTTTGACTGTAAGTTTCTGGTTTCAGTGGGTTTTGTCTCAGAGGGTTGGAGGTTAGCGTCATGATCGGTTCTGTTTTCATACTTTTTACTGAATTATGGACATACATTACAAATTAAGTGACTTTATGAGATAAATCAAATAAAATTTCTGATTATAGATCATTTTGTAGAAGTTGAAACCTCTGATATGTCCTATGTCTTAATTGCTTATGCCAAAAATGAGGCTCAGATATTACACGAAAAATGACATTTATTGAAATATTATTTGACCTGCTTTATTACGCAATACACCAGTTTTTACTTTTTTTTGGTTCTGCCAATAATCGTAATACCCAAAACTCAGTATATGCGCAGAATTATAGAAAATAAAATGGAAGCACCGGCTATTACAATACTCAAATGGCAGCACGGGTTGTTGCGACATTCAAGTGAAACGAGATTGTACATATAATAAAAACACAAGTTTGTACATGTTGCAACATATAAAACAGAAAAAGATTTTAAAATTATCATAAAAGGAAAAAGAAACAAAAAATACATACGCACATAAATAATTTTTTTTGTACAAATCTCACGGCTTTCTAAAGTATCCTAAATGTCAGGTCTGTATGATTTGCATCTAATTGCCATCATAACACGTGCTAGGACTGCCACAGTAGCGTTTTCTATAGTATCAAGTTTTGACGCACTTTTAAAACGCATAACATGAAGGGCCAGAGAAGATACAACAATGATATATGTTAAATTTGTTTTGTTGCGTAACCAGTATGGAGATGAAACCACCTCAAAAGTACAGCTATCTATGGTCAAGTTACAAGTCCAAACAGTATGTAGAGCAGATTGGTGTAGCCAGCTACATAAAACACATTCTACATGATTGGATGTAAAACCAACAAGTGTTGCTGACTCATCGACGGTACCTGTAGCGCTTAAAGTTGAAATAAACATGCAAGATTCCACGCTCAAATGTGCATTTGAATCCTTTCTTGTGTGAATACTCCCACTCTTTGTTGACTATGCGAAATGCCTGTCATACAGGGATAGATAATCTCTTCAGCTTATGTTTCGTTATAAAGTATATGCAAATACATGTATAAAGAAACAGGGCAAATTCCAACTATAAAGATGTGCTTTCAAGCTATTTCTACTTAAAACAAAAGTTAGCTTCAAATTCTATGTTTTTTAGGAGCCAATGTTATAAGTTTATAGTCAAAGAATGAACCTAATTACCAAGTGTAGAGTTATACTAATAACCCAGTCCCTTATTTCATTATAAACTTGCAAAATATAGGTCCTGAAACGTTCATAAAACACAATTTGACCGAAAATACATGACTTTTAGGTGCAACTTGCCCATAGTAATACATGTACCATTAATATTTCCAAAATTCAAAAATCTGTGTCACACTAAATACAATACCAGCAACTTTAATTACCGAAATTATACTATCTTTGACTGAAAAAGTCTAACTTAACTGCTTGATGAAGCGAGAAAGCATTTTATACATCTAGGGCAAATTGCACGCATAGGTGGCAAAATAGGCGGGTAACCATTAACAGGTTCTTAGGCCATTCTTTTTACTTTCACAGAAAAAACTACAGGATATATGAATAGAAGTACTCTTAGATCCAGTATTTCAACTAAAGAATTTGTGAAAATTTCAAACCTGACCGTTTCCTTCTTGGCTAATTTTATAAATTTACCCGTATGTCCCATTATTAACAAGTTAGAACCCAACTTGACCCGTTTCACATAAAAAGACAAAATTACCTATGTGCATCGAGGCGAAAGATTGTGTTATTTATTGTATGTTCATGAACCTTCTAAAAAACATATTTGTGGTGTGCTGTCAAGTTATGATATATTCATAACAATCATGTGCAAAAGATAATGTAGAAACTTACGATATCCTCATAGGGTGGGCCAGCATGGAACCGAATGATGCAGGTTTCAGCACTATCCCCGTCCTTTTCAATTGTATAAATTGGAGCTTTTATTTTGTCAACCAGATCTGGGTAGAATATGTTAAATTTATAGCCTTGCACGATCTTGGGTGGCGGATTGTCATGATCATAGTGAGTCTGGTTGTACTTGTTCCACTCATATCCAGTGTGTACTCTGTTGAAATACTTGGGTTTTCTTGGGCGATATTTGTCGTGCCACCAATATACCTGTATATACAGCTCGATACATGTCATATAAAAGAATTTTAAAGTAGAATGTAACAAAAGATTGTGATAAAAGAGTGTAACCAAAGCATGCAAAGAAAGTAAGACACAAAGAAAGAAATGGGGAAGAGACGAACCTGTGAGTCAACATTGACTTCGTCACTGTTTCCAAACACTTCATCACCATTATCCATAGCTCCCATGGCTTTGACCGCCCTCATCTCCAAATTATCCTCAGAGGGAAGTGGACGCATATCCATTGCTTCTTTATGCTTTCTCTGTTGTTCTTCTACTACTTCTAAACGTTTCTTATCCTGTTTACAAGACACAAATATATTAGCTAACAATATTAGGTGTGACAATTTCTACACATTCATCGTACTTTCAAGTTTTTTTTAACTCTTTAACAGGTAAAAGAAAAATAGCTGAAAAGGTCAAGGTTTTAAATAGTCGAAAGTCCCCAAAATGTACTTTTTATGTATAAAACCACGCAAACCATTTGATCAAAACACTATCATTATCGAAATTATAGAATTTTTCAAATCATATTTGAACTCTAGTTCTACAAAAAATAAAATAATAATAAGGGACTTTAAACTAAAAAGTGTATTGGGTCAACCTAAAAGGTTGAACCTGAACCCAATTACCACCTCTAAACAGTATGTTGAAGAACGTGGCAAGGTCACTAACCAATAGAGCCCTGTCCTCTTCAGGGTCAATTGCTTCTTCGTCTTCATCACCATGCAACAATTCTGGTGAAAATGAACCTGCTTCTTCCTCTTCCATCGGCTCATGTTTTAGCATTAGTTCAGGAGAAAGAGGGACGTCGTTATCTGTATGCAAAAGAAAATTGTTACTGACTTTTTTTCTGTTGGAAAGTAATTAAATTAAGATACTTTTTACTTGAAAATAAATGTCTCTGCATACCTTCATTTTCATGATCAGATTGTTCCTCCACTTTAGGTGAAAGAGTTTTGTTTCGTTCCATATCCCTGTCACTCCCATCTAGTTGCTCACGACGTTTAAAATGCTTACGCGCCATCTTATTGTGAATTTCCTTTAAGCATGCCTATAGACAAGCCAAATATGTAATTTAGAAGAGAAGAAAGGTAGCGATTTCAATCCAGTTAGATGAAAGCTTTTATATGTTTGAAATTGCGCCAAACAAAATAATACACAAGAACCGGTTTGGATCAAAGACGTTAATAATTTACCGGAGTGACGAAAGGGCAAAAAGGTGATAAGTGATACCTTTGCCTTATAGATGTGAATACGTTTAAGAACAGCTTCCCAAAACTCGACAACCTTAGCCTTGCCAGAACTCATCATTGAATCGACTTGTGAGTGAATCTCTTCAAGTTCAGCAAATGATTTACCATCAAGATGTTTCTTCACTCCCATTTCGATACTTGAATGCATGCCCCTTTCATCTGCAACTACTTCAGCAGGTGGTTGTTCACCTCTCACTCGAGCCCGATCCAGTGTGTCCTTTTTACGAGCCTCCGCTAATTCCCAATCACAAACCACCTGAAGTGCCTACATAAATTTATATTAAGATTAAGTAAGCAACAAAAAAAGAAACTTGGCTAAAGATAATCTCATAATCCCATCAACTCCATCAGCATCATAGACAAATCAAATCTACAATGACAAGTGGCAAAGATCAAAACTGGTATTTTTAGTACCAGCCAATCCAAAACACTTTTCGCCCAAAAACTTCCAAATATAAAAATTATGTTTTTCAATCAGAAACTACAATATTCTAAAATATGGCAAATTGCAGAATATGAAACCATCTTTTGTCTAATATCTGTTTAAGTAACCAGATTCGTATTGGTAATTTTCAATTTATTTATTTATTATTATTATTTTTAATAATTTCAAGTAATCTGGCACGGTTATGAGTCAGAAAGTTTTTTCTGCCACTAGTGTAGCATCTAAAACCCAGTTATCTTTAAGTTACCAGATAGAATATTCTGACACCTTGATAGATTTTTCTGGCCTAAAAAGCTTGGTTATCCAAAACAAAAATCAGACAAACTCACAAAAGTAAGTCAATTTTTTTCTTATGAAACTAGCCCTGGTTAATAGAATGATTTAAGAGACTTTAGGCATTAGAAATACACTTTGGGTGACTTTTAACCCATTTGTTTTCTTTGAAGCTAATTTTTGTTTACCCGCAGACAGAAGGTAGCAAATTGAGCCATTCATAAGTGGATAGGTGACATAGGTCAAAACCTCCACCTCTATCTATACACTAGTGACAGCAGTAAATAAACACAATAATTATACAAGAACATAGCATTTCAATGATGTGAAAGTGGCTACAGTATAAAAGTTTCAAATTTAGAAGTTGTCACTCGAAAGACACATTTAGAAAGAATGAATTTACTTTAAGACGATAATAATACACAGAGAGGTGGGCATTACCTCCCAATATTGTATATGTGTGGGGGTTCCCCTGTCCAAGTCTAGATGCATTTTTATGTCCCCGCGAAGCTCTTCCATCTCTTTAACAGTCAAACCCTGCATTGATCAATAATATATAAATGAGAAACCATGATTATGAAACCCGGCCACATAAAATCCAGAGAACACTTGCAACTTCTGCATTTAAAAATAATTTTTTAGAAACATTTATCTTTAAAGTCTTCATTTTGTAGATCCCACCTGCCCAACCGCCCACCAACTCCCCGCGTCATAAAACCATTGGTGAGACAAATTCTTTCCCACTTGTACATAAATGTGCAAGCAAATAAGACACGGAAATAAACAAAGAACTTGAACGTTAGAAATGATTATGGATGTTTACCTTGAAAACCATGTATGGCTCCTCTATATCTATAACAAATACATCAGAAGGATCAAGATGCTTAGACAGTATATCAATTGGCTTAATACGCCCTTCACGCAGCCGTATTTCAGAGCGAACTTTGCTTTGATCAAAATGAAACTGTAGTAACACATGTTAAACAACGCTTCAAACTTTAAACTAGATTAATGAGTATAGATGCGGCACCTCAATACATTTACTATGAATAGTTGATACAGGTTACATTGAATTTCTAAATCCAATGAAAATAAGAAATACATATACTTTTGGTAGTATAAAACTTACTAAGTAAAGTAAAGTAAAGTAACTCCCAATACCGTCTTCCACGGGTTATGGGTCCCAATACCATCTTGCAAGGCCGGAGGTCAAGGGTTCGATCCTCACCCCTTGCAAGGCCGGAGGTCTTTTTCTACCTTTGGTAGAACCGGAACCAGCCTCTCTACCTTAGGTAGGGGTAAGGCTGTCTACGTCTCAACCTCCCCCATACACCGTGGAAGACGGTATTGGGACCCATAACCCGTGGAAGACGGTATTGGGAGTTACTTTATAAAACTTACTAAGTCATTTTATTTAATTAATCAGATTAGTGAAATGATACAACTTTTGCAAACATATTTGGCACAGTAAGTGCTTATAAAATTTTAAACTAGGAACAAATAAATGATTTGTGTGACCGTGTCAATCAAACCTGATATGCGCCAAAAGTGTACCCTTTCTCTTTACCTGAACCCGTTTTGACCCACTATCTAATGTTCCTAACATGTTCTAGTTACCACATCAAAGTATTCTACATGTGGAAAACCGATAAAGCACTTTACCTCTTCTTCTTTCTTCTCCCAGTCTTGGAACTCTGCACGAGCACGCTCTCTAGCCAGCAAAGCCTAAAAAATAATGGGCATCAAATTATACACGTGTCAATTCGAGAATTACGACAACCAAACAAAATTTAATAACATTTCCAAACTGCATTTGATATTCTGATTATCAAAAACTTGTGGAAGTACAACGATAGCTATATAAATCAAACTTACCATCTCCTCCTCATGTTGTGCTTTTTCGAGGGCCCTTTCCTCCCTTCTCTTTTTTACCTTTTCAATTTCGGCCTGCAATAATGTCACCATATGAATAATAGAAAGTAGAACACAAAAAAACGTGTAATAGGTCAACAACATTTGGTTTAACGATCAGGAAACTGATGTTTAGTTATTAGTTTTATAGTTCAATGTAAATGTGAGAGGTGAATACACGCCGATGTCGAAAAAACTATCTAATACTTTCTAGAATTGTTGAACTTTTTTACACATGATGTAATATCCTTCGTTCTTACCCAAAAAACAAAAAAATATTTCTTCAATAACATATATATAGAAAATAAAAGAGAAAGAAAGATGCCGAAGAAGAAAAGACGTGACTAGATCAAGGGTAGTAAATCAAGTAGTTACATACCATCCTTTCTTTTTGTCTTTTCTTCTCTGCTTTAACAGAGAACATGTCAAGAGGAGCTCCTTGGGTGACGTCTCGCTCAATCTTCTTTCTCCACACAAACCTGCAAATTGTAAAGGATTAGTACCAACCGTATATAAGTAGTTGGTTATGCGAAATATAAATTTTGAGAATGCCTTCAAAATAAGTTTCACAACATTGAGGAAATAAGGCTGTCTTAACCAAAATATTCTAATAGCTAATGAAACATGTTGCAAAAGGCTGGCAAACAAAACCAAGTAATATCATATTAACATATGCTATTATTAACCATTGTATTTCACTACACAAAATGGGATGTCCTGACAGTAATACAGAAATAAGCCAAGCAAACATAATGAAGTGCGCTTGGTTGAAGGTTATCAGGTATAAGGATTAGAGAGCTGAATAAAAAACGATTTATTTGAAGCTGCGGGTAAGTTATAATACAATCACTACCCATTCCCATAAACTGGGTGATGGATAACTGATAAAGATTGGGGGAAAGAGTATAAGTGTGTAACTGCCCATTGCACTACCAAACATTTCTCTTCTTTCCTTCTTCTTTCTCCCGTTAATGAGTACTCATCCTAAGAGTGATTTTTTACTATATTGTAATAAAATCATGCCTCTCTAGAGTTTGGAAAGATGAGGAGGGAGATATATGGGATTATTCATCCCTCGTAAAATGTACTGCGTAATTTATTTCATTTTGTTGATTTTATTTCCTGAAAAGGGTGTGCGTGTTTCCATTCATCAAGAATTGGAATGTAAAAATACAATAAAACCCCTTTTACACATGTCATCCTCAATAACAAAGAAATTTTAAAACAAAAACAAACTTTAATACCTTCTATTTTCCAAATATAACTAGAAAATTTATGCAGCAAGTTTTAACTATTGATATTCAATTTTTAATTTTAGAATAAATAAATATATACTAAAAGACCTAACAATGAAAAAGATACAAGTATATATTAGCTATATATACTACGGAAAATCATATGCATCCCCATTCCTTTCTTACATGCCAATCAAATAACCTATTTCGCTACCCTGCTTATCCCATCATCTTATCCATTCCAATCAACCAAACAGACATACTCAGTGTTGTTGAATTATAAATCACTCCTTTCAAGAATAGCAACATAAAGACTTTCAGCTGATTGCAACTCCAATGAGCTGCAAACTACTCTCATGTCCCATTTGTTGAAAATATCCAACAATCTGAATTTAGGTTACCAAAAGCATACCTTATTATAAAATGAAAAGCTCACGAGACTAAAAGATCAAATTCAATGCATTCTGCAATTTCAAGCCATCTAAAGAACGGGTCACAACTTCTCTGGTCTAGAAGTATGAAATATAAAATCACAAACACTACCACACGATCAAGAGCAATTATTATCGGGTATGGCAAAATTACTCAAACCCAAAAAAAGCAACAGGATTCCCTCAAATACTACGCGCTCAATCAAGAAATCACCCTTGGACAAAACAAACCACCAAAGAAACTTAAAGGGAACAACTGTCAATTACATCAACATCATCAAGAGTGTTTAACCGTTGCATCTCCCAATAAATGAGTGTTACCTTAGGTAACAATTCTCCAAAAAGAAAGATAACCATTCGCCCATCATCTAAAGCTATTCTAACAACACATTTGTACTAAAACTCGCTTGTTAGAACCCAACCTACAAATTGATCAAGTTTTCGCAACTTAAAAGGCAGTAACAGTATCAATAGCGAAGTAGTCCCTCAAACTATTTACTTATATAGTTATATTACTAAACTATTAAACTAATCATTAATCAACCTACATTTCCACTTTAGAAACAAGTAACTACCGAAAAGTTTGTTTGGCCAAATCAAAATACTTGGGAAATTAAGTTTAATTAGTACAGCAGTAACGGAATATTTGGTAATGCTAAAGTTTTTCTACTTATTTGTTTATCTGCTTATTTTCAAGCGAACCAGTTTTGTGTTATTCAAAGTGCTTTTGCGTATATGCTTATTTTGAGAGTTTCTGCTTCTTTCAAAGTCTTTAAACGCAATGAATTTAACCTTTTTAATTTCATAATTAACCTAAAAGGTACAGGAGGGGTGTTTGTTTAACCTTATTTTTGGGTTTATGAGCTTATCTCATTTTGGCTTATATTTCATAAGCCCTAATTTTTTTCTGCTTAAACTTGTCGGCTTATCTAAGCTGGTTATATCATAATAAGCTTATATAAGACCAAAAAGCGCTTTAACAAATTGTTAATTTTTCCAAGTATCTTCGAATTCTTTACATTCTAAAACCCAAACACTATCCCCAAAAGTCCTCCTATTTTTAACCATTCAACGGTGGCTTAGTGGCAAAAGGGCTTGTGACTATCACTCTAAAATGTGTGAGGTCTCAAGTTCGATTCCTGCTAGGTGCAAACAACCTTGAAGTGGCCACGCCAACCTCGGCTTTACCTGGTTTGAGTCTGTGTGGCGGTGGGTTCAAACCCCGTGGGTTAGTCGGCCAAAAGGTCGGAAACCGTGGTTACCCAAAAAAGCCCTCACATTTTAAGCACCTTATAACTACTTATATATAATCAAAACCAAAATCAACATAAAATAAGTAACCAACCCCAAACACCCTTTAATCGTACACAGGACAAAACGGACATACTTTTCGTTAAGATTGGAATCGCCAAAAGGATTAGAATCATTAGCATAACCATGTACATTCTGAGCCTTCATCTTTTTCGCTACTTTCATCGCCTATTCGCACAAAACAAAAAACCAATTCACTAAAACAATTCAAAAAAAGAATGATCAAAAAATTAAAATAAACTTGTTTTATAAAAAGTAAACCTTTTTCTGAGCTTTTTTGGCTAAATACTCTGCAATTTCCTCTTCACTGATCTTTTTCTTCTTTTTACTACTTCTCTTTCGGTCTTCTTCCTCCGAATCCGACTCGGATGATTCGCGGCGACGGATGCGGCTTTTGCTGGAGGAGTGTCGTTGCCGTCGGTGGTGTCGTGGAGATGAGTCGGATTCAGAGCCTGAAGGTGAATGCGAGTCGGATTCATCTGAGTCGGAGATTTGTCTTCGTTTAGATTTTGATTTTGATTTTGATGTTGAGGTTTTACCCATTGTTTTTGTGATTTTGGGAGTTAGGGTTTGCAGAGGTATGAATTGATGGGTTTTCAACAGGAAGTAAAGAGAAGTGGTGAGGGGGGTGTTTGCTTAAGGGCTTATTTGTGTTTCGATTTATATGCCTGTCAGAAAATTATATATATCTCAAAACGACGCATGCATTGTCGTTTTGGGCTTTCCGTTTTTTGGGCTTTTTTTGCACAGTCCGGTCCATTCTTTTAGCGCGGGCCTTTTTTTTTTTTCTTTTTTTTATCTTCTTTTGTTTTAATAACAACGTCTCATTCAATATGGCGGTTATCCACTTCGTGCAAATCGATCAACAACAACACTAAGATTAAAAGAAGAAGAACAAGATTACACGGAGGGTAATTAGAACTTTCTTGAGTTATTGAAAAAGTTTTGCTTTTGATTAGTATTTGATACTACCCACTTTAATCAACAATACAAGTATCTATTTAACTTAAGGAACAAGGAAGTTAGAATTGTTCCTGAGGAAGAATAAATAGGATTTAGGAAAATTAGAGAGGATAAGAGAAAAGGGAAGTGTGTATAATTTCATTCCTGTCCAAATTCATCTGAATCTGTCTACATATATCCTTGTCATGAGGTAGCATTTCATACAAGACCAGTCTTCCCCCTTATACTTATTGACCCTTGACATAAAAGACCCAAATAACTAAAACATAACAAAAATGACTAAAATATGAAATGGACACATAACAGTACCCCCTCCTTAAGCTGATCCTTGTCCCCAAGGATCAAAGGATGGATAAGCTTCAACCATAGCTTCTGCAGATTCCCAAGTTGCTTCAGTAGTTGTTTCTTCAGACCATTGGACCAGCCATTCAACAAATGGTATGTTGTGCTTCTTAGTAGTTCTAACATCCAAAACAGCAATGGGACGTCTTGTCATGCTAGTAGCATGAGACATAGGCAATGCAGGTGAAGGAAGCACCCTACCACAATGTTGCTTGAGCAATGAAACATGAAATGTGGGGTAGATAGTAGCTTCAGGTGGTAACTTCAGTGTATAAGCCACATGACCAACCTTGGCAATAATTTCGTAAGGTCCATAAAACTTAGCAGATAGCTTTTGATTAGTTCTAAACTCCACTGATGATTGTTTGTATGGCTGCAGTTTCAAGAAAACCCAATCCCCCACCTTGAAACTTCTGTCACTTCTGTGCTTATCTGCTGTTTGTTTCATTCTTTGCTGGGCTTGCACTAAATTGTGTTTCATCAATTGAATGGTTTCTTCTCTAGCACATAAACTTCTGTCAATGGAATCTATCTTACTTTCACCAGGTAAGTATGGGAGATGTAAAGGTGGTTTCTGGCCATACACTATCTCATATGGTGTGAATTTAGTGGCTGTGTGAAATAAGGTGTTATACCAGTACTCGGCCAACGGAAGCCATTTGCACCAATCAGTAGGCTTATGAAAACACATGGCTCTTAAATACCCTTCCAAGCATCTGTTGAGCACTTCTGTTTGACCATCAGTTTGAGGATGGTAAGCAGAAGACATCAACTGATCAACTCCATTAAGCACCAACAGTTCTTGCCAAAATTGACTCACAAATATTTTATCCCTGTCGGATACTATGGTTTTAGGAAAACCATGCAATTTGACCACATTGTCCAAGAACACCTGAGCCACATCTATTGCTGAGAAAGGGTGTTTGAGAGAAATAAAGTGCGCCGATTTGCTTAGTCTGTCAATTACTACCAAAATTACAGATTTACCCTTCGAAAGTGGCAGGCCTTCCACAAAGTCCATGGAAATATCTTCCTAAATTGCTGTTGGGATGGGTAGAGGTTGCAATAGACCGGGTGAGGCGACTAAATCAGCTTTACATCTTTGGCAAGTGTCACATTCCCTCACATAATCCCTAACTGCCTGTTTTAGTTTAGGCCAATAAAACAGGGCAGTAAGTCTTTTACATGTAGCCTGCACTCCTGAATGACCTCCATGTGGTGAATCATGCATCCAAGACAACAACTTTTGTTTCAATTCAGGGCAATTACCAATGACCAACTTTTTCTTCTTCCTTAATTCTTGGTTACTCCATTGATATTTTGGGTGAGAATTAGGATCTTGTGTGATGTCTGAAATGAGTTTTTGACATATAGCATCTTGTACCCATGACTGTTTTATGAGATCTAATAAATTAGAATCTAAGGAAGAGACAGCCATGGATAAAAGATCACCACTTGTAATTCTAGATAATGCATCTGCCACTTTATTCTCAACCCCCTTTTTATATTGTATTTCATAATTAAATCCCAACAACTTGGACACCCATTTTTGTTGAAAGGGAGTGGACAACTTATTCTCAAGCAAATACTTCAAGCTTTCTTGATCGGTCTTTATAATGAAATGTCTGTCTAGCAAGTACTGACTCCACTTTTGTACAGCATGAATGACACTTAAAAGTTCTCTTTCATACGTAGAAAGTGACTGGTTCCTTGGTGATAATGCCTTACTTATATATGCTATAGGGTGTCCCTTTTGCATAAGAACGGCTCCTATGCCTTGACCTGAGGCATCTGTTTCAATAATGAAAGGGGAACTAAAATCAGGTAGAGCTAGTACAGGTGGGGTGGTCATTACCTGTTTGAGAGTTTTGAATGCTTTGTCAGCTTCGTCACCCCATGAAAAAGCATCTTTTTTTAGCAACTGAGTAAGAGGTTTAGCCAGAGTACCATATTGTTGTACAAACCTTCTGTAGTACCCCGTGAGTCCCAAAAATCCCCTCAATTACTTCAAATTGGTTGGTGTTGGCCACTCTACCACTGCTTTTATCTTGTTAGGGTCGGTGGCTACCCCCTTATGAGAAATTATATGGCCCAAATACTCAATAGAAGTTTCTCCAAATGCACACTTGCTGATCTTGGCTATAAGAGAATGCTCTTGTAATTTGAGGAAAACCAATTCAAGGTGTTTCAAGTGAGATTCCCATGTTGGACTGTAAATTAAGATGTCATCAAAAAACACTAACATGAATTTCCGTAGATATGGTTGAAAGATGGTGTTCATGAGGTTTTGGAATGTTGAGGGTGCATTAGTGAGCCCAAATGGCATCACCAAGAATTCAAAATGACCACAGTGTGTTCTAAATGCAGTCTTATGAACATCTTGAGGTGCCATTCTTATATGGTAATAGCCTGCCTTGAGATCAATCTTTGAGAAATACTTGGTTCCATGTAGTTCATCTAACAACTCCTCTACCAATGGTATAGGAAACCTATTGGGTATTGTGTTCCTATTGAGAGCTCTATAGTCGATACACATCCTCCACCCACCATCTTTCTTCTTTACTAATACCACAGGAGAGGCAAAAGCACTACTACTTGGCTGAATTATTCCCTGTTCTAACAGTTCTTTGGTCAATTGCTCGATGACATCCTTTTGCAAGAGAGGGTATCGATAAGGCCTCAAATTGACAGGATTAGCACCCTCTCTTAAGGTGATTTTATGGTCAAACCCCTTTCTAAATGGTGGAAGACTTGTAGGATCAGTAAACAGTGGCCTGTACTTGTTTAACAATTTTTGGATCTGTGGGTGAACATGGGAAGGTGTATTTTGGATGTGGATTTGGGGTTCAAAGGTTGATTCTCCGATGTGAGAGGCAAAAACTTGGAGCATGGATACCTCTTCATCTTGTGGTAGGCCTTTAGTTAACTGTTGCTCACTTACAGCCTTAATTAACTTCTATGACGAACCCCTTAGTGTAACCTTTCTACCATCCTTTAGGAACTCAATGGATCTGTTAATGAAATCAAAATAAACCCCCTTCAAACCAGTAAACCATTGGATTCCCAAAACTACATCATAACCTCCTAATGGAATTAAGAACACATCCGTAGTGTAAATAAGCCCATTCATTTTCCATTGGAAGTTGGTAACCATTGTGTCACTTAGCAGCTTATTTCCATCAGCTACCTTAACTTGTAATGGTGTCCTCTTAACCAATCTTAATCCCAACTTTAGTTCCATAGAAGTATCCATGAAATTATGAGTACTTCCTGTGTCTAATAACATCTGCAATCTCTTCCTTCCCACATGACCAGTGACCCTAATTGTTTTGTATGTATTCACCCCACTTAAAGCATGAACTGAAATTTTTGCCAATTCAACAGAGTTTTCAGTTTCTTCTACCTCACCTTCTTCATTGTCATCAATACATTCGTCTTCTAATTGTAGATGATAAAGTTGTGGTTTCTTCCCGGGACACCTATGCCCAAACACATACTTCTCATCACAGAAAAAACACAAACCCTTTGACCTTTTATCATCAAATTCAGCAGGGGTTAAGGTCCTTCTGTTCGTCGAATTTTTGAACATTGGAGAAGGTTTACTAACATAAGATGCAAGATTGGAATTGTTAGTTTGCTGTTGGTATGGTTTGGTGTATGAATTACACTGGGAATAATTGTTGGTGTTGTTTTTTAAAGGTGTTGGAGGAGTGGGTAACAGAGGTGTTTTTTGTGTTTTTTTAGCTTGTTGCCTTCTTAGAGTAGTTTCATGGATTTTTGCCAAACAAAAAGCTTGCTGCAAATTAACAGGGTTAAACATCCTAACCATGTTCCTGATATCTTCTTCCAACCCAACAATAAAACAACTTAAAACATAAGCCGGTGCCAACTGAAGCCTGCTAATAATGTTGTCAAATTCATCATGATATTCAGTAACACTTCCTGTTTGTTTAAGTTCCATCAATTCTGCCATTGGATCATTATATGGTTCTCCAAACCTAGCCGTAAGATCTTCCACATATTGATCCCAAGTTGGAGAAACCTCTCCCCTGTTTGTCATGTATCCCCTATGCCAGGCTAGAGCCTTTCCTTCTAAATGAACTGACACTAAAGGGACCTTAGTATCCTCATTAACTTGATCCAATTTAAAAAATTGTTCAACCCTATACAACCACGACTGTATCTCATCACCACTAAAACGAGGAAATTCAATTTTTGTTAACCTTGATGAATACTGGTGTGGACTCCCAATTAAATCAACTAAACGAGATCCATTCTTATTATTTGAATTCGAACTAGGGCTACTACCTCCTATCATAGAATGATTACCAGATCCGATTTTAGGGTTTTGATTTTCAGGTCGGTTCAACTGAGTCGACATCAACTGAGTAAACTGAGTTGATAATCCAGTCATTAACTCAGTTAACTCAGCTATTTTTTGGTTTTGTTTATTGTTATTAACCTCAATTTTTGCACCAAAATCTTCTAAAATAGTTTTAAGCATTACCTCAGATCCAGTTGGATTAACGTGTTCGAAAGCTTCTACATGGTCATCATCGGTTGATGAATGAAGCCCCAACTGCGACGCCGGATTCCTCGTCATACTTCGAGTGATCGCTATGTTTCCGAGGATGATTTGGCTCTTGATACCAATGATACTACCCACTTTAATCAACAATACAAGTATCTATTCAACTTAAGGAACAAGGAAGTTAGAATTGTTCCTG
The DNA here is from genome assembly GCA_021014915.2 of Artemisia tridentata subsp. tridentata. Lineage (NCBI taxonomy): Eukaryota > Viridiplantae > Streptophyta > Magnoliopsida > Asterales > Asteraceae > Artemisia > Artemisia tridentata. The sequence goes on from CP139503.1 coordinate 72,622,947, forward strand.
AGGAAGAATAAATAGGATTTAGGGAAATTAGAGAGGATAAGAGAGGATAAGAGAAAAGGGAAGTGTGTATAATTTCATTCCTGTCCAAATTCATCTGAATCTGTCTACATATATCCTTGTCATGAGGTAGCATTTCATACAAGACCAGTCTTCCCCCTTATACCCTTGACATAAAAGACCCAAATAACTAAAACATAACAAAAATGACTAAAATATGAAATGGACACATAACAATATTTTTAGTTTGAATTTATGTTTTGGTTTGGTTATGCAGATTTGAAATAAGAGGATATATGTGGTTTCGGTTTGTATTATTTGTTCAATATACGCGTTTCTCTTAATAATAATCTAATTAATTTTTTTTATATCGTGATTTGTCTCTGATTTTTAATGAATTAAAAACTGGATTTAGGTATTAAAAGAGATGGAAGAAGAAGCTGCATCTTTGCGTCAGATGCAAGCGAAAGTTGAAAAAGATTTAGAAAATCCAAAAACGCAAGAAAATGTACCATATTCTTTATACAAAATTCACTCTGATTTCTTTTAGGTTTAACAGGTATTGCAACTTATACATATATACCAATCTTTTAGTTGGATTGGATGTTGATGCTTTCGAACTGAATATCATCCGTTCATGGTGAGATGATGGCACGAGTAGATGAAAGAAAATGACAAAGCAAGGTAACATTTGTCTCTTGCAACAATAATGTTTTGGGGGCCGTTTTTTGATAAAGCAAATGGCAAACGGGTCACCATGTGTCACGAAACTAGTGCAACATAAGGTGGAACAAGTTTGGGTACTTAAGTGACAGGATTAGCCTGACGTTTTTATACTTTTTTTAGTAATAGGTGTTTTGTCTTATTTTGTTGATTCCGTATTTTTGTTTTTATTCAAGGTTGATGAAAAACTGAGATCGCGTCCAGCGTTGATTGTATGTGGTGGATTATTGCCTCTTTGGTTTTAATGATTCGACATTTTTTTTACTGGAAGCGTATTTTTTTCAAGTAAAGCATCAATACTGAGTAAATATTTGGAAAGAACGGTTAAGGAACACGAGCACCATGTCAACAAGCAGAAGTATAATGTGGTCTTTCAGGTAAGTCATAGCCTAAAAGTTAGCTCCTTATTGATCAACCAACGTAATTTGATTACCTGCTTCAACTCCCGTTCGTTCAAATTCCGGAATACCATATACTAATTTCCTGATTGTTGTTGCTTTATTGGGTACACCTACACAAAGGGCAGCAGCTTCGACCAATTTACATAAAAATGACTGTTGTGCACGTTCATTCAGTCGAGGTGATCTCATAGTTAACTTTCTGTGAACATTTACTGATCGACTTATGCCATTTTGCTTTTAACTTATGTGTTTAAAAAATGTAACGCGCAGGCCACAACTCAATACCAGAAGCAACGTCTACATATGGTCCTATTTGGAACTCCCATTATAGATCACTCGAATGTAAGCTTAAATTCTATAAAATATTATTGAAGAAGTGAGTAATAATGTAAAAAATTTACCTGCAGGCGAATTTGTTAAATTAATGTCCGTGTTCAACAGGTTTCGCTTGGTTTTCGTCTGATCGTTAGCGGTAAATATAACTTCTTCATAATTTCCATATAACGGCACATTAAGGAGGTATTTATTTGGGTTTCGGTGAGGTCGTTGACGGCTACTACGAACATTTTCTTTTAATAGTCAATATTCAGGTCGATAAGAAGCCGAGAGCATTTCCAAAATCAGCTTACTTAAAGAAAAACGCGAATGAAAAGAGGATGTCGTACGAATGAATTTGGTGCAAATTCTTTTGCCATGCCCTCTTCTATTTCCCGTATGTCTTTGTATAGGTCCGGTTTAGCACTGACCTCCGCTTTTTGTTGGTCTGAATATGAACTTTTATCAGACAATGGGGTTGCTAAGTTGGCTGGAAAAAAAAAACAAAAAAAAAGAATGCGTGTTGCTGGCTCGAACACGATACCTACCACTTATTCCATACTAAAACAAACTTTTTATATAACCATTTTCTTCCATACTAAAACTAACTTTTGATAGAACCTTTTTTGGATCGAGTGATTAGCTGGCGAGATTACGAATAACTTATTTGTGATAATTACATTTTAAAAGTATCTTATGTGAAAGTGAATGTGAATGTGCTTGTGATTGTGTTTATTTGCATAACGGATATAGTAATATGTGTTCTTGATGGTTTCATTCAATGCAGATGATGTTATATGGTGGTATATTTGGCTGCTTATCACCATTCTATCCATCTCAGCGTTCTTAAGCTATAAATCACCTTTTATATACCCGAAGGATGAGGTTCTTTTTTTAATTCTTAAATTACTCTTTATATTTGTGAAGGAAAGTTCAGATCCATTACTTAAAAAACTATTTCAATCTCAGAGGCATACCGTTGATAGAGCAAAGTTGCCTCTACTAACTGATAAGGCTGGGGGTGCAACTGATCAGGATAACAGGGATCGACAATCGGACCATTTGATTATGTTGATTGCATATAAGAAATGGGATAAAATTTTATGTGAGGTTAGTTCATTTTTCTTTTAAGGGTCTTGAAATATTTATCTTACAGTTCTGTTTTGAGTCATTCTAGTTGGCCATTCATGCGTTTATTTAGTTACAACAATGCTCCATGTATGGATACTTAGCAAAATGTAGGTTACAATCAAGAATATCCAAGGCACAGGACAGGGGTCGTCGTAATTCCTGTAGTCGAGGCCGGGGAAGATACAATAATGACTCTTAAAAAGATATGATCTTTGGAATAATAATTGAAGAGTTTAAGATCTTTGGACAAAAAGTGCTTTCAATAAACATGACCTAAACAATATAAAAATTAGTTGCTTTGATCTAAATGCTTTTACACCCATTAGATGACCTGCATGCTCACTCATTTTGTCACATCTATATTATATTAATCTCATTAATCAGGCTTATGTAACATTTTTTTTGGTGATTTTGCAGTCGATATATCATTGGCACAGAAGAACCCAAGTTTTGCTGATATGGTAAAGGCTGCCAAGAGTTTACAAGAAGACCAGGATGATAAAGTTGAAGAGTTTGTTTTCAAGAAACAGCCATCCACACACTACAAAGGTATCCTCTTATTCTAACAATCTTCATTTCACAGATCTGAATCATATTTATCAAAATTAAGAACTCACGAGGAAGATGGGTCGAATTGGCTGAAATGACTGAATTCTTATTTTTAATATAACTCCATGTGGATAAACCCTGATGATGCTAGACTTAAGTCTAACCCCATCAAAAAACTTGAAGCCAATACCCGTGGCAATTACACAAAATGATGAGATACCAAAAGCATATTCATATACATCGAGAGAGAAAAACAATATAAACCATTATCGCGACTTAAAAAATACAAAAAAACAAGCACATTGCCAACCCACTATTTTTTGATATACTTTATGCACTGATCCTATTGCAGCGTATTTCTAAGACTTACTCTACCCCTATATCATATAGTTTGAAAGACATAAGGAAAACTGTGAGCAGAAAGGAGCAGCAGGTTTCTCTATGGAACACTTGACTTTTTATCAGACTGCTAATCCGTATATATTATTCATTGTAAACTATAGGCAAGTGACTGTAAATGTGAAGAGCTGGTAATCCAAGTTCCTGAATCAACCAGGCCTTTTTGAGACAGATTGAGGCTATGTAGGTTTATTATTTTGTTGACACATTGTTCCTTGAGCTTTTTGGCTCTTTCACTTACTTTTCTTTATTTATTCGTTATAGGAATCTACTGCTAGAAAGGCAGAAGCTTGGGTTGAAGTGGAGAAATCACTAAACATTCGGCTTGAGGTCATGTAAATAGTATATTTTCAATAGGGGTGTTACTGATAGTTTATTTTTACATAATATAACAATGTACTTTTTCATTTGTCGTGTTAGTCATCACTGGTACAGAAAGTGGCTTTCGTCACACCAAAAATGTGTGACGATATGCATATAGTCACACACGTTTTTTTTTTGTGTGTGTGACGAAAGGTCGCACCACCGTAGGTAGCATATGGTCACATTGTTTAGTTTGTGGCCGTTTTCATTAAAAAAGAGTGACCAAAACCCGAATATGTGTGACAAATTAGGCACAAGTTTTGTTGGATTTATCAGTATGTGTGACTATTTCCCGTCCTATAGCCACATTAATATATAATAAATGTGACGTTTGTGATGATTTAGTCACACAACGTGTGTTTTTTTTTTGGAGTTAGTCACATACAATTTAAAAAATAGTGGCCAAAAGTGTGAATAAGTGTGACCATATGCTGTTTAAAGTGAAGAAATGTGTATTTTGAGTGACTATTGTTCATCCAATGGCCACTTGAATTTTATGTTTGTGTGGCCTTTTGTAATATTTAGTCACACAAAACATGTTTGTTTTGGGCATTTAGTCACATACAATTAAGCATAAAGTGACCAAAAGTGTTAATAAGTGTGACCATATGTTGTTTAAAGTGAAGAAATTTGTATTTTGTGCGACTATTGATCATCCAATTGCCACATGATTTTTTTTTGTGTGGCCTTTTGTAATATTTAGTCACACAACGAATTAAGCAAACAGTGACCAAAAGTGTTAATAAGTGTGACTATATACATCTTTTAGTCACATTTAAGAAATCAATATATATCAAAACAAATTCAAATACAATAAAATTGGAATGTATATAACTGAACCACTAATACATATCATATAAGCAGTACTAACTATATGAACCAATAGTACTAGCTTATAACTAACAGTTGTAACTAATACACTAGCAGTACTAACAGTTGTAACTAATACACTAGCAGTACTAAAAGTAAAGAATATGAAATGTTCAATACTCTTTAGAAGCATACTCTCGCAGAACCACATCGAGAGCTTGAACATGGTCACCAGCTCCAATTTTTAGCCCAAAAACGAAGTTCTTATCAGAGGTCACACAGGAATCAGCTGGCTCATTTGGGATCTCATCTGATAATAGTTTGTGCTCTAGAGCAGCAACCAAAGTCACCGATTTTCCAATTTATAATGGTTTCTGAGTGGCAGCTTGATCATGGTCATAAGTAGAACAATGTAGCCCAAAACTTAAGTTCTTATCAATAACAACACAGGAATCAGCTGCTTCATTTAGGACCTCATTTGTTAACGGTAACCTTGAAGAGGCTATGATGGGTGATGTTTGGCTGGAAAACACTTCAACTAGCACGGCTTCTTGGTCAAGTGCGTAGATATCCCCATCTCTAATCAGAAGCCACCACAATTTTACCTGCTTTAAAGCTTCGACATCATTAGTGCCATCACCACACATCAAAGTAATCCTTCCAGATGATTTAAAAGTAGTCATAATGAGTTCTTTTTGCTCTGGTGCAACCCTTGTAAACACCTAATATATAAAATTGCTTTGTTAGCATAACACCATTAGAGTTAATAATCTGAAATTTACAATTTTCTCAGTCACAACCTTCACATATGGAATGACTTTGGTAACAACAGAGGTCTGGAGCAACATTTCAAAGCAATCACCTCCAATACACAGGTCATGACCCTTAGCTAAAGCCTCGACCATTTCCTCACTACATATAGCAAGCATATAAAGGCTCAGCCCAAATTTCATAAGAAAATCACTAGCTCGCAAAATTATGTTACCTGTAGGTCACAATTTCTGTTTCATCAGGCGAAACCCATTCAAATTGTTGCTTGTTCTTCGTCGGAACAAGAATTAATGCCGGTTGGGAAATTATATTCACTTCACGAGCAACATGGCAAGCTGTCAACGCTTGATCACCAATAATCATAACCTGGTCACATAAGAAACACCAAAATGTAGTTACACTTATTTAACATGCATATCACTCAACTTTTGCCTAATGTCTAACCAATGAGATCCATACATCTAAGATAAGAATTATGTTTATAGTTAACATTATGTAAAAACTTTATTATGTTCTTCCGTAAAGCTAAAGTTATGTTATGAACCCAGACAATATAATTAGCAAACTAGATTGGTGCCACTCACCAAGTCATGTGACAACTCCCGCTTTTATCAAAATAAAGTGCCACAACATTGGGATGATCCAGCATTTGCATAATCTGTAACTCCCTATTTTTGTAACGTTTGTCCTGAAGTACCTTCTTAATAGCAACAATCTCTCTTGTCTCTCGGCATTTAGCATGCACACCAATAATGGTATAAGTACATCAATATTCAATCAACTTCGTGGAAACCAAATCATCTACAAGTTAGTCTTACCTGAAAAACAGTGCCAAAAGAACCAGTCCCGAGCACATGCTCTGCTATGTAACTCACAGTCTGTCATTAATTACAAAAAAAGAAAAATAAATTAAAAACTGAGATAACATTTTGGCACATATCATACTTCGTCAACTCATATCCCGACCTGTTCAGATTGACCATTACGCCCACCAATCGTTACTCCTTTCAAACACTTTCGTGACCCTCGATTATTCCATCCTCAAACATGTGTTCCTGACAATATAACAAACCACATAATATCTTATCTTATATAATGTGAATCCAAGATTTTCGATCAAGCTATGAACTACTACAAAAGAAGATTTATAAAAAAAAATCCATGTGAAGCAGAGGATAAGATAAGACGACATTATAAATTTGCACAAAACACAAATTAAGGTTCAAAATCAATGTTGACCTACCTCTCGGCTAGCGCGAGTCCCAACATATACAATCACGTTCATATCAGGAAGCCATTTTCTGAACTCTTTAGCCCAATTTGACAAAGTTGATAGAGGAACAACAACAAGAAAGGGCCCATGAATTTGTTGCGAGTTCTGTGGGGACAACGAAAAACCTAACTTAATCAGCTTCGTGAAGCAAATTGACAGATACATATGACGATAAATGTTAGAGAACCTGAAGGAAACCAAGCATAGAAACTGACTGAATAGTTTTGCCAAGACCCATTTCATCAGCCAATATGACATTCGTATCATTTCTCCAACTGCACTGTGAATATTGTTAGTGAGAGTTGTAAATGAAACAAGTCAACTCTGATGGAGGTATGTGTCTGACATACCTATTAATAAGAAAATTCAGGCCCTCGAGTTGATAGTATCTCAGTTTCTCTCCTTTTAGCCAATCAGGCTGTTCATCAAGTATTCTCAAACTTTCTATAAGAATAAAATAACCCAAAAACTCAAAATCTAATATTTTGATAGGATAAGACAAGAACCAGAATATCAACAGCAAGAACAACAGTTAACAAGATGCATGTAACATCATCTATAATCCCCAAACAAAGGTGTTTTTTTTTTTTTTTTTTTTTTTTTTTTACATATCAGTTACAAGGTTTTGGGTTTGTGATGAAGAACAAGAAGAGGTGATAAAAAAAAGGTTTTTTTTTTTTTTTTTTTTTTTTTTTTTTTTTTGACCACCTCTTAACAAATACAAAGGGTAGTAAAATCAGCAAAACAAAAAGAATATATGAAATTTAATACCTGCTGCTGCTGCTACAGGAGGGATGGGAGCAGGAGGGGCGGCGCCTGCAAAAATACCCAAATAACTTACTTAGTTATCAAATACAAGTAAAAAAAAGTGACAAGTAATCAAAGATGTACCTTCAAATTCATATTTTTGGGAGCACTCTTTGCACCTTTAAGAAGTAGATAAATCACCGAAAAGGGCATATAATAAATGACTTGTAGAAACAAAACCAACAATCAATAGTAGAATCAAAACCAATAATTAATCAGTTTCATAATCCAAAACTAACAAAGCATTAGTAATATCCTGTTTACTCAACTGATTAAAGAAGGTGGATGCACATGCATGTGCAGATGTGGTAGTAGTGCGAGCGGTGGTCTTGGTGCGAGTGTGGTGGTGGTGCGAGCGGTGGCGTTGGTGAGGAAAGTGTTGAGGAGATAGAAGAAGAAGAAGACAAGATCTATCTAGTTTTGGTGTAAATGATATTTAGGATGGTCAATGAAATATTTGGGAAGGAGGGGGATTTGATTTTGGGGAAAAATTTAGGCGGGGCTTGTGAAAAGTTGAGAGGGAAATTTTATTTTGGGAAAAACTAAGTGCTGCACATGTAAAATATTACTTCATATGATTTAGTCACTTTTAAATAATGTGTGACAAACTTGACTATATGATTTAGTCATTTTTAAATAATGTGTGACAAACTTGACTATATGATTTAGTCATTTTTAAATAATGTGTGACAAACTTGACTATATGATTTAGCCACATACACAATTACTTTATGTGACCATATATGGATTTTGGTCACACAGTTCAATTGTGTGACATATATTTGTCACATATGTATATATATAGTGTGACTAATGTTTCAAACTTATTTGTATCTGTCACACGTCCCAAATTATAAGTGACTAAATAATCAAAAAAAAAAAATTACCGGTTACCTCTAGTCACATAAATATTCAAATGTGTGACAATGAAATTCCGAGATGGTCACACAAGTCTGATCAAGTGTGGCTGTTTATTTTATTCTGGTACATTTAGTCACATAAATATCTGACTGTGTGGCCGTTCAAAAAATAGCATGTGTGACTAAATCCCAGATTTGTACTAGTGCATTGTACATTTTTTTCTACATCCGAGTCATCAACAGATCCTTTGTGTCCCGTTTGAGTCATTTTGTACCAAAATATCGTAAAAATATGACTTTTAAAGATAATGATGTTTTCAAATGTTGAATTTATGTCCACATATGTTACAATTATATTTATTTTATAGTTTTATAGATAAATGTTAGGAATATGGGTTACAAAATGACCAAAACAGGGCAAATGAAAAAGTTCCGTTATTCTATAAAAAAGCCCTGATTTATATCATAATTTTCTCTGATAGCTCAATTTGCAGGATACAGAGGCTAAAGCTGAAGCAGCCGAGGAACGAGACCATTATGTTAATGAACGCTTATCCCAAACATATCCCGAATAAATGTTCTTGATGCTCAGGTGCTTTTGTTGTCATATCCTTAATTGCTTACTTTGATAAATGTCACTAGCTTACAGTCACATTCTGTTGCAGATATCAAGTTTGAGATCTGAGCAAACACAAGTAACTAAGTCCCTCGAGAAGGAAAGACAAAGAGTGTGAAAAAGTAGGGAGGAGTACCTACCTCTAAAAGAGGAAGCTGATACTCATAAAGGTCATTCAAGTCAACTCAAAGTAGAAATGACGGAACTTAAGAGGAAGCTAAAGAGAGAGCTGCAAGAACCAATGACTCAGCGCGAACTTCTGCAGCAGGTAATAGTGGCCATAAGTGGCAATTTTTGACCCATAAAATTTATACATAATAGGGGAACATGTCAGATTGGTCGAAATGGGTGAAACTTGAAAGTCACTCAAATTCTATATTCAGTTTTTAAAGCAATCTTTATGTTATTAGTGTAATAATACTGTTTCTTAATCAAATTTGAAGGACTGATTATCTATGACAAAGGGAAAAAATGACCCGTTTGACTATTTTAATTTGTGTTACCTAATTGTAGTTCAAGTTTTCAAAAATAAGGTATGGGCCTGCACTCACTTAGGTGTTTAGTTATGCATGGTTTTATATAAATGATGTACACTGGTCCGAAAACGAAGTTGGCTGCTAACAAGTACGGATTTCTCTTGGCAGAATGGAGCTCACGCTGCAGAACGGTTCTGCAAGTCGCATTTTTTAAGCAGCTCTGCTACGTACATGATAAGGTTTGTCATCTTTTCCAACAGCTATGGAACATTTATGAAGCAACCAAACGCGGAAATTTGCGGCAGCTCGCAGCCGTCCTCGTTCAAATAAACTCATAAGCTCACATATAAGCTTAAAGTATTAAACAAACCTCTCCTAAATTCACTTAAACATAAATATATCCCAAAATATTACACACACAACAATAACTTTCACAGCTCCCACAAGTCGGTCTGAATTCTCCTTTTTCCAACCCAACACGTGTCATCCATAGGTCAAGCTAATAATGTAGCACGCTTCTTAGAGGCCATAGCACGTGTATTAAGTGGCTTATTACCACCGGTCTTAAAGCTTTAAAACTTACAAAATGACTTTGTTTTACATAAATACCCTAAGCAAATGCATTATATTAATTCTTTTATTACTTGATTACAATTTAATTCATAAACTTTCTTCACTCTCACTTATTCGACACACATATATACAAAATATAATAAAAAGAATATCGCGCACAAATTAACGCGATTTACACAAGACCCGTTTGACACTAATAACACTATTCATACTTTTCACCGTTTATAATTCTTATTAGAAATGAATCAAAGAATTACAATAGATAATCGCGGAACACTATCACAAATTAATGACAAGTAAAACTCTCCTACAATGAATCAATGCTTGCTACCTTAGCTTATGATTCAGTGAGAGGATGATACTTTCACTATAAGACATTTGTAGTATTTTTCGATAAAGAACATCTACTTTTCTCTCTTTCGTATGCATATGAGATGAGAAATTGAAGTCACGTGTTGTAGTGATTTAGGTGTCAAGCAGTCGGTTGAAGTGACATCTTCATTTAGTGTTTCCATATATAGTTTCACTTTCCAATGTACTCTAGTGAATAATTAATACAACTATTCACTCTTTTATTAACTACTATTGTACTTGTTGACTTTTATGCAAAATTGTTTTTCCTTTTGCTTTTGTGAAGTTCTCTTCCAATAATTTATGTCTTGATTAAGAGAGTGTATATTGAGTCCGTGACAAGGTTGCAAAAAGCACTATGTGCTAGTCGGGCAATTGACCGCCAACTGGCTAGTAATCTGTTGAGGCGGGGCCTAAATGGATTGTGTTAGTGCAAATATTACGATATTTAGGATTTTGTTTAAGTTTTATATATATTTTTTTTAATTTTCATCATCTCACGTTTTCTTTTCTAGTTTCAGGTACCATGGGTGACGTTGACATCAATGAACTTACCCTTGAAGAATACCTCGCTTTGACGCGAGAGGAACAAGGGCCTGGTGTGGTTAGGCTGGTTATTAGAGCTGATGTTCAATTTGAAATCAAGAATCAGTTCATAAGGGAGTTGAGGAAAGACCCCTTTTTGGAAACAAGACCGAAGATGCTCATGAGCATATTGACAACGTCTTGTACATCGTGAGCCTATTCAACATTCCCGGAGTTTCTCACGATGCGATCATGCTCCGAGTGTTTCCTATGACACTCACTGGAGCCGCTAAGAGATGGGTTAATAGATTGTCAGCAGGGACTGTCAACACTTGGGATCTCTTAAAGAGATCATTTATCCAAAGGTATTGCCCTCCTTCGAAGACGGCAAAGCAGCTTGAAGATATCCACAACTTCAAGCAAGATGGTGATAAGACATTGTACCAAGCTTAGGATAGGTACAATGATCTCCTCTACAGGTGCTGTTAGCCTTTAAAGTTATGTTATTGTAGGGAATTGCAATAGAATAAAGTACAAGGTCTAGTTTTGCCATTTGTGTAAAGTTAGGCTTGTAAAATAGTATAAATACCCTCCTAGTCTCAACTAGGAGGGTGGGATTCTCAGTTTGTAATAAGGTGTGTGTGTTTTTCTTTACTTTCTCTCTCTAGAAAAACACACACACCTCCCCATTCAATAATCTAATTCTACCATGTTTAACCTTTATTTCGAGTTTCCCCGACCTCCTGAACGTGAATCTTATCATTGCAATTGGTATCAAGAGCTAACCGGGGGCGAATCGTGGTGATTTATGGTGAAAAATGTGATTTTTTGGTGTTTTTTCTCGGAAAAGTTACGTATTTCTCCGAGTAAGAAAAACTTTTCCGAGCAAGGAACAAAAACTTCCGAGCAAGGAAGAAAATCTTTCGAGTAAGTGCCAAAAATTCCGAGTAAATGCAAAATTTTCCGAGCAAAACTTCCGAGTAAGTCCAAAACTTCCGAGTAAGTTGCAAAATTTCGAGCAAGTGGATTTCCGAGTAAGTGCAAAATTTCCGAGTTAGGAACTTTCGAGCAAAGATTTCTGAGCAAGGATTTTTCCGAGCAAGTATGAATTTTCCGAGTAAGGAATTTTTTGCCGAGTAAGTATGATTTTCCAAGCAAGGATGTCTCCGAGCAAGTACCAATCTTCCGAGTTAGAAAAACTTCCGAGCAAGGACATTTTTTTCGAGTTAGAAAATAATTTCCGAGTTAGGAGCTTATTTTCCGAGTTAGACTTGTATCTTCCGAGTAAGACTTCCGAGCAAGGAAAACATTGAGTATGCCATTAAAAAAAAAAAAAAAATTTTTGGCGGGAAAAGTTGAGTAAAATTTAATTTCGAGGAGTGACTATATGGTCAATTTTTATGCGAAATTCAAATTATGGTGTAACGATGAAAATTTTGGCTCAAAATTCAAATTTTTAGGTCAAAATTCGAATTTTTCGGACAAATTTGGCGTAAAAATTTCTAAAACTCAAATTTTCCTAGCATGTTTAGATTTGAAAATAAGGCATATTTCAAACTCGTACCTCACCAAAATCACAAATGAAATTATCGGAATACATCCTCAAAACACCACGTATAGCTTTAAAGATCCTGATCAAGATTCGCAATCAAATGACAATGGCTAAATATTGATTGTTGATTGTTATCAACTGTGACTACAAGGATGATGATTCATTACTACCTATTTGAAGTCGAAGTGGAATATCACGGGTGTGTGTACTTAGTATCTTGAAGATATCGAGTGTAACACCCCCAAATTTGGTTTGTGGCAGCGGAAAAGTAATTAGGGTATTACGGTGAGGATCGAAGTTAAAATTTCAGTAAACGGCCTGGAAGGGGCGTTTTGAAAGTTATATGTCATTCAAAATAATAGCTTTGATACAAAAGTAAGTTATTTGATTTGAAAATCCCATAAAAGAATGTGATGATTTGGAAGGAATGACATATTTGATTTTACACCATTTAAGTTATCAGAGTAAAAGATGCCCGCTCCGTGTCTTGTCCTGCTCCGTTAATTACCTGAGATAAACATGCTTAAAAATGTCAACACAATGGTTGGTGAGTTCGTGGAGTTTGATAGAAAATAACTTTCTTTGAAAGGTGTATAGTGATTGTCGAAATAAATAGTAATCCTTTATGAAATAGTTAATAAAGTGTTTTGTATAAATTTCACAAGTAATTCATGTATGATATTTAAAATCATAAGTTTCAAGTTATAAATACAGATGAGCTACGTTGTTATACGCTCGAAATGATACGTTGGATCAACTTTTAGCAGTAACGATATACTAAGCAATTTTTAGTTATCTCTAATAGAATTCTCAATTTAAATCACATATGATAACAGTTAAAGTTCAAGTACGAGATTCATAATCATATCACGTAGTGAAATAATAGTCTAAAGTCTGAAATCTATCAGTGTAAAGTGGTGGTCTTCTAAATACAGCTGTACCCTAATATATATGATACATTCATATATTCATAAAGTTATATTGCCCTAAGTCTCATGTTACGCAAACGTTAACAATGTGTCGCACAAACGACAAGTATTATACTGCACAAACAGCATGAATTATACTGCACAAAGCAGTATGAAATGTATCGCACAAACGACATGTATTATACTGCACAAACAGCATGAATTATACCGCACAATGCAGTATGAAATGTATCGCACAAACGACATGTATTATACTGCACAAACAGCATGAATTATACGTAATTTTAGTCTTGGCAATTATTTCTAGTGAAATGTAGAAATATCATAATAAAGTAACAGTACATTCATTTGTCACATGAATGCATACAATAAGCCTCAGTATCATGTTACACCAAGTAGCTTAAAAATGTTATCTTCCAAGTTCCGTGTTTAAGCTAAACAGACAATTTGCACATATAATGAGCATGTATTCCTTTCAAGTATGATTCAAACATGTAAAGCATAGTGGATGATTTTGAGTAATTCATGAGAGTTTTCAAAGTATATAAGTAACTTAAAACAGTTAAAGCATGTATCTCCCCCAAAAGTGTTATTAAAACAAGTATTAAAATAGGAGGGGCCACGACTCACCTTAGCCACAGCAAAGCAAGGATCACACTGACACGACTGGCATCTAGAGCATATCACAACGGTCTCAAAACATATAGCACGACGATACTCAACGGTCTAGGATCGGCACAACCTAGTACGTATACGGTTATCTCAAAATACATCTCGCAAAAGTAATAAAGTCTATAAAAGACAATGTGTCGCAGTTTTCGTGGATTATTCAGTTTCCAAAACTTATCAAAAGCTTAGTTTAAATGTTTCGTGTGGTGTGGTAAGATAACCTAGACTCGACAGACAATTTACTCCAAATAGAATAGGCATCAACATAGCCTAGAGAATACTGACGAGGACTCAAACCAAGGAAGACAACTTAGGAGCTAAAAACAAATAATCACCTCAAATCAAATAACTAGTTTGTACGTTTCGGCATTTACCCCGTTATTCCCAAATAGTTGGTATAAGACAATGATGTTTTATAATAAAAATGAGTTTAGTTAATAAAACTAATTTTTCTCGAGTCATCGAGACTTGGATTAACCAAAACTGAAATTACAATATTTATCAAGTTTATGTCCCACTATTAACCTCGTAAATATTAGTTTAGGTTTTATTGAAGATTTTGTGTCCGGTCCTAGTTTAATATAAAATGTTCAATAAGTCCGTCTTTTAATATTGTAAGTCTGATAACGATTCACAGTTGTCCAAACATCCATGTAATATAATCAAAATCCGTATTCAAATCAAATTCATAATCCGAGTGTTTGCTCCATTGACATATCCCAATATTTTCCGAAACGTACCAAAGATCCATTGTGCCCGCAAGGATAGATATTTAACGACTCATTAAAAGAATTTCAAACACTCTCTTTATAATATATGTGGGCTTCGGCCCATGATTAAACCAAACGTGCCCTAATTAACAGTTGGGTTTAGGCCCAATTTAAATCAAACATACCCATATCAAATCCAATCTGCAAACCAATTTTAAATCCCCAAAACTAGTATAACACAAACTTGGATTATAATTTAAACCAAAACGCACGACTGCTAATAACACAAGCGCATTCTAACTTAAAATATCAAATCAAACGCACCCTACGGGGTTCTCTTCACAGCCACAACCAAGAGTTGATTTTTCCTTGCCGAGACCACTAGGTCTCGGCTTGTGAATCTAAGCCACGAGTAAGGACAACCAAACGGACCCACAACGAAGTTTATAAGACTTACCGAGACCTCTTGGTCTCGGTTCAGATTTACCTCGTTCGAACCATACGACCACAAAAACTCGACACAAGCTCACACCCTTTACGGGTTCTCGTTAGACCACGCAAGTATCCATGCAACAACATAAAAATCGACAACAACATAACAACAACAATAATGTTGCCGAGACTTTAGTGGTCTCGGTCTCAACCCAAACGCAACCAAAAGTATATCGAGACCAAAACCCTCGACTGTGACAACACAACTATTCTTACCACACGATTCGGTTCCAAACAAATTCGTATCCGGTTTTTAAATGATAAATTAGTAGCGAGTTTTTACTTGGTTTATAATTCCACGAAAACAAACGCAACTGTTTTAAATGAAAATAAATCAAACAACAATGATGAGTGGTTTACCATACCACTCGGATCAACGAGAGATGAGAGGGAGGAGACGGCAGCTGTGGTCGTACTCGAACCAAACAAACCAAAACTATCTTCGATCTATACACGTTACAGCTTCGATCTTGGGTCACCGGAGATTTCGCCGGAAAAACTGTGAGTTACCGAAAAGGGAGTGGATGAAGGTGGGTTGGTGGCGCGTGAAGCATAGGGAAATGATGAGGAAAATGAGATGATTAATTTGGTGGTGGCGGTGAGATTATGTAGCCGGCGGTGACGGCTCAGATGGCCGGGTTTTGGGTCGCCGGAAAAATAGAGAGAGAGGAGGGAGGGATATTTGGTGTCGGCTGGAAATGAGAGAGGAGTGAGAGGTGAGTGAAATCTAGTTAAGTATACATTTATATAAACAGATGTGTGTTTGGCCATAAATTGATACACGTTCTTGTTTAGTTTGTTATACCAAGCATTTGGAGATAAAAGGGAACACGTAGGGTATTTTAAAAATGGGAAACGTATGACACTTTTGAATGGAACAAGTAGGGAAATTTTGAGATAGAATATGTATGGTTTTGAAATGGAATACGTATGAAATTTTGAAATGGTATACGTAATGGCCTTTTGATATAATTAGTTCAAGATACAATTTGAGATACTGTTTGGTCTTGGTAATTACTAATGTTAAGTCCTTAAGTCGTAAAATTTAAGACAGGGTAACGTAAAAATATAATGTTTATAAAAATATCAAAGTTTATTAATATATTCCAACTAATTATATTAGACGTGAGATAATTTTAATAGAGACCGTATACGTTAATAAAATCTAATAGGGTTCAGTATTCGTATTACGTAAAGAGTTTAATAAAAAATAATAAAGTGGAAAATGTTTCATATAAAATATGTAGGCTTATCTTAATCTTGTGTTGGTCGTGAGTATAGTATATTAAAGAAAAATTTAAATTTTCCCGTAAAAATGGGTGTTGTTACATGGTAACTAGAGGTTATCTTTAATAAATGAGGATTATCATAATGGATTTTCGTGGGATCTTACAGTATCTACCCCTAAATTTTGAACTTCGTCCCGAAGTTCAGTCTGCGATAGGTGTTGAAAAATGCGGTGTTCAAGGGTGAGGGTTTATGGAAAATGTTGTTGAGAGGTTTCTATCCGAAAATAGAGGAAACGAGATCTAATTAGATTTATTCATGCTATATGGAATAAATTCGAAGGTTTGGTTAATTAATAAACCTAAAGGTTTAGAATAATGAGAACAACGGTCAGTAACTGTGGAAATTTAACGGCTAGTGAACAGTGTATACTACCAATCATGTATCTGATAAACAGGTAAAGTATTTCTACCAGTAAGTAAATAGAGTTTCCCAGCAAAGGCGTTATAAATCCACTCAGTTCCAAGCCCGTCCCATTCCAGGCTTGCAACCTGTGTGTTTACAACCCATTGCTAACATAGTCTCGAACAAGTATAAATGTGTATAGAAATACGTATTATAAAATGATTTGGACTAAGACTAGAACTAGAACAGATATAGATGTATATAAAAATACGTATCACAGTATAAATAGGTCAAGTACTGATGCATTTCATAATTATGCTAGCAATTGTGTACGTTATTCTTGTGGTTATCTATTTGAGGTACGCTCCGGAAGAAGATTTCCAATATTTGGTTGTGATTTTAGCGTTTGTCATCCCGCTGATGATTGTAGCTCTTATCGTGGATATGGCGTGGGGAAAATAGATAGTAGGAAGGTTGGAATAAATAGTTGTAACTTTAGCATTATCGTTGCTAGTTATGTACTAATTTCCTCGTATTCTAATAAAATTTCTTGCTACTTGCGCTTTTCATAAGTCTTTGTGACTCTTAAGATTCTAATGCTTGTACTTTTGTCAGTTTCTTATCATAAGAATGGTGGGTAATATGTGTAGGTATTTATTTGTGGTTGGTCAAAAGTGACGTTTGCTTTGTCTTAAGATTTTGCTTTTGGATGGAGGTTGTTATTAGGAAATCTGAAGGATAACTGTTTCATTCATGACATGATTCTTCCTAAATTAGACATAGTTGATCAGGCTATGTATAATTTGAGGACCAAATAATGTAATGCTTGGCTCAGTCACCGTGAGATTTATGCTTTTTCAAGAAGTTTGGTATGGTTTCCTTATAATGGTTCCGTCACAAAGTCGGACACCCTCTGATTATTTTCAAATGAATTATAAAGTTTTTGTTCATATTCCGAGGATAAGTCAGGAATTTCTAAAGTGCTACTAGGATATCTTTGGTATAGACTTAAGTTTTAGGTGGGATTTCTTACAATGTGGTAATAATCTATTGTTTGGCTTAGAAATGGTGTTGTCCAATCTTCTAAGATGAATACAGTGTATTGTTACATAACTACTATGAATAGGGAGAATATAATAGAAATTGAAATAGACATGGATTATAATTATTTCGGAAATATTACAAGGTAGAGTCCTCATACTGAAGAAAGATAATTGTTACACTTAGATTACATCCATCATACATAAGGTGAATACAACGGAGATACAACTTAGATGGTTTTAGACTAGAGTTTATTTATCCATGACAGGAATTTATTCTCTGCTTAACGTTGGTGTCATCCTTCGGCGTTGTTAAGTTCCTAAAGAGTTTCCATTCTCTTCCACGGATCTTGTCGTTCTAATTGGTATTTCGTTTTGGGCATCGGTTCTTGTAGTGCCCCTGCTCGCCACAGCCGTAGCACACTATTTCTATTGGCTGCAAGTTTGCATCCGTGGCTCTGCAGTCCTTAGTTTTATGGCCCATTTTTCGGCACTTTCCGCATCGGTCAGGACAAGGTCCATTGTGATGCATTCGACATTGGTTACACTGGGGTAGTGTCCCGGCATAGCCCTTTCCTTTAGTGGGCACATCCACATAAGCCCTGGCGGTTTTCTGACGGCAGTTTTGCGGGTGGTGGCGGTCGTTGCGGTGTTGCTGATAGTTGTTGTGGTTGTTGTTGTTGTCGTTCTTCTTCTTGTTGTTGTTGGGAGTGGTGGTTCCATGATCATTTATCTTTCTCTTATGATCATTACCGTCAGAGGTAGAATTTCGTTTGATTTCTCGATCCAATAATCGCTGTGCAAGTGTGATTGCATCCTCAAGAGTCTTCGGGTTGGATGCGGTGACGTCCCCCTCGATGCTTTGGGGTAGTCCTTCCACATAGCGTTCTAGCGTCTTTTCTATGTCTGACACCATGGACGGGCATAGAAGAGATAATTCTTGAAATTTTCGGTTGTACGTCCTCAGGTCATTATTTCTCACCACTAGTTGATGAAATTCATCCTCTAGTTTCCTAACCTCCGTCCGAGGACAGTACTTCTTTAACATCTTATTTTTAAATTCAGTCCAGGAGATTTGGAATGCTGCATCGGCACCCATGGTTTTGACAATAGCATTCCACCAAGATAGGGCATCTCCCCTTAAAGTTCCGGTAGCAAAAGTGACTTTGTTGTTCTCTGCGCAGTTGCTTCTCATGAATACAGTTTCACTACATTCAAACCACTGAGCTAACTCTGTCACTCCTTCTATACCCTTGAAGGTGGTTGGCTGACAACTCATGAAGTCTTTGTAAGTGCATTTACGCTGTGTAGATGCCTCACCTTCAGTCGCTGTGCCTATGTTATTGCTTGTGTGGGTGGCAGCATCGGCCTCGCGTGCTGCGGCGATGCCGGCATCAATCATTCTTTGGACAACCTCTGGCGTTAGTGCTGCAGTAGGGTTGGTAGTTTCGTGTCCGGTACGCACCATTTTCTATTAAAGCCATAAGGAACACGGATTTAGAATTTACATAATAGTCTTGTTAGAACGATTTGAGTAATGAAGAGGCGAGTATATGAGTTCTAACAATCCTGCCAAAACGTGAGGTTATGATTAAATTGAAGATCACAACAATTACGACATGTTTGGATACCATCGTAAGTGAGTGATCACCTCTTGGTATAGAATTGCTAAGGAATAAACTGTTTCTTCTATAAAAAGCCGAAGTTCAGCAACTTTCTCTTCATTCATCAAGTTTTCTTTCGAAATTTTGTCTTAAAGAATTCTATGGTCATAGCCTAGTTTGTGTTGGTATGAGGAATCCCAACAATCGTAGGTAATATTATTGTAGGTCTGGATATAATCACCGTAAATATCATAATATTAATAACTTGATCGATTGTTTTACAAAGCAAACGATACAAGGTCTTTTATTAATATTAATGTTCCATGCAGCAGATTAATATACCTCTGTCTTTCTTATTGTAAGGACTGTCATGTGGGAGTGTTTCTCAATATCTCTGACTGAAACCTCGTCAGTCCGTCCTGAAAGTCCATATTGTCGGATAAAAAGTCAGGTAGGGTGTCGTCGGCTGTGAGTGGTGTTTTGTCAATGATGTTCTGGAGTGTATCAATCTGTTCCTTATGACGCTCCAGTCGCGTCATGCTGGTGGGAGGAGTAGGTGTGTGGGTAACTGTTGTCCTGAAGCTTTCTCCAGTCTCGAGGACTCGGGCTGGAGGAGTGAAAGCAGGTGGAAACAGTAATGACGAAGGAGACCTGAGAGGGTAAATTCTCCCTAGGAGTCAGCTTCTGTTGGTGAGGTGTAAACAAGTAAGTCTAAGTGAGTAGTCTTAACGAGTAGTCGGGTCCAACCGACGGTGAAGGGAATGATGATAGTAGGGGTGGTAAGGTATGGTGACGTTATCCTGATCATGTCTAGGGGTGAAATAAGGTGAAAATGGTAGTATAATTGGTACTAACATAGGTATATCTTCTTAATAAGTCCATTGAGGGTAGCTCTAATTTAGTGTCATAAAATGTTCGAGTTCGTAGGGTACTAAAATCCTAACTTTTCTGTGTCGAGTTTCCGGAGCATATGGGTGTGGTAGTTTAGTTAAAGGAGAATTTGGCTCAATCTCTTTTCAAATCGTTTCTTAGTGTGAATTCTGTCTAACCTCGAATGTTGTTAGACAACTAATCAACTCTTCAATGGATAAGATTCAGCAGTTCCTCTAATTTTCTGACGTAGGGGTGAGTGAATTGGTGATAATGAGAGTGGTATGTGAGTAAGTTCCGTATTAGTCTGGGGTTGAGATATTAGTACATAGGGATTTTTAGCATCCGTAGTGATATGATAACAAGGTGATGTATGAGTAGTATGAAGGGTAGCCTTGGTAATATTAACAGGTTTGGAAGACATGGTACTGTAGTAGCCGAAAATAATAATTATAAGTATTTTGTACGTTAAGAGCGTAACGGTAAGTGTGAAATAATACAGTGTGTAATGTGTGAAGAGTAATTATCAAGCATGTAAAGATTAGTGCAACATAATCTTAATAGGTAATGTATTGAGCACGGCAGTCTGCAGACACGGAGGGCGTAAAATGGTATGGTGTAAAATCATTCATTTTGAAAGTGTGGTTATAGTTCAATGTTTTAAAATGTTTGATTCTCTATAACCATTGGCTCTGATACCAAACTGTAACACCCCCAAATTTGGTTTGTGGCAGCGGAAAAGTAATTAGGGTATTACGGTGAGGATCGAAGTTAAAATTTCAGTAAACGGCCCGGAAGGGGCGTTTTGAAAGTTATATGTCATTCAAAATAATAGCTTTGATACAAAAGTAAGTTATTTGATTTGAAAATCCCATAAAAGAATGTGATGATTTGGAAGGAATGACATATTTGATTTTACACCATTTAAGTTATCAGAGTAAAAGATGCCCGCTCCGTGTCTTGTCCTGCTCCGTTAATTACCTGAGATAAACATGCTTAAAAATGTCAACACAATGGTTGGTGAGTTCGTGGAGTTTGATAGAAAATAACTTTCTTTGAAAGGTGTATAGTGATTGTCGAAATAAATAGTAATCCTTTATGAAATAGTTAATAAAGTGTTTTGTATAAATTTCACAAGTAATTCATGTATGATATTTAAAATCATAAGTTTCAAGTTATAAATACAGATGAGCTACGTTGTTATACGCTCGAAATGATACGTTGGATCAACTTTTAGCAGTAACGATATACTAAGCAATTTTTAGTTATCTCTAATAGAATTCTCAATTTAAATCACATATGATAACAGTTAAAGTTCAAGTACGAGATTCATAATCATATCACGTAGTGAAATAATAGTCTAAAGTCTGAAATCTATCAGTGTAAAGTGGTGGTCTTCTAAATACAGCTGTACCCTAATATATATGATACATTCATATATTCATAAAGTTATATTGCCCTAAGTCTCATGTTACGCAAACGTTAACAATGTGTCGCACAAACGACAAGTATTATACTGCACAAACAGCATGAATTATACTGCACAAAGCAGTATGAAATGTATCGCACAAACGACATGTATTATACTGCACAAACAGCATGAATTATACCGCACAATGCAGTATGAAATGTATCGCACAAACGACATGTATTATACTGCACAAACAGCATGAATTATACGTAATTTTAGTCTTGGCAATTATTTCTAGTGAAATGTAGAAATATCATAATAAAGTAACAGTACATTCATTTGTCACATGAATGCATACAATAAGCCTCAGTATCATGTTACACCAAGTAGCTTAAAAATGTTATCTTCCAAGTTCCGTGTTTAAGCTAAACAGACAATTTGCACATATAATGAGCATGTATTCCTTTCAAGTATGATTCAAACATGTAAAGCATAGTGGATGATTTTGAGTAATTCATGAGAGTTTTCAAAGTATATAAGTAACTTAAAACAGTTAAAGCATGTATCTCCCCCAAAAGTGTTATTAAAACAAGTATTAAAATAGGAGGGGCCACGACTCACCTTAGCCACAGCAAAGCAAGGATCACACTGACACGACTGGCATCTAGAGCATATCACAACGGTCTCAAAACATATAGCACGACGATACTCAACGGTCTAGGATCGGCACAACCTAGTACGTATACGGTTATCTCAAAATACATCTCGCAAAAGTAATAAAGTCTATAAAAGACAATGTGTCGCAGTTTTCGTGGATTATTCAGTTTCCAAAACTTATCAAAAGCTTAGTTTAAATGTTTCGTGTGGTGTGGTAAGATAACCTAGACTCGACAGACAATTTACTCCAAATAGAATAGGCATCAACATAGCCTAGAGAATACTGACGAGGACTCAAACCAAGGAAGACAACTTAGGAGCTAAAAACAAATAATCACCTCAAATCAAATAACTAGTTTGTACGTTTCGGCATTTACCCCGTTATTCCCAAATAGTTGGTATAAGACAATGATGTTTTATAATAAAAATGAGTTTAGTTAATAAAACTAATTTTTCTCGAGTCATCGAGACTTGGATTAACCAAAACTGAAATTACAATATTTATCAAGTTTATGTCCCACTATTAACCTCGTAAATATTAGTTTAGGTTTTATTGAAGATTTTGTGTCCGGTCCTAGTTTAATATAAAATGTTCAATAAGTCCGTCTTTTAATATTGTAAGTCTGATAACGATTCACAGTTGTCCAAACATCCATGTAATATAATCAAAATCCGTATTCAAATCAAATTCATAATCCGAGTGTTTGCTCCATTGACATATCCCAATATTTTCCGAAACGTACCAAAGATCCATTGTGCCCGCAAGGATAGATATTTAACGACTCATTAAAAGAATTTCAAACACTCTCTTTATAATATATGTGGGCTTCGGCCCATGATTAAACCAAACGTGCCCTAATTAACAGTTGGGTTTAGGCCCAATTTAAATCAAACATACCCATATCAAATCCAATCTGCAAACCAATTTTAAATCCCCAAAACTAGTATAACACAAACTTGGATTATAATTTAAACCAAAACGCACGACTGCTAATAACACAAGCGCATTCTAACTTAAAATATCAAATCAAACGCACCCTACGGGGTTCTCTTCACAGCCACAACCAAGAGTTGATTTTTCCTTGCCGAGACCACTAGGTCTCGGCTTGTGAATCTAAGCCACGAGTAAGGACAACCAAACGGACCCACAACGAAGTTTATAAGACTTACCGAGACCTCTTGGTCTCGGTTCAGATTTACCTCGTTCGAACCATACGACCACAAAAACTCGACACAAGCTCACACCCTTTACGGGTTCTCGTTAGACCACGCAAGTATCCATGCAACAACATAAAAATCGACAACAACATAACAACAACAATAATGTTGCCGAGACTTTAGTGGTCTCGGTCTCAACCCAAACGCAACCAAAAGTATATCGAGACCAAAACCCTCGACTGTGACAACACAACTATTCTTACCACACGATTCGGTTCCAAACAAATTCGTATCCGGTTTTTAAATGATAAATTAGTAGCGAGTTTTTACTTGGTTTATAATTCCACGAAAACAAACGCAACTGTTTTAAATGAAAATAAATCAAACAACAATGATGAGTGGTTTACCATACCACTCGGATCAACGAGAGATGAGAGGGAGGAGACGGCAGCTGTGGTCGTACTCGAACCAAACAAACCAAAACTATCTTCGATCTATACACGTTACAGCTTCGATCTTGGGTCACCGGAGATTTCGCCGGAAAAACTGTGAGTTACCGAAAAGGGAGTGGATGAAGGTGGGTTGGTGGCGCGTGAAGCATAGGGAAATGATGAGGAAAATGAGATGATTAATTTGGTGGTGGCGGTGAGATTATGTGGCCGGCGGTGACGGCTCAGATGGCCGGGTTTTGGGTCGCCGGAAAAATAGAGAGAGAGGAGGGAGGGATATTTGGTGTCGGCTGGAAATGAGAGAGGAGTGAGAGGTGAGTGAAATCTAGTTAAGTATACATTTATATAAACAGATGTGTGTTTGGCCATAAATTGATACACGTTCTTGTTTAGTTTGTTATACCAAGCATTTGGAGATAAAAGGGAACACGTAGGGTATTTTAAAAATGGGAAACGTATGACACTTTTGAATGGAACAAGTAGGGAAATTTTGAGATAGAATATGTATGGTTTTGAAATGGAATACGTATGAAATTTTGAAATGGTATACGTAATGGCCTTTTGATATAATTAGTTCAAGATACAATTTGAGATACTGTTTGGTCTTGGTAATTACTAATGTTAAGTCCTTAAGTCGTAAAATTTAAGACAGGGTAACGTAAAAATATAATGTTTATAAAAATATCAAAGTTTATTAATATATTCCAACTAATTATATTAGACGTGAGATAATTTTAATAGAGAGCGTATACGTTAATAAAATCTAATAGAGTTCAGTATTCGTATTACGTAAAGAGTTTAATAAAAAAATAATAAAGTGGAAAATGTTTCATATAAAATATGTAGGCTTATCTTAATCTTGTGTTGGTCGTGAGTATAGTATATTAAAGAAAAATTTAAATTTTCCCGTAAAAATGGGTGTTGTTACATGGTAACTAGAGGTTATCTTTAATAAATGAGGATTATCATAATGGATTTTCGTGGGATCTTACATCGAGGTTCGTTGGATGCATGATTCTTCGAGATCCTTGTTTGAGCTAACAGATCATTGAATGATTAAGTCTTGATTTATCTAGTTTTCATAGGTCAAGGGGTGGATGGACGAAGACCTAGTCAACTATCACTTAAAGGAGATACATTGTAGTACTCAGTGTCACACAAAGATGTGGATAATTCAAGAGATGTTCATATACTATTAAGGAAGGTTGGATGGGTATATGAAACGACCTATGCTTTAAGGAGTTACGTTGTAGTGCTCAGTATAGGTACTTAGTCATACAACAGTGCAAGCTTAAGTCACAAGTTTGGGTTATTTTACTTCAGCCTCAAATTCGTCATAGTGGGTTTTCTCTATCAGTAGTTACTACAGACAGCCGTTGTTTTTTATACAGGAGGTTGATAAAGAGTTAGACATTATAAATGGTATTGTTAGTAGATTGGGTATATCGACATCTTCTCACGGGCTGATATGATTCCTGATAAAGGGCTTCCAGTTGATACTTCACGTACACATCATTATGCTGATTCCGACGAATCGTAATCATCAGGGGAGAGAAATGTGTACATCGAGGACATAACTGGGATGCATTTCAAGTTTTACGAGTTGTTGGTGGTTTTTGGTCGAGAAAAGATGGCTACAAAAAGGTTGCGACTTCAATCCTCATCATAAAAGCGGTTTTATCACTATGATAAAAATGGTACTTCACTGACTTGAAAAAGGGGGTTTTTCGCAATTTATGTGCGATAGATAAGGGCTTTTCGAAACTGCAGCCTATCGCAAATCTGACTCTTTCGCAATTGGTTGAACTCTTTTGCAATTGGTTGAACTCTTTCGCAATTGGTCCCTTTCGCAACTGGTCTTTTTTTTTTGCAATTGGTCTTTTTCGCAAATGGTCCCTTTTATCGCAAATGCTGCCAGACTTTCGCAATTGAAGTGTTTCGCAATTGTTTCTCGGACAAAGACTATCGCATATGTTGAGATGAAGATGTTGATACTTTATTCCCCCGAACAGCAGGGCACTTAGGGCACTCATAAGTATGGTTGTCAGTTTGGGGGAGAGCACTAATTAGGGGAGAGCACTCAGGGCCCACAAAATTAAACCCTAATTAGATTTGCTCATATAGTTCTTCTGCAAGTAAAGAAATGACAGTTGAGAAGACTCTGCAAGCTGAATGAAGTAATGGAGTTTGAAGATCATTCTCATGTTTTGTATTGAATTCTACTTGTAGGGAACGTTGTAAGCAATTCCCGTATAACATCACTTTGGGGAAAGATTGTTAGCCTTTAAAGTTATGTTATTGTAGGGAATTGCAATAGAATAATGTACAAGGTCTAGTTTTGCCATTTGTGTAAAGTTAGGATTGTAAAATAGTATAAATACCCTCCTAGTCTCAACTAGGAGGGTGGGATTCTTAGTTTGTAATAAGGTGTGTGTGTTTTTCTTTACTTTCTCTCTCTAGAAAAATACACACACCTCCCCATTCTTAATCTAATAAATACCATGTTTAACCTTTATTTCGAGTTCCCCCGACCTCCTGATCGTGAATCTTGTCACTGCAGGTGCCCAACTCATGACCTCAACAAGCAGCAAGTGGTCAACATCTTCTACAAAGGTATCAACATTTCCACAAGGCAAATGCTGGACTCTCAGGGGCCGATCCCTGGGATGACTCATATTCAAGCTTTCAAAGCTATAGAAGACATGGCTGACCATTCTAAAAAATGGCATGATGGGGGTAGTAGTAGAAGCATAGGAGGAAGTTTGGACGGTATTGCTGTTATTACTAACAAACTGGAAAGTCTTGGTAGGGATATGAAGAAGCTGGATGCGAAACCTGCAAAGGAGCTCACCTTGCTAAAGATTGTCCTCTAGAAGAAGAAGATGAAAAAGTTGAAGAGGTCAAATACGGAGAAAGTAGACCTTTTCAAGGAAACAATTATAGTGGAGCAAGATACCATGTAGGGTCGCAAGGGTACTACTCTAGGATGGACAACCGAACTTTTTACGGAGAAAGAAAGTCTAGCCTAGAAGAATCAATTCAGAAGTACCTTAATGATTCGGCTAAAAAGCAAACAGAGCGAGAGGAATGGTTCAAGAATTTTCAGGAAGGAACTAATCTTAATCTCAAAGCCCATGATGAGACTCTTAGAAGTCTCGAAGCGAAAATTGGGCTTCTGACGAATGAAGTTCAAGGGCAAAACAAGAGATACAAGGCTAGTTGTTCTAAGGAACCCGGAGCATGCAAAGCAATATTTACCAGCAGTGGAGAACCCCTTTACACTCCTTTCAGGTACTCGGACGAAGAAATTGATTACTTTTCTAACTTGTCTAAACAGGATGAACCCGAGTGCGAGGATGGAAATGAAGACTTCATTGATCCATCTCCGGAAAAAAGAAGCTGGTCTGTTGATGAACCAATAACGGTGGGAGAGGAAATCAAGTTGAATGAGCGTTGTTTGGCTGTCGTTCAAAATCTCTTACCTCCAAAGGAAAAAGACCAAGGAAGTTTTCTTCTTCCTTGTTCCATTAATAATTTATGTGTCAATAATGCTCCAGCCGACCTTGGGGCTAGTATTAGCATCATGCCATTCTCTATGTGCAAAAGACTTAACTTAGGTCCTATCAAACCTATTTGCATGACTATAGAGATGGCCGACAGAACTGTTAGCATACCTAAGGGAGTTTTAGAAAATGTCTTAGTTAAGATTGACATGTTCACTTTTCCGGTGGATTTTTTCATTCTTGATATGGAAGAGGACCTAGAAATACCTTTGATTTTAGGAAGACCCCTCCTTACTACAACACAGGTTGTAATCGATGTTTTCAATAAACGCATTTCTTTATAAGTTGAGAATGATAAACTAGTTTTTAACATGGATGAAAGGGGAAAATGTCATCCGATTGAGTCTGTGTGTGTCGTTAACAAGGAAATAACAAGGAATGGTAGGTATAATATTAATGACATAACCCCTATCCACCAAACAACATACGAGCACCTTGAAACTAATAATGTCAATTCTTCTAGTGTTGTTTTGCAGGAAATTAATGTTGGTTTGGAAGACAAAAGAAAGTTACGCCGTAACGTTACTAGCGAGTTACGGCGTAACCAAGGTACTGACGTGATAGGAACTAGTTTACCACCAAATGCTAAATATGTATTGATAGAAGGAAATCCGGAACTCAAAGTGATCGCCAGCTCATCCTTAACTAGCAAAGAAATGGAGACCATCACAAGACTCGCTACTCAGAATGAGAAGAAAATTAATGATGGTCGAAGGAAGGTAGAGTTAAAATATCATTGGTGCAAGGCTATACCGGTGGACCATGCAAAAGGATACGATTTATGAGCATCCTGTGACCCAAATGTGGATCTGTGTGATGGTGGTGGTGACGAAGTCAGGTTACGAAATAACAAGCATCTATGGACTTCAACTAATGACCAAGAAAGAAGGAACCTCAAATAGGAAGGAACAATACCATTCGACGATTTGATTCGTATCGTGTATGGTAAGATTGATAGAGAAGAAAAAGGTAACATTTGGGAGAACCTGAACCGTTCCCATAATGATGAAATACCCATCACCAAGGAGGACCATGAAGCACGCGAAATGAAGCTCATTGATAACAAGGTTGAGCCAAAGGATGATACAAGAAGTACAAATGAAAAAAATCATTGGTGCAAGAAGATTAGGATTGTAGGCGCAAATGGGGAAGAATTTTGGGCTTCTTGTGACCCATATGACGAAGATTGTAATGGAGGAAGCAGCATGGTAAGGATTGGGGATGATGAGTATCTATGAACCTCAACAAATGATGATGAAAGAAGTGAATTACCATGGCTTGACATGTTAGGTTTTGATGATTGGGTTAGAATCAAGTACGAAAAAGTGGATGCTTCAACCAAAGAAAAAATTTGGAAAGGATGTACGAGAGAAGAAGGTCCAAGCAATGATGAGAATCTTAATGGTAAAAAGGATGAGGATGTAGATGAATACAAAACAAGGTGGGGAGAAGAGAAAGATCGTTGCAAACATGAGCTTATCGAGGATAAGCTTGATGATGAGTGGTTTAAAGGCACGGATTCCGAAGATGATGACATAGATGGAATTATGGATTACCTTGAATTGCAAGGGCATGATGGGTTCACGGATCCTGATGATGAAGCCTACGAACAATGAAGATTTAAGCTTTTAGGCATACTGTACAAGAGACTTCCTCCAATTGTTGCAGAGACTTTCAAAATTACTAGGTACCATTTAGGACCGGATGAAAAGTTTTATAAGGTACGTAAAATTGAAAGGAATTAATTTCTTCGTACTACTACCAATGTTGCACGGGTAAGACATAATTTGATGAAGGAAATGGACGAAGCTGGACAAGTCCATCGCAAGGAACCTTGAAGAACCATGGCCTTGAGTCTAACTTAAAGACTCGTAAATAAACAAAAGTGCTTGGTATGTGTTAAAATACACATACCTTTTACCTAATAAAACGGACCAAATAGACCAAAAACTAACCAATTATGCCAAATATATTGTGTTTTTGTGTTTATGCATGTGCAGGTACGAATATTGAGGAAATGGACAAAAATCAAGGAAAAACCGGCAAAAACGAGCACGAGATTTGGAAAGAGTATTTAAAGCCGAAGCCGGGGAAGAATTTACAAGCTTGGATCACATTTATGCTCAAATTGTCAGAATCTACCTTGAAGAATCATCATTTGTCACAAATAGCCCTTGGAATAATTTTACAGAGTTGGTCCTTGAACTTTGAGAATTGGCAAAACTAGTCCTTGGATTAAATCCTAAACCTATACTATTATCTACACCCAACCGGATCATTAAACCCAATCCCAAATCCAACCCATCACCAGCCCATTCAAAGCCCAATCCATTTATCTTATTATAACCCGGTCGACCCACCCATTCACACAGTCAAACAAATAAATAAAATCCCAATCCTTATCCCGCCTTTTTACCCAGTTACTATTCACTCACCCTCTCCATAATTACCCTGCTCCCCTCCCTTATTTACCCACCTTATTAAATGATGACAAGACAAGGGGAATGACAGCTTGGCTGTTTCCCCGCACCTCATTGGCCAAGACATCACCACAAGTGATCCAACGGTTGACAACAGTTGGATTGGTGATCAAGATATGATCAAGGGCTGAGATTAGAGTATCCTGAAGCTTTCCAAACCCTAGGTTCCTCCTCAGCTGCCTATATAAGAAGACCTCATCACAAGTCACAAGGTTGTCCAATTTTCATGTTTTAGAAAATTTAGGCCAATTTATTTTAATGTCATTTTAAAGCTTTCTTAGTGTAATTTCTCATATTTCAGTTGTAAACTCAATTTCAGTATTGTAATTCCTCATTTAGTTAATGAAATTTAAGTTTTTCCTTTTATTCACTTGGTCTCAATTTCTTTAAATCATTTATTTATTGTCATTAATCTGTTTTTAAGCTTCCATTTATGTTCTTATAAGCTTGTATAAGCTTATTGTAGCTTTTCTCAAAGTTAATTTGATCAATTCTGTTTTAATTTCAAAAAGTTAAGAAAAGTCAAAAATAGTCAACTGTGGTCAAATAAGCTGTTTGGAAGATAAGCTAGCAATGGAAGAGCTTATGGGGTCTCACTAGCTTGTCTCTGACAAGCTAGAGCTTGTAGATTAACTATATCACCCTGTTTTGAGCAAGGGTTTTGTAAGTTCCAACTTATTCCAAGCTCTTTTAGTCATAACTGCTTATTGCTTATTTTTGAGTGCTTATTTGCTTTCTATTAGTTCTGATCTACTTTCCTTAGCTTATAGTTACTTATGATAGCTTAGTTATAGCATTTTCATCATTAGTTCAAGTTTTTGGTTAAAAATCATTAAAATCCAAAAAAAATTAGCTTATTACTGTGTGCTTATTTCCAGTGCTTATCTGTGGTTGAAAATTGCTTGTCAAGTCTTTAAAAACTTAATTGGTCATCTGTCTTTTCAAAATCAAGTTTATTTTGGTCTTGATCAGTTCAAATCTCCAAAACAGTCCCATAAAGGGGTGTTTGGAATAAGCTAATTTTTGGTCAAATCTGATGTATACTGTTCATTGACCATTAAGGGAACTTTGTTTGAGCTAAATTGGATCTAGATAAGTTGTTTGTGGGTTAAATAAAGCTGTTTTGGAAGTTTTAATAGGTTTTGATTGATTATTGGTGGAATTGAGGCTAGAACTGTTCTAATAAGCTTTTTATAGGATAAGGTAGCTTAAGTGCTTAATTGTGGTATCTCTAGGTTCCTTGCAGCTCACTAAGTGCATTTCCAAAAGTGGGAAGTATTTCATTAGGTGTTGGTATAATTTTGGTCAAAGTTTTAGTAAAAAAAAACTGACTGCATCAGTATGTACTGATGCATCAGCATAAGTGTCCCAATCAGTGTTAGTTTTTGATTTTTAACAAGCTCATTATAAGCCCTTTTAAGCTGAAATTTGGTACAGATAATCTTTGGTGGCTTATCTAGTTGTTCCCTATTTTTCTGAATTTTCTAAATTAGATTTTGATAGCTTTTTCCAAGCTTGAAATCAGCTCAGTGAGCCATTTTGACCCTGCACCAGGGCACTTTTGCTTATTGTGGTTTTTTAAGTGCTTTTATGCTTTTGATTGTAGCTTATTGGTTGTCCTTCAGCTTATTTAGACTAGAACCAGTCCATTTAAGCTTATTTCAGTTCTTCTTGTAGCTTAGTTTAGCTTATAGCTTATTTGCTTTGCCTTCTAGTTCTTAAAATTAGTTAAGTGTCTGTTTTGAATTTGCTTATTTTCCAGCTTATTTTCAAAGTTTAAAAAAATTTTGCTTTTACAAAAATTGTTTATTTGCAGCTTATTCATTAGTTTCAAAAAGTATTTTTGCAAATAAAAATAAAAAGGGGAAAGTGGAAGTCCAGGGAGAGCAAGGCTCGAACCCTGGACCTTAACACTCTCAACCCTCTTAACAACACAACACACACCAACTGCCCTTGGGTCTTCCTTGGGTTTAATCCTTCTCATTTTATTACTTAACCTTCTTTTTCCTATTTTGCTTATTTTAAACTTTTGCTTTTAAAACTGCTTAATCCAATAAGCAGTAAACCAGTTCTTATTTTTCTTAAGATTAGCTTTTCATTTTCTACTTTACTGGAATTTTTCACTATTTTTCTCTTTCATTTAATATTATATATATATTTTTCTTTTAAAAATAGTTTTTAAATCATAATAATTAAATTAAAAATCCAAAAAAATATAATTCTTTTTTTCTAAAATTTTCTTTTGTTAATTAGAACTTAGGAAAAATATAATTTCATACCTAGGGTTAGTATTTGTTAGTTTTACTTTTAAAGCTCGGGATTAGCCCGGGTTTTGCGCATTTTTAGGTTTCCTTTGCGTTTATAGTTACGTAGGCTTTAGTTAATCATTTTCTTTGCTTATTAAACTGTTTTTAGATTATATTTCATATTTGTAGATTAAAATCCAAAAATCTCCCTCTTATATCACCATTCACTACACGATTCATGAACCCAAATCACATAATTCCATTCACCTTTGTCGGGACAACGAACCGGGTTACACATATTTCCTTTGTGTTTCCTTTGGAACTAAATTGTTAAATCAGTGCTTTTTCGGGAGACAACCCGAATTATCCTTTTCTTTTTCTTTTTTATTAGTGTAGATTGGTTTGGTTTGTTTTGTTATGACTTTTTGCAGGTATTAGAGAAAGAAGGATGGTTTAGAAACGCACCATGGAGTCTTTCACTCCTGGAATTCGCCTCAGAGAGTTTCTACGACGTAACTTGCTGCTATGGTTACGCCGTAACCATCGTCAGATATCGGAAGTTTTGTCAGGTATCATTACTTACGGCGTTACTCAATCCATGCGTTTACGCCGTAACTTTCTCCTGTACCAGAAAAATTTTAATTTTTAAAATAACATACATACTTAAACCTTGTATTAGTTTTTAAATGAACTTTGTGGGTGAGCAGTCATTGGTGTCTTGGCCATGGGTTTGGTCATATATCGATGGTCTTTGTCGCCTTCGCCATAGTATGCTAGTAATGACAAATCACCCCTAGCCTTATATTTATTCACCCAACATTGCCTTTAAGGATTGTTTTGACCTTAGCTCAAGTGGTGGAGATTTGTGTAACTGCCAAGCCTATGATAGAATACATACTACGACCGTGCAATGAGAGACCACCCCGAAATTGACACTCAGATTAAAGAGAGTATGAATGTTTTGTTCCCATTTCGTGAGGTGTTCGGCTTTGATAAATTCTCGCATAGGAAGTTTTTAAACTCATATTTTCCAAGTCTTTTGGGAGATATCTTTTCAAGAATGATTCTAATAAGGTCTACTTGAGGGCAAGTAGAGTTCAAGTGGGGGGATATTTGATAACATCAAATAGTCCTGATATTTTAGTGTCAATTTCCCCCTAATATGCTCATCATTTGTGTCATTTTGTTGGAATATATACTCTTATTCGTTTATATTTCATTTTCAGGTTAATAATGAGCATTGGAACAAAGAGACGTGGATTTGGAAGGTTATTAATGAAAATACACAAGAGTATGCTGACCGAACAAGAGTTACGGCCTAAATCCACTCTTTACTTACGTCGTAACAAGGATTTATACTAGAAGACCAAAGTCAACGCTAACCAAGGTTACGGCGTAACTCCTACATAAGTTACGCCGTATATATTTCTCAATGACTTAGAAGATTTTCGTAGTCCAAGAAGTTACGACGTAACCACTTGTAAGGTTACGGCGTAAACCCGTGTACGAGGGTTCTACGTTCGTAACCTACTTAGGGGTTACGCCGTATATTTGTCTCCAAGAGTTAGAAGAATTTCGTGACCTAAAGAAGTTACGGTGTAACCATCCACATGGTTACGGCGTAAAACCATGTACGGAAGTTCTACGATCGTAACTTACCTCTAGGTTACGCCGTAGAAGCATAACTAAGGATAAGATCGTCCATGATTCAAAGGTTACGACGTAACTAACCTTAATGGTTACGCCGTAACTTAGTCGCGGCTATAAATACCAGCCCTAATTCCGCATTTTTAACATATCTTTCACCACACAAAACCAGAGGGCGAATTAGGACTTGAAGAAGGACGTTATTCAGTAGCATACAAGCCATTTCCAAGGGAGAATTCACGCACATAATTCATAAGTTTTAGTATTTCATATTACATTTGTGTATTTAATTCCATGTCTTCATTTATAATGTTAAACATTGAATTTACTGCATGTTTTAATATGATCGGCTAAGCACCTTTGGTGTTAGCCTAATAATGAAATTGTTATTGTTATGAGTTAGTTTTCTCGTTTTCATTTCGCTTTATATGTATGCTTTCGTGACACCTTTGTTTCGGTAGTATGGATGCTTGGTAATATCTAGGACACGGGAGAATTGACCATAGGACCCTAGTGAAGTAGATTGCGAAATAGTGGTAAGAATTGACAATAGGACGCCCACTATCTTGTGTGAGACTTGACCAAAGAATCACTTACCAAGCGGAAGTACTTAAGAAGTTAAGGGGGGGGGGGAGTCTAAGTTCCGACAGGCCGGGCTCCTCGTAGAATAAGTCTTAGATTGTAGCGGTGCATAATGACTCGGCCATAGGGTAAACCCACAACCTCTCGTAATCATTAGGTTATGGAATAGGATGCTATGGAAGATAGGCTAGGCGAATTGCTCAACTGAGTCTAGTGACTTAAATCCTCATATGAAGTGATAGAAAACCTTAATTAGAAAACGTAATCATGGCATAACAAGATTAGTAATTAGGCAAACACGTTTCTCTCTATTGATATCTCGTACACATTTATTTTCTTTTATTCCATTTTTTTAGTTTAATTAATCAAATTATAAAACCCCCTTTAAAACCAGTGACAATTAGAACTTAGATTAGATCCGCACGCATAACTCTTGAGACGACCTCGGCTTTACCGACAACTACACTATGAACGACTGGGTACACTGCTCGTTAGTGCATTAGGTAGACATTAGATAGACGAGTACTTATAAATATTAAAACCTGATCAGAAATCCTGCATCAGTTAGATCATGTGAAGATCAGGTAGATCGTGTTGATCGGGTAGATCGCGAGTGAGATTGATACTAGCTAGATTAGTACTCGACATTTAGCTTAATGTCGGAAAATAATGTAAGCGACGCGGTTTATGTGTTTAGGCCTTAAAACACAAGGTTTGTTATGTTAGGCCATAAAACATAACGAGTTTGGTTGTACCCGAAGAAGAACTCGACATCTAGCTTGGTGTCGAAAAATATTGTAAGCGACGTTGTATGGTTTTCTCCGCCAAGAAGGGAGCTTTTTGATTAGTGAAGTAACTCTCAAGTTGGGTACTCGGGGAGTGGAGTAGGGAAAAGAGGAGCTTCGTGACCGAACCACTATAAATCATCATGTCCAGTTTGCGCTTTCTTAACTTACCTCTTTACGTTTATTTTAGCATTTATCGCTTTATATTTATATTTGCATTGCGTTTATCTTTGTGTGGTTTGTTGCTTATATTATGTTGATTATGTTTGTGTCATGGTTTGATTGTGTTTGTGTTGTGGTTTACTTTATACCATCTCTAGTTATTGTATGACCATTGTTGACTGTTGGGTCACTTCAGTACCCAAGTCACTTTAATCTAGGATTTGAACAAAATATAACCTAAGTGTCACATAACAAATAATAACATTCAAGTCACTGAGTGAACAGTCACTTAGTGAGTCACCTTCAGGATGCTTAGGACGAGTATAAGAAGAAACCATCTCCATTCAGTGAGTTAGAACTCAATGAATGGCACCCAAGCCAAAGAAGAAGGTGATGGGTTCAGCAAGTGATGACAATAACTCACTGAACCCCAAGACTCCTCAAAAACTATGAAGACTGAAGACCTAAACACTGAAGTAAAGGCGGGATAAGGCGGGAACATTTGAAAGGATAAGGAGAAGTCCTTATCACTCAAGAATCAAACTTTCCCTGAAAGGCAAAAGTTCAGAATAGTGTCATCACTGTTATAACAACCTAAAACATTGTTTCTAAAATCCGTGGCTAT
The DNA here is from genome assembly GCA_021014915.2 of Artemisia tridentata subsp. tridentata. NCBI lineage: Eukaryota > Viridiplantae > Streptophyta > Magnoliopsida > Asterales > Asteraceae > Artemisia > Artemisia tridentata. The sequence continues at coordinate 72,659,150 of CP139503.1, forward strand.
CTTGAACTTGAAACCGAATACAACTTAAGTACCTATAAGTTATAACTCAAGAATTACAAAAGACTAAAACTTATAACATAAGAACAATCAAGTCGTCACATGCACGCTCAATATCACACGTTTAAAAGTTATATAAAGGGCCGAAAATATTTAAAATCTTGTACACAACTTGTAGTTGTAAATGTGTCTAGATTCAATTTGATTTGAAAATAGGATTTGGTCTTCTTGACTTTCCCCCTTGCTCGACCTATACTCCCCTTTATCTACTCCTCATATAACCGAAATTCTCACCAACAAAATACACACATAAAACCCTAGGAACTAAACAAAGTCGGCTGCTTATTATTGATCCCATTCGAGTGGTGTAAAGGTGGTACATTGGAGGTGTAAAAAGGGCTAAACAAAGGTGGTTTGATCGTGGGTAGCAGTAGGTTCGAAGAGGGTTTTGTTGGTTCAAATCAGGTTCTAATTCCTGGGTTCTTTTGGTCCTTGTTTCATTCCTCATTTCGACCAAGGTATAATCTAATCTTGTTCTTGTTTTTATCTCGACATGAACACATAAAATAAGGCTATGATCGACTAAAAATGATGCGAATGAAAGGTTAATATTGTCACATAAAATGATAGAATAAGTCGCATGAAATGATGAAAACATATATAGGACGATGCTGGGTTTAATTTGCCATTCGAATCTGCACATATATGAGCTTATAAATCTGGTCTTGGACACTTAATTCGATCACTATATAAAATCAATGTGGTTTAATTTCCAAAATACATCAATGTGGTTTGTCCATTGTCCCGCAATACATCCTCGTTTTTTTTTTTTTTTTTTTTTTTTTTTTTTTTTTTTTTTTTTTTTTTTTTTGCACAGAAACATCCCTCCGTTAGTAAAGTCAGTCAATGAGGACTAACGGTGTAAATTACTTCTCCGTTATCTCCTAACACAAGATAAAATATTTGCATCGTTAGTCCTAAGGACTAACAGTGCAAATTATTTTTTTTAGAAATAAACTAAAATGGGGGAAGCCGGGCTCGAACTCGGGTTTGGTCACTCACGAAACAACGCCCCAACCATTGGACTAAGCGTTAAGTGGTGTAAATAAGGAATACAACTACATTAATTAGCCAAGGACGTAACAATTTGACTAATAAATAAAAGATAACTAGGGAGTAATGAAATTTTAAGTGAATAAACTTTCCTCATACTAGAAGTTCACCAATTTACTTTTCGCAATGTAAAATAATTTATCTTCCAAAGATTGTCCTCAAATATCTTTCTTAATATCCACATATGACAAATTCAAGAAATGAAGATGATTATGTGTTACATTAAAGCTAATAATATTCTTTTATCTTCTAAATAAAGTATCATTTATTGACATTCGCGAAATGCATGTGTTTCTTACGATATTGTATAATTTTACAGCTTAGCGAAAGTAGGTGTACGTTTATGTGTAGAAAATCATGACGGGATTTGATGTAGATCAAAGGGCATTGATGATAATATCGAATCTTTCTTCTTTAAAAGGTTTGTTTGATACAATAAACCAACGCTTACAAGGATTGCCAGTCATGCCTTCTAATCCTCTCAAGTCTCAACTGCTCAAGTGATCAATCATTTGGGTACGTGGTGAAAAGACGCATAAGTTGCATGAAACTAGGGTTTCTAACATACTTGCTGAACAAGATGACTCAAGTGATCACGCATGGAGGAGGCGAGAATGACAATTGTCCCTTTCTGGTTTAGGCTTACATCACGGCCTTTACCGACTTGTATATACTCCTGGTATGTTATATGTCCATGGCTTAATGTTGTATTATATCCTACAACATTTTTAGTTCTCAATAATATGATTAAAAAGTTACTAGTAATTAAGTATTTTGAGGTTTTAAACAAATGCAAACTGAAACCTGCAAAAATATCTTCACTTAAGTTTATCGTCTTTGAAGCTTTGCTTATTCCACCTCTTGTTAGGTGAAAAATTATGTCGAAAACATCCGGATGACCATAATGGAACCTAATCATGTTTAATGTTGAAAATCACAAATCATTAGTGATTCATGATTGGTAGGTTTGTGCTAATTGTGAGCTGGAAATAACAATAAACCGACACCTGAGAGGATTGGCTAAAAGTCTGACCAATTGTGATGAAACTTGTCTCTTGGTAAGACATGAACCATGCTAAAGAAGAAACACTGCAAAAAGAAAAAAAGTCAATGCTTGACTTCATAAAGTCGAATCTGATACATTAAAATTTAAAGAAACAAACCTTCCGGTGAATATGTGTTCTCTTAAACCAAGTATTTTAGGACGTTTTCCGAATCTTGGTAGAAATTCTTATAGGAGGTTTCTCATTTTAATCGCTTCTTCCAGATAGTTATCCTGTAAACATGTGTATCAGTTGACTATTACAAAAGTCAAAACCGGTGATGTAGCTGTGGATTGAAACTTTTATTCAGACATTTTATGTCTGAATCTGAATACCACGTCTGAATCTGAATTAGTGGTCCAAAAGTCTGAATTTGAATTGTTTTAGTCTGTTTGTTTTTATAAAGTGTCTGAATAAACAAAAAACAATCCTTTCGCTATAAAACAAACCAAAAGACCCTCCATTCATGATTATTAATAAAAAATCAAGACCAAGATGAGGAGATAAGGATTGAAAAGAAGTAGGTGTAAAGTTTAAGCTTTTCAGATGTAATCAGACATATTCAAATGTCTGAATGAATCAGACCCTATTCAGATGTATTCAGACTTCAGATGTCTGAATAAACAAACAGTCTAAATCTGAAAATGTCTGACCGAATCAGACTTCAGACGTATTCAGATCTGAATGAGCCGAAACAAACACAACCTTAGCGTACTTGGTTCATATCAATTGCTTGCAGAGCTTCACCACGAGTAAAAATTATAGCATGGTTTTGTTTCTCGGGTTTCCCTTCTCCAATATTTGGTGGGCCCGAGAGCTTCACACGATATATCTCCTGCAAACACATAACAAACATTTAAGTATGTTAACATCTTTACTGATTGCTAAATAATCCGAAGTGGTCAGTTTACAGATCCTGTATTTTGTACCTGGTCAAAACCATTAGCTGCTTTGACTAATACAGATGAATAAATTGTTCTTGGCTTCTTATCTTCCCTTTCTTTAACATATGTTCTTTGCTTATTCTCAACCATTTCATCCCTTTCTTCAACAGACGTTCTAGGCTTATTCTCAACCATTTCTCCCCTTTCTTTAACAGGCGTTCTTGGTTTATTATCGACGATTTCTTCCCTTTCTTCAACATACGCTACACGTAGTGAAGGGTACCTTACCATAATGACACAAGTACAAAAAGATGGAAAGTAAAAAAAGTCGCTCAAAGTACCAAGCCGTCAGTCGCTTAGGTCGCTCAACATTGGGAAGGGTCAAAAAGAATAAAATAAAATTTTTCGAAGTTTGACTTTTTGGGTGGAAAAAGACAAAATAGAAGGTCGCTTAAGGTATGAAAAGTCGCTGTAAAAAATCGCTTAAAAAGTACACATAGTGGGCTATGACACAAGTACCACTTTAATGATTGGGCGCTACTTTTTTTGTTGCCACATGTCACCTTCATATTAAGTCGCAAGTCGCTCGGGCCATTTCAAGAAAGTCGCTAATTTGAGTCCTCAAAAGCCGAGCGACTGGGCTAGTCTCAAAATTGCCCCATATAAATAACATTGCTTAGCTTGGAGACTAAGCTAGGTTAACTGTAACACCCCAACCCAGCAAGGGTAGAAGTATCACATTAATGACTTCATATCAGATCAAACAAAGCATACATTCAATAGTAATACAAAGATTCTTAAAGGTTGCAATTGAAATACTGAATACACAAGAATACAATGGAAACAAAAGCTAAATACTAAGTTTACAAATGCGATCCTTCTAATGCTTCTACTTCAGAATAACTATCAAGGTCTTCTAAGTCCAAAAGTCTCTTCACTCATACCCAGCTTCCAACTAAAACCTGCCGCACACGAAAAGAAACGTGCGGCTGAGCTTAAAAATCCCAGTGAACAGATATATATATATATATATATATATACGGAAACGTATATATATATATATATATATATATATATATATATATATATATAATAAACGGAAACGAAAGTAACGAAGCAAAATATGATATAGCAAAATGAGAAAGACAGAAATAAAGAGTAAGGTTTAGGACAGTAATCCACCACGAGCCCACATATCACATCACATAAGCCTGCATAATCTAGAGGGGATACCTCTTAGTAACCAGATAATATGAGGGGTGTCCTCATGTATCCAATGGAGTGATCAGCTCCCACATTTTGTGAAAGACGTGGATTGCACCCATCATCAGTCACCACATATCACATTCCACAATATCACAATCACAATACAACTCTAGGATGCATCCATTCGCCCCCCACACAAATCACATTAGTCATAATAATATAAAGCGCGCATATCACAATCACAATGGGGACGGTGTAACCAAATCACTAGGGCTACACACTAGTCATGCCAGTGGTGCATCACAGACACGGCCATGTTACCTTCATGGCTAGGGAACACATTTGGCTCGGGTATCAAACTGGGGTTAAGGGTCAAAGGTTCATATCAAAGCAAAGGTTCACATGGTCATAATCATAGTCCAAATCTCCAGGTTCACATCAAAGGTTCATATGTCACAGGTTCAAATATCAAAGGTTCATATCACAGTGTAGGGAACATAGCAATGGCTTAGGAAACCCTAATACGAATCAGAATAGAGACCGAAGGCTCCTTATCAAAAGAGCAGAATATCTGTACCTTAACGAATACGCAAGCAAAAGAAATGAAAAGCAAATCAAGTAGGAGATCACTCCCTCTTCACCCGATCTACAAATAATCACAAGATTTTCTTATAAGTTCGTATAATCATAGGGTTTCATTTTAGTTCTCATTCCATGTTAAGTAACTTTGATCATTAACGTTCTCGTATGTCAAATTAAGTATTAGAGATGATCATATTCATAGCTTAAGGTTCATGATGTCTTTTACCAAACTTAGGGTTTTATGTAATTATCATAACTTTAGGGGTTAATATGTAATTCTCATAAGTTAAGGTGTAAAAATTAATTACCATGAAGTTACAGGTGTTCACAAGTTAGGTCCCTTAGTTTTAGAATAATGACGGTTTAAACCCTTACGTTTATAATATAAACACAAAACACCTTTCATTTATCTTTTTAACCTTTTATCACTTCACACAGTTTTAAGTACGAAATTGTCAGGTTTTCAATAAATTATAAGTCGTACAAGAACTCAGTAATAAAATTCCCAAAAATTCCCAGAGATGCTCATATGTCTAAAGTATTTTATCAAATTTTTCCAGATTTTATTATGTAGTATAACTACGTATTAAAATTCACTTAAACCAACTCGTCCAGATTTCTGAGTAATTTTACTATACGAAAAGTTATCAATTAGAAACCCTTTAAGAAAAATTCAAAAAAATCTATAAAAATTCTAGGAAGTATTATACATCTTATAGATTACCCAGTTCAAAGAAATCCTCCTAAATCGACACGGTTTGAAAATTAAAATTCAAAAACCCGGACTGATTTTCCAGACTCACAAATCCGATCAGACACATAATTTTCTAAAAATCAAAAAGTACCCTTCCAGGCCTCTAAAAATTACAAACTAAATTTTCCCAGATAGTTCTTTCAATGAACTTAGTTTTAGGCTTTTAAAACACTCAAAAACTCGATTCCATCATAAAGTTACAGCCGTTTAAAGTCGACCAAAAATCCCACTCAGAATCAGTTATCACAGCAACATATCCATTTTAGAGTTTTTACCATCCAAATCATTAGTTTTTCACTCCAAACGATTTTGGTTGAGTCCATAACATATTTAGGTCATTCTATAACATATTTAACATAATCACAACGAATTATTTCAACACCAAACTCAGCCGATTCATACATAACGATTTTTAGGGTTTGTTAGTTTTATGATTTTATGTGATTAGTTTTGTGATTATTTCAACTAAGATCAAAAGAAAACACAAGAAACAATGATTGAACATAGAAGGTGATACAATACCCTCGTAGACCACGAAGAACACGAACACGACGATAATCAAAACACCACACGAAGCTCTCTTTCTCCTCTTTCTTCTTGATCGACAGAAACAGCCCAAAAAGGAAGAAGAACATGGTTTTTAGGTTAGTTTTTGATTCATAAAATTCGAATGGATCATTGTTGATGTTAGAGGCTTACCTTGTGATGATTAAACACGAGTTAGAACAAGATTTGAAGCCTTCTTTGATGAGTCTTTGGATCGGCAGCCACAAGAAAAGATGAAGGCCGATTGTTTCTTGTTGTAGCTTTAGGGTTTTCCTTTTTTTTTTTTTTTTTTTTTTTTTTGAATGATCGGTATTATTGAGATAGGATGAACCGAATTTTGGTCTTGGGTAAATTAGGAATGATACCAATCAATTTAGGGACTTTCCATGTATTTGCAAATCATGCACTTGGTCTTCTTTTTGGTTCAAGGGGGGGGGGGGTGATGTTGTATATTTGTTTATATTTTATTTTTGAATCCAAAGAAATTGTAACGAATACAATTCCCCCGGGTCGTTCTCCCAACGAAGGTTTGACGGCGAATAAGTCGAATTGGTGTGTGAATATGTGAAGTGAATGAGTGACGTGAAAGATTATTTTGGTGTTGTTTAAACTAAATTATGAAAATTTAAAAGCAATCTACAATTAACAAATAAAAGCACACAAAGAGAAATCAAATAATGCAAATTCCGGGCTAATCCCGAGATTTATAAAACTAATAATGAAGAAATAAACCTAAAATGCAAGATTAAAAACTCAAGGGACTGAAAATGTAATTTATAAAAACTAATTTTATAAAAGAAGTTTAAGAAAATATTTATAAAAACTAAAGGGGCTGAAATTGCAAATTCGGAAAGTTGATTAAAACTAAAAACGTTTTGAAACAAAGACGGGGACTAAATTGTACTTTTTTGAAACTAGTTTAATACACAAAACGTTTTTAAACAAAGACAAGGGCTGAACTTGTTAAAACCGAAACCTATGGACTGATTTGAAAATTCTGAAATTAGAAAATGATTTATACTAGTAAGCAACCCAGGTTCGATCCTAGGCTGCTACAATTTATCCAAACTAGTTTTTTTTTAATTTTTCTTCTTTTGCAAATCAAATAACAACTAATAATCACTACTTTAAAGAAAAGAACAAGCTTAAATGAGCTGAAATGAGCTGGAAAACAGCTTATGCACAGACCAGAGGAGTTTAACACATTATTCGTAAAACAGTCCTAATAAGCTCACAATAAGACTCAACTAAGCAGTTCAAATAAGCTAAAAATAGCAAACCAAAAGTAGAACTTGTTAACCAGCTAGCTTGCCTAGCTTTTGCCCCAAAAATCTTTCATTAAACTCACATATATTGCAAGAAAACTGCTCATGAACTTGAGCTTATGACTGAGGTGCAGGGCAGACTTCCAGCAGACAACCAAACTTGAGCTTATTTTTAGATAAGCTATTGAGCACCAAATTGAGATTTTCTCTTTGATCTAAGTCTACAAGCAGGAAAACTACTCAAATTACTAATCCAATCCTATTTCCACATACTAACAATCATTCAAAGAACCCATGAACTTAGCAGCCACAATTTAACAATAATAACACTGAAAAAACCACAGATCAAACATCAACCACCAATTAATCCACTGATATCAAATCTACAAGAACAGCCATGAGTTTTATTCTTAAAATTCAACCTACAACCTTATTTCATTATCAAATACAATCCAATTCACAACAAGAACTCCAATCTAACCTCAAATACTTAGAATCAAATCATGCACATATAACCTACTAAATGAAACAGTACTCCACTAATTGAAACAGCAATAAGCAACTTGCCAACAACTTTCAAACTAATCAATATGCAAAATAAGTAAACACTACTATCACTCAATATTAAGATCATATGAGCAAAATTAAGCAACAGCTAACCAATGGAATCAAATCTAAACTACCTTAATCTACTGCTATAGAATTGAATGAAAAATTGAAAATGAGAACTCACAATGAAACAACCCCTCAGCTCAACAGAGGGGTTCTCACTATGCTTGCCTGTCTTTAGACAGGCTAGGAGCTTCCAAATCTCCCCTAGACTATCAGCTTCTTCTGGATTAAGCTCAGCTTATTGAATAAGCTGAGTTTGACTTTTGTTGACCTTTTATATTTTTGAGAATAACTGATTAAGGATCCAAGTTAAGCTTCACAAAAGCTATATTAAGCTAAAATGAAACTTGAGAAAAAACGAACTAAGCTTATTGAAGCTTGATTACTGAACTAACATTTTGATTTATTTATTTATTTTTTTTTAATTTTTTTTCTTTTGTGATGATCTGATATTTAAACAAAGTGAATAAACTAAAAACTGAATCAATTATAACTAAATGAGAAATCGGATTCAAAGTAACTTCAAATTTAAACTTTCATTAAAACTTTAAAAATTACAATAATCAAACCGAATAAACATAAACAGAAAATTACAATTGAAATTATAACACTAAAATTCTAAAATTACTTTGACAGCATAACGTTGCTAAAAAATTATTACATCTCAAAATGGGGAATAACCCTCCTCTATTTATAGGCCTAAACCGAACCTTCTGGGTCTTGCCACGCTGGCGATCCTCGTGCTATCTTCAGCCTTCATCACCCTTCGATCACGTTCCATCAATCATGGCCCTCGGATTAGACCCTCTGAGGTGTTCGAACCAATAGCAAGCCGCCATCTGTCCCCGTGTGTGCTTGTTTGCTTCTGACACCTCCTGACATTCTAGAAGCCCTTTGATTTGACTAATAAGCCCTTAATTGCCGTAAAAACGCGTATGGTAATCTTCTAGGGTTTGGGGAAATAGTGAAAATGGGGGAAAGGGTGAAATTTGGGGATCGGATTTAAGAGTGTGAGAGATAAGGTGAGTGTTTAGTTTATTTCTTTTTTTATCTTTGACCGAGTGAAATGTTTGACCGAAGATAAGGTTTCTTCTTCTTTATTTTCTATGGATCGGGTTAAGAGGATAATGGGCCGTATAGTATGATAAGGTGGGATGGGTTTTATGATGTGGATTGGGCTTGTGGAATTATTTAAAATGGGATCCGGTTTTAATGTTTTAAAAGAGTTAAGGGTTTTAAATGTAGGGACTAAATGTGTAAGTTCTTGGATTTTCAAGGGACCTTTGCTGCCATATTTTTAAAGATGATCCAAGGGCTGAATTTGACAATCACTTATACTAGGAGGACCACGGTTGACTTTTTGAAAATATATTCTTTCCCGGTTCCGGTTCTGAGCTTATTCCGTATCTCGTGCTCGTTTTCTTGATTTTCTTGTGTCTTTTGTCGGTTTTCACGATATCCATCCCTGCACATGCAAAAACACAAAAACACAATATCTTTTGGCATTTTGGTCGGGTTTTTGGTTATTTTGGTCCGGTTTTGGTCTAGAAATGGTATGTGTTTAAGCACATACCAAATTCCCCCAGACTAAGCTATTGCAATGTCCTCATGCAATGTTATAAAACTCCCCGATTTTCCTTTTATTCTATTTTTGTATTTTTCTTATTTTTCAAGTGACGGCTTTTGATGACAATCATTATCTATCGATAATTTTTAGGGTCATAGAGTAGAAACACAACTCATAGAGGAGTGACCATAAGGATAAAATTCTTCGTCCTTGATTTTTCACATGCTCCCAAACTAAGCTTATAAACGAGATCACAACCTACTTAGAAATTAGATGCCAACACTACTCATGGAAGTTACTTGTGTAATAACCTTTCGCTCCCATTTTCTTATTTTTGTTTCTACTTATTTTATTTTTGTGAGAGAAATGAATTTCTTCATAAGCTTCTCATTTTCATAATTATTAGTCCGATAAAGATACCAAGTTTAAAACGCTAAGTAGTTTTCCATCTTCTTGCAAGAAAGTTTGCCTTAAAAATGAGGTCCAAATCAAGGTTATTACATACGTCCAAGACTAAAGAACTCATACAAACATGTAGACATAAGTTGTGGAGAAACATCACGTGCACCTCATGTGCCCGATCTAGGGTCATTCACATGCACCTCACGTGCCATCAACTTGTCTAACACTTAAGCACAAAATCCATACATCTCAACATACATTTTTTTTTTTTCTCAACTTTTCTTCACTCAATAACTTAATACCACGGGATTACCGGGTGTTTCCAAAACATCAAACATTCAATAGTAACCCTTAGAAAACGAACCTTCACGGTTTAAATCCAAGACCTTACCGCCTTTAGAAGTAAGGATCCAAGGTCCGATCTCAATCCGAAATCTAAGAGCACTTTACAACTTATTCACTCAATACGGGACCTTGATGTGTACCCAATTTTTAGAGCAAAAATTCTTTTAAGAAGATGGAGAACTAAATTTCGTTCTAAACCTAAATATCTTTAATTATTTATACAATATATGGGGTGAAACAATTTTACGGGAGCAAAAGGCCACAAGTACCTACGACGAGCTCTAAAGAGAACCATTACTCCACGTATGGCATCTAACTTCTAAATAAATTCTATCATTTCTCATTCTTCGCACATTTAAAAATCTCAAATAATGAAATTCGCGAATACTTAGCCGATAATCAGCCACGCATATATAAAGTCGAATACGGGAACTTGCAAACTCTTAGAAAAGAATTCGCGTTTTCTAGCTCCTTATGTAAAAGACTAGCGAAAGCTTTAAAGCCATGCATGTATAAAGTCAAGTACGGGAACACGCAAAAGAGCAGCTCCTTGTGTACAAGACTAGCATAAGCTTATATGATTATCATTGGTTAAGGGAACAAGCTAGGGCTCAACACGCCCGGTCAAGTCAAAATTTTATTCCTACTCTACCCAGCGGAAAGTCAACAAAAATGTCAAAACTTATTATATTTTTGCACAAAATTTTTAAATTTTCTCATTTTTTTGGACTTTTTTTCAATTTTTGAGGAAAAACGGGATTGCATGAGAAAATAGCAAAAATGCAAGGCAAAAATCAAATCGCAAGATTACCCCCCCAGACTAGAACGAGACATTGTCCTCAATGTCTTAAAGGTAAGGGTTCTCCTACAAAAATCTAAGGCCGTTTATTAATTATGCCAAAAGATAAATGTAAAACGATAAGATTTTGGATATTGGATAAGCAGCGGATGATGAAACTCGAGTAGCGTGAAGGAAACTACGAGCACGAGAGTCTTCATCATCGGTCATTCCTGGACACAGCACAGAAAAACAACGAGACACAAGATATGGAAGAGGATCCCCTCCTCTTTATTAAGAAAATAGAAAGAAGATAGATGGATAAGCATGGGGTGCCTCCCACAAAGCGCTAGTTTTTGGTAACCGAGTCACATGAGCTTGACTCGACCCCGAATTTATTTGTCCATGGGGAAAGTTTGGAGATCCGGGACAACCATGGATGGTACGTCCCCTCCAAAATAGTGCTTCAACCTATGACCATTCACCTTAAAGTTTGGACCGTCATTTTGAGCCAACTCGACGGTTCCATATGGAAAAACTTGAGTGATGGTGAATGGCCCAGACCAGCGGGTTTTGAGTTTGCCCGAGAAAATCTTTAGCCGAGAATTGAAGAGGAGGACTTGATCACCAACATTGAAAATGCGTTTTTTAATCTTAGAGTCATGAATCCTCTTTGTTTTCTCTTTGTAGATCAAAGAATTCTCGTAGGCTTGATCCCGAAGCTCATTTAATTCATTAATTTGAAGCTTACGGTGATCACCCGCGGTCTTAAGGTCAAAATTGGCATGTTTCAAGGCCCAATATGCCTTATGTTCGAGCTCGATGGGCAGATGGCAGGCCTTTCCGTAAACCAGCTTGTAAGGAGTACACCCGATGGGTGTCTTGAAAGCGGTTCGGAAAGCCCATAAAGCATCATCCAATTTGTTGGCCCATGAGGCTCGATTTTCACCAACGGTTCTTTCAAGGATACGTTTCAATCCACGATTCGAAACCTCGACTTGTCCGCTTGTTTGCGGGTGATACGCGGTAGAAAGTCGGTGAGTGACACCATACTTGAGCATAACTTTTGCAAATTGATCATTGCAGAAGTGAGTACCACGATCACTGATTATAGCACGAGGAGTTCCGAATCGGGAGAAGAGATTTTTCAAGAACTTAACAACCACTCGGGCGTCATTAGTGGGGAGCGCTTTAGCTTCAACCCATTTTGACAAGTAGTCGACGGCCACGAGGATATACTTATTCCCTCGTGAAGACGGGAATGGCCCCATGAAATCGATGCCCCACACGTCAAAAATCTCACAGACTTGAATTGCATTTTGAGGCATTTCGTCTTTTTGCGAGATTTTTCCTTGACGTTGGCAAGAGTCACAAGACTTCACCAAGTCGTGGGCATCGCGGTAGATTGTCGGCCAATAGAATCCAGAAAATAAAGATTTTTTTAGCGGTGTAGCTGGCACCATGATGTCCCCCTGTGGGTCCATTATGGCAAGCGTTGAGGATGTCAACGGCTTCTTGGCCATGCACACACCGTCTTATCACTTGATCGGCACATATCCGGAATAAGTAGGGATCGTCCCAGAAATAATGTTTAACATCTTTGAAAAACTTCTTTTTCTGCTGGGACGACATCCCTTTCACCACAAAATTCCCCGCATGGTAATTTGCGTAATCAGCAAACCATGGGGTACTCGGATCATTTTTTGAAGATATTTTCCCAAGTGTCTCGAGAGGAAATGTTTCGGTGATTTCCTTATTCTCGAGAACACTTTGATGAGGATTTTCCAGTCTGGACAAATGATCAGCGGCTAGATTCTCTGCTCCTTTTTTATCACGAATGATAATGTCAAATTCCTGGAGCAGAAGAATCCACCGAAGTAATCTCGGTTTAGCATCTTGTTTTGCTAAGAGATACTTAAGAGCAGAATGGTCCGTATACACTATGCTTTTTGATAAGACAAGATACGGTCTAAATTTCTCAAAAGCGTAGACAACGGCCAACAACTCTTTCTCAGTAGTAGTGTAATGAGATTGAGCATTGGTCATTGTCTTGCTAGCATAGTGTATCGGTTGGAAGTATTTGGACTTGCGTTGCCCCAGGACTGCACCGATAGCATAATCGCTTGCATCACACATTAGCTCAAAGGGCAAGTCCCAGTCGGGGGCAACCAAGATCGGTGCTTCAGTCAGCTTCTTTTTGAGAACCTCGAATGCTTCGATGCATTCGGGAGAGAAGATGAACGGAGCATCTTTTTCAAGAAGATGGGTCAGAGGCCGGGCGATTTTTGAGAAGTCTTGAATAAATCGTCTGTAGAAACCGGCATGACCAAGGAAACTACGGATTCCTTTGACGGTAGTGGGATGAGGTAGCTTAGCAATAACATCGACTTTAGCTCGATCGACCTCAATCCCAGATTTGGAAATCTTATGGCCAAGGACTATGCCCTCTTTAACCATGAAATGGCACTTCTCCCAATTTAGAACGAGATTGGTGCTTTCACACCGTTCAAGCATTTTCTCTAAATGGGAGAGGCACGAGGAGAAAGAATTTCCATAAACCGAGAAGTCATCCATAAAGACCTCCATTGTTGTCTCGATCATATCATGGAATATGGCCATCATGCACCTTTGAAACGTGCCCGGAGCATTGCACAAGCCGAAAGGCATGCGTCGGTAGGAAAATGTTCCATAAGGACACGTGAAGGTGGTCTTTTCCTGATCTTGGGGATCAATTGGTATTTGAAAATACCCGGAAAAGCCATCGAGAAAACAATAGAACTCATTTCCCGCCAAACGCTCAAGCATTTGGTCCATAAATGGTAGAGGGAAATGGTCTTTACGGGTAGCATCGTTGAGTTTTCGGTAATCAATACACACTCTCCATCCGGTGACGAGACGTGTGGGAATTAACTCATTTTCTTCGTTTGTAATGACGGTCATTCCACCCTTTTTAGGCACACAGTGGACCAGACTAACCCATGAGCTATCCGAGATCGGATAAATCATTCCTGCGTTAAGGAGTTTAATAACTTCCTTTTTGATGACCTCATGGATTTTTGGGTTAACCCGTCTCTGTTGCTGGACAGCGGGTTTGAAATTATCTTCCAATAAGATCTTATGGGTGCAGAATTTAGGGTCAATACCCTTTATATCAGAGATCTGCCAAGCAATAGCACTTTTATGCTTTTTAAGCACGTCTAAGAGTTTTGTCTTCTCCTCATCTTTGAGAGCTTTTGAAATGATGACGGGAAATGTATCGGAATCTCCCAAGAAAGCATATTCAAGATGAGGAGGTAAATCCTTGAGCTCAAGCTCCGGAGGATTTTCAATAGACGGCTTAATTTCCTTAACGCCGGCCATTTTAAGGTCCATCGGAGGGGAAAAAGGGGTAGGGTCTTCATTCAAAAGTTGTTCAAGCATAAGAATATCCCCCTCCGGATCATAATAAGAATCATCATCTTCCGGTGAAGAAGATGTGTCGGTAGCAAGAAACTCATTGACCTCTTCCAAAAAGAAATCACCTCCCTCAAACGGAGTGAGGGACGGGGAAGAGTCGGAGATGATCGGTGAAGAAATAGTAGACGGAGAAGAATCATCAATAGAGGTAGAAGAAGAATCCAAAGTGGGATTTCCACTAGCAAAACCGAGAATCTCTTGAGCATACTCCTCCGTAGTGACGTCAATAATATCAATACGGTTCACGGACATGCAATTATCGTTGGAGGAGTATCTCGCGGTTTGATCCAAATCGAAAGTCACGGCTTCATTACCAACTCGCAAGGTAATCTCTTCATCATAAACATCAATCAACGCGCGCCCGGTTCTTAAGAATCCTCTCCCGAGAATGAGAGGAACTCGCGGATCGGCATCAAATTCGACAATCACAAAGTCTGCCGGAAAATGGAACTTTCCCACATTAACGTAGACATCTTCGGCGATTCCAATTGGTCGAGTGATTGATCGATCTGCGAGCTCGAGAGTCATGCGGGTCGGAGTGAGAGCGGGGAGAGATAATTTTTCCCAGACGGACTTAGGCATTAGGTTAATGCTAGCGCCAAGATCGGCCAAGGCGAAACATTGAACCATCACCGGAAAATTGCACGGAATAAGGAACTTTCCGGGATCTCCTAGCTTTTCCGGAAGCTTTTTAAGGAGAACCGCGGAACATTGTTCATTTAACGGGGTTGTTTTTGCCATCTCAAACAATTTATCTTTGTTGCTCAGCAAATTCTTCACCATCGATGCAAACTTCGGCATTAAGAGAGCAGCATCCGCAAAGCTAATTTCGAAACTCATATCTTGAAAGATTTGATAGAATTTCTCCATCTGATGCGTATTCTTATCATGGTGCTTTTGTTCATCAAGTCGCGACGGATACGGAAGTTTTATCTTAACGGGAACCTCTTGTTCAAAATTAACTTTCCCTTTTCCTTTTGTCGATTGGACAACCGGAGGTTGGATGTCTTCGGTCCTTCCGTTATTAGTAGGAAGTGCCGTATCCGTTGTCACCTCGGTTTCACGGGCGACTACCTTGGGAGGAAGAGAAGAAGAGGTAGTCGGAGCCGTAGGTCCATCATAACAAACACCACTACGTGTTGTGATCGCTTTAACATCGCCCCTCGGGTTTGCGATCGTGTTGCTGGGAAGGGAAGTAGTACCCGAACCCGAGGGTTGATCATTTAAACGTTTCTTAATCTCACTCATTTCCTTAGTTAACAACTCTTGAGTTCTCATCAAATTTTGATTTTGAAGCATTAATTGTCGAAGAATCTCATCCGAGGGTGGCGGATTTGGAACAACATTTTGATTTTGATTAAAATTTTGCCCTCGGTTGTTGTTATTGAAACCTTGATTATGAAAATTTCCTTGATTTTGATTCATATTTCCTTGATTAGCATTGAAATTCCCATAAAAATTCCCTTGATTTTGATTTCCTTGAAAACCCCGGTTTTGATTGATTAAAACCATTGTTTTGAAAACCATTATTTGCACGATTTTGATTATTGTTAACTTGATTACGGTTTTGACCTTGATTTTGACTTTGATTATTGAATCCCGGTGGTGGTCCAAGTGAATTGTTTGAACGGTAGCTAAGGAGATTACGATCACCTTGGGGTTGGTAACCATTACCACCCGAATTAGTAGCATACACATTCTCGTGTCCATAAGCCCCGGTGGCCGGACACTCGAAATAAGAATGAGGACCACCACATATTTCACAACCATGGTTAATAACATTGACTTGGTTGGGTGTTTTCTCAATAACAAATGAATCGAATCTCTTAGTAAGTGCGGCGAGAGCATTCATAACTTCTTCATTGTTCTTACTATTAGCACTAGACGTTTGAAGCTTGCTCCTTGAATTTCTCACACGAGCTTTGTTTTCAATTATACCGAACGCCTCTCGAGTATTACGAGCCAATAAGTTTCCACCGGCCGCCGAATTGAGTGAATCTTGATCGGCAAGACTCAAACCATTATAAAAGGTATCGATTTGATGAAGCTCCGAAAAACCGTGGTTCGGACATTTCTCCAACAACTCTTTAAACCGATCCCAAGCCTCGCTGAACGATTCATCAAAGGCTTGTTGGAAACGTAAGATTTGAGCGCGGAGATTAGAAATCTTAGAAGGAGGATAGAAATGGTTCACGAACTTTGAAGCTAGGTCACCCCAAGTATAGATCGAGTTCGGGGGTTCCTTCTCAAGCCAAGTTCGAGCCGCTCCCTTAAGGGAGAAAGGAAATAACTTCATCTTGATCGCATCATATGATACTTGATTAAGCTTAATGGTCTCAACTATATCCGTGAAGTTCCTAATGTGAATGTGAGGATCTTCACTCTCGAACCCGTGGTAAGAGATACTAGTGATGAGGTTCAATAACCCGTGATTGATTTCAAATTGATTAGCAAGTATGTCGGGAATCACAATGGCCCTTCGCACACCATTAAATGGTGTTTGAAGTTGTTCCTCCATCGGACGGAGGTCGGGGCCCGGTTGTGCTCCTTGATTAGGCTCCACCGGAGGAGCTTGATTGTCGTTCATTTCCTCAACGTTTGGGAAATGAGCACGGTGTGTGTGTCGAATTACCCTTTCGGGATTTGATAATGGAGAAATAAGATTTTGAGAAGATGAGCGGGTGTTCATACACCAAAAAGGAAACAAAAATGAAAATCAAAAATCTTTTTGTATTTTTGGTTGGGAATTATTTTTGGCTTTTTTAATATATTAAAAAACAAAAGACTTTATTTTCTTTTTGGTAACCGTTACGTTAACCGTAACCGTTTCCTTTAAAACTACGCGCAGCGTGGCGGGAAGGCAAAGGTAGCTCCGAAGATGCTTAAAAACCCGCCTTCTTCAGCTCGACAATTTAATGTCAAGCTTCCTTAAACCCCGTGATTAGGTTGTAGTAATAAAGTAATCCGAGAACGATTAATTTCACGATTTGTTTTGTTGTTATTTGGAATGGTTTACAACCGCCCTCCTTCAACGGAAGACGGAGGATGTTTATTAATGATGTATTTATGAAAACACTTTAGGAAAAGTGTTTTATTTATTATATTTTTGTATTTTTATTTTTATAAAAAACAATAACTTCCAAGGAAGGATCTTCAAATCACAAAAACAACGGACGAAATCGACGCACTCGTTTCAAGCCTTCCCCGGCAGCGGCGCCATTTTATTGATGTAGTATATATTTTTGTTTATTTTTATTTTTGATTCCAAAGAAATTGTAACAAATACAATTTCCCCGGGTCGTTCTCCCAACGAAGGTTTGACGGCGAATAAGTCGAATCGGTGTGTGAATATGTGAAGTGAATGAGTGACGTGAAAGATTATTTTGGTGTTGTTTAAACTAAATTATGAAAATTTAAAAGCAATCTACAATTAACAAATAAAAGCACACAAAGAGAAATCAAATAATGCAAATTCCGGGCTAATCCCGAGATTTATAAAACTAATAATGAAGAAATAAACCTAAAATGCAAGATTAAAAACTCAAGGGACTGAAAATGTAATTTATAAAAACTAATTTTATAAAAGAAGTTTAAGAAAATATTTATAAAAACTAAAGGGGCTGAAATTGCAAATTCGGAAAGTTGATTAAAACTAAAAACGTTTTGAAACAAAGACGGGGACTAAATTGTACTTTTTTGAAACTAGTTTAATACACAAAACGTTTTTAAACAAAGACAAGGGCTGAACTTGTTAAAACCGAAACCTATGGACTGATTTGAAAATTCTGAAATTAGAAAACGATTTATACTAGTAAGCAACCCAGGTTCGATCCTAGGCTGCTCCAATTTATCCAAACTAGTTTTTTTTTTAATTTTTCTTCTTTTGCAAATCAAATAACAACTAATAATCACTACTTTAAAGAAAAGAACAAGCTTAAATGAGCTGAAATGAGCTGGAAAACAGCTTATGCACAGACCAGAGGAGTTTAACACATTATTCGTAAAACAGTCCTAATAAGCTCACAATAAGACTCAACTAAGCAGTTCAAATAAGCTAAAAATAGCAAACCAAAAGTAGAACTTGTTAACCAGCTAGCTTGCCTAGCTTTTGCCCCAAAAATCTTTCATTAAACTCACATATATTGCAAGAAAACTGCTCATGAACTTGAGCTTATGACTGAGGTGCAGGGCAGACTTCCAGCAGACAACCAAACTTGAGCTTATTTTTAGATAAGCTATTGAGCACCAAATTGAGATTTTCTCTTTGATCTAAGTCTACAAGCAGGAAAACTACTCAAATTACTAATCCAATCCTATTTCCACATACTAACAATCATTCAAAGAACCCATGAACTTAGCAGCCACAATTTAACAATAATAACACTGAAAAAACCACAGATCAAACATCAACCACCAATTAATCCACTGATATCAAATCTACAAGAACAGCCATGAGTTTTATTCTTAAAATTCAACCTACAACCTTATTTCATTATCAAATACAATCCAATTCACAACAAGAACTCCAATCTAACCTCAAATACTTAGAATCAAATCATGCACATATAACCTACTAAATGAAACAGTACTCCACTAATTGAAACAGCAATAAGCAACTTGCCAACAACTTTCAAACTAATCAATATGCAAAATAAGTAAACACTACTATCACTCAATATTAAGATCATATGAGCAAAAATAAGCAACAGCTAACCAATGGAATCAAATCTAAACTACCTTAATCTACTGCTATAGAATTGAATGAAAAATTGAAAATGAGAACTCACAATGAAACAACCCCTCAGCTCAACAGAGGGGTTCTCACTATGCTTGCCTGTCTTTAGACAGGCTAGGAGCTTCCAAATCTCCCCTAGACTATCAGCTTCTTCTGGATTAAGCTCAGCTTATTGAATAAGCTGAGTTTGACTTTTGTTGACTTTTTATATTTTTGAGAATAACTGATTAAGGATCCAAGTTAAGCTTCACAAAAGCTATATTAAGCTAAAATGAAACTTGAGAAAAAACGAACTAAGCTTATTGAAGCTTGATTACTGAACTAACATTTTGATTTTTTTTTTTTTTTTTTTCTTTCTTTTGTGATGATCTGATATTTAAACAAAGTGAATAAACTAAAAACTGAATCAATTATAACTAAATGAGAAATCGGATTCAAAGTAACTTCAAATTTAAACTTTCATTAAAACTTTAAAAATTACAATAATCAAACCGAATAAACATAAACAGAAAATTACAATTGAAATTATAACGCTAAAATTTTAAAATTACTTTGACAGCATAACGTTGCTAAAAAATTATTACATCTCAAAATGGGGAATAACCCTCCTCTATTTATAGGCCTAAACCGAACCTTCTGGGTCTTGCCACGCTGGCGATCCTCGTGCTATCTTCAGCCTTCATCACCCTTCGATCACGTCCCATCAATCATGGCCCTCAGATTAGACCCTCTGAGGTGTTCGAACCAATAGCAAGCCGCCATCTGTCCCCGTGTGTGCTTGTTTGCTTCTGACACCTCCTGACATTCTAGAAGCCCTTTGATTTGACTAATAAGCCCTTAATTGCCGTAAAAACGCGTATGGTAATCTTCTAGGGTTTGGGGAAATAGTGAAAATGGGGGAAAGGGTGAAATTTGGGGATCGGATTTAAGAGTGTGAGAGATAAGGTGAGTGTTTAGTTTATTTCTTTTTTTATCTTTGACCGAGTGAAATGTTTGACCGAAGATAAGGTTTCTTCTTCTTTATTTTCTATGGATCGGGTTAAGAGGATAGTGGGCCGTATAGTATGATAAGGTGGGATGGGTTTTATGATGTGGATTGGGCTTGTGGAATTATTTAAAATGGGATCCGGTTTTAATGTTTTAAAAGAGTTAAGGGTTTTAAATGTAGGGACTAAATGTGTAAGTTCTTGGATTTTCAAGGGACCTTTGCTGCCATATTTTTAAAGATGATCCAAGGGCTGAATTTGACAATCACTTATACTAGGAGGACCACGGTTGACTTTTTGAAAATATATTCTTTCCCGGTTCCGGTTCTGAGCTTATTCCGTATCTCGTGCTCGTTTTCTTGATTTTCTTGTGTCTTTTGTCGGTTTTCACGATATCCATCCTTGCACATGCAAAAACACAAAAACACAATATCTTTTGGCATTTTGGTCGGGTTTTTGGTTATTTTGGTCCGGTTTTGGTCTAGAAATGGTATGTGTTTAAGCACATACCAGGGGGGGGGGGGGGCGGCAATTGCTAGTGTTTTTTTTTTTTTTGTTCCAACTTGTATATTGTAAAGTTTTATTTGTTTATAAACTTAGGTTAAGAGTCACTTAAATAATATTCGTAAGTTCTCAAATTTTTAAATTCGAGGGTATTTTTGTCATTCCGGATTATATTAGTTTCGGGGTTTTACATTAACTAATGGGCTTGGCCCTTATTACTAACTCTAACAGTTGCAATAACGCTCAATCCATCAGCCGTGAAAGATGAAATAGGAACATCATGGAATTTCACCCAAACCAGAATAATAGACAAGTCTTCCATCGAAACATTCGCATTAGTAGTCCACTTTCTAAGTACGAAAGGTTAATTATGAATCAACCACGGACCATTCTCAAGCATCTCCTCTATACCACTGGCAGGAGTAAACTTGAAGAAGAATAGGCCTTTAGAATTCAACATTGTTTTGTAAAGGCCATACTTAGTCCAAGAGTTCTTTGCATAATTCTCAACAACCGGATACACAACTCTTTTACCCAAAATGTACCCATAAATTGTGTTACCAAGCCTTTCCTTAAATTCATGTACCGATGACATTGGAATCTCAACATCAACCCCGTTACTTGAAGGCACCTCAACACTACGAAAATTAGCTTTTTTCTTACTTGCATCCCCCATTCAGCAGCTTGGCGTTGGAGTGAACTCCCACACCTCTAGACTTCGCCAAACCAACCCTTTTATCCAATGCAATGCACTCTTGGATTTATCATTCAATGTTGCAAAACTTGGATTCGACAATGGAATACTTGTAGGCGTCTTATTGGTACCAAAGACAACATCAAAACTTGGGAAATCGTCAATATTGATAGGTTCTTTGCTGATTTCAATCGTCGTTTCCCTAGCTTGGTGTTCCACATTCTTGTTCTTATTATTCACAATCATAGTAGACTTCTTACTAGCTGAATTCGTCACAACATCCTCGTTTTTCTTATTATTTCCACCTCCCCCACCCGAATCTCTGAAACCCCTCTTCATTATCAAACTATGCAAATTATGTTAGTGATTTTGAGTCACTAATGAGATTTAAGTGTAATGGATTGACTTAGATGACCAATGTTAATCATAGTAAATGTTCAACAAGTCAGGGTTGTGTGGAGTACACACTTGTTTGACGTTATTATGGTTATGGATGAAGGTACTGCGAAGGTACTGCTGGTTACATAGCAAGGTACTGTTAGTACACTAAGGTACTGTTAGTATATTAAAGTACTGCTAAGGTACTGCTAAGGTACTGCTGGTTACATAGCAGTGTATATAACTGCTATAGCAGTTATGGCTATTCATCAATTACTATTGATAACTGTTAAATGGTTAATATTGCAGTTATGGAGCAGTTATGGCTGTACATCAATTATCATTGATAACTGCTAATCGGTTATGATTGGTCATATGTATTTATGTTACAACATTCATGTTGTGAAGATATACAGAAATACACACAAGGTTTTGGTTCAGGCATAACAAATATAACTCATTCAAGTTTCTAACTCTGAGTTTTATCCGATTTAAGATTTCGATAGAACCATCGAAATACTTCAATCTGAAAGTGTTTACACGACTCTCAGATTACTATTGTTGTGATCATATACCCGAATCCCCAACAAAGATTGAAGTATTTAGTGATCATGACAACCAGTCAATCCGTGAAAGACATGACGAGCAAGTTTGATAAGTTGGACAAGTTTGAAGGGCAAGATTTTCGTCGCTGGCAAAAGAAGATGCACTTTCTTCTTACCACTCTGAAAGTTGTGTATGTTCTGAGTACACCCAGTCCTGTATGGTCCGAGGATGAAACTTTGGAGACAACTAGGAAAAGGATGAAGTGGGAAAACGATGACTACATATGCCGTGGTCATATTCTAAATGGTATGTCTGATTCCCTATTTGATATTTATCAAAACTCTGAATCTGCAAAGGCTCTGTGGGAGTCTCTAGAATCCAAATACATGGCTAAAGATGCTTCTTCTAAGAAGTTTCTTGTTAGTAATTTTATGAATTACAAGATGGTTGATACCAGGCCAGTTATGGAACAATTCCATGAGATGTTAAGGATTCTGGGACAGTATGTCCAACACAATTTGATGATGGATGAAGCCATCTCGGTTGCAGTTATTATATTGATAAACTGCCCCCTTCTTGGAAAGAGTTCAAACATAGTTTGAAACATAAAAAGGAAGAGTTAAATTTGGTTCAACTCGGAAGTCATATCCGAATTGAGGAAGGATTAAGAAATCAGGAACTTGATAATAATCCTAAAGGAAAGAACCAAATTGGGTCATCTTCTGTCAACATGGTTGAAAGAGATGGAGCCAAGAATTTCAACAACAAAAAGAACAAAAGGAAATTCACCAGTGGTGATGATAAGTATGCCAACAAGAAGGCTACTTTGACTTGTTGGAAATGCAACAAGCCTGGTCATATGAAGAAGGATTGTCGCTCTAATAAGGGCAAGAATGGCGCTGGTTCAAATGGGTCTAAGGATCCTGGAAAGCAACAAGGTTTTAATTCTGGTCTTATGCAGAATTTGTATAATGTTTTACATTATGTTTCTGTCATTTCTGATGCATTTTATGTACAGGATGATGAAGTTGCTTGGTGGGTTGATTCGGGTGCAACCATTCATGTTTGCAAGGATCTTCGTTGGTTTCAAGAATGTAAATCAATTGAAGATGGATCATTTATAAAGATGGGAAACGTTGCAACTGAACCAATCAAAGGAATAGGGCGTGTTTTATTGACATTCACTTCTGGAAAAACTTTATGTTTAGATAATGTTTTATATGTACCTGGGATTCGAAAGAATCTTGTTTCTGAAATTGTGTTGAATAAGTGTGGCTACAAACAAGTGTTGGAAAGTGACAAGTATATCTTGTCAAGACATGGGTCATTTGTTGGATTTGGTTATGTTTGTAATAGCATGATTAGATTGAATTTGGATTATCCTTTGTTTAATGCTTCTGCTTGTATGATGTCTTCTAGTAATAGCAATAATTTAAACAAATTTGAATTGTGGCATGCTAGACTAGGTCATGTTCATTACAAGAGAATGAAAGATATGTCTAAAATGAGTTTAATACCTGCTTTTGACATGACACATGAAAGTTGTAAAACTTGTATGTTAACCAAGTTAACTAGACAACCATTTAAAGGTGTTAATCGGGAAAGTAAAGTGTTGGATCTCATTCATAGTGATTTGTGTGATTTTCATGCTAATCCATCACTTGGACATAATAAGTATATAATCACTTTTATTGATGATGCCTCAAGATACTGTTATGTATATCTATTGCATGCTAAAAATGAAGCTCTTGATAAGTTTAAAATTTATAAACAAGAAGTAGAACTTCATAGACAAAGTTTAATAAAAGTGTTGCGTACTGACAGAGGTGGTGAGTATTATGATCCCGTTTATTTCCAATCAACTGGTATAGTACATCAAACCACAGCCCCTTACACACCACAACAGAATGGTGTGGCTGAAAGGAAGAATAGGACTTTAAAGGAAATGGTGAACTCCTTGTTATCCTATTCTGGACTCAGTGAAGGGTTTTGGGGTGAGGCTATGTTAACAGCCTGCTACATCCTGAATAGAACTCCAACCAAAAATAACAAACAAACTCCTTATGAAATTTGGACCAAGAAGGTGCCAAATTTGACTTACATGAGGGTTTGGGGATGTAGAGCAGTTGTGAGACTAACTGAACCCAAAAGGAAAAATCTGGGTGAAAAAGGTCTTGATTGTATCTTCATTGGGTATGCAGAGCATTCCAAGTGTTATAGGTTTTATGTCATAGAACCAAATGAATATGTATCTGTGAACTCTATAATAGAGTCAAGAGATGCTATATTTGATGAAGAACGGTTTACATCTATACCTAGACCACGAGGTATGATTCAATCATCTTCTAGTAAGATGGTTGATGATGATGTTGAAGGTACTGCTGATGTACCAGAAGGTACTGCTAATGTACCTGGTTCACTTGTTCCTAGGAAAAGCACTAGAACAAGAAAAGCCAAGTCTTTTGGTGGTGAATTTCAACTTTATCTAGTTGAAGGAACAAGAGATAAGACTTTATCTCAACATGAATATTGTTTCATTATTGAGGAGGATCCAATGTCCTTGAGTGAAGCAATCGCTTCAAGAGATGTTTCCCTTTGGAAAGAAGCAGTTCAAAGTGATATTGATTCCATCATGCATAATGATACTTGGGAATTAACTGATTTGCCTCCTGGATGCAAAGCATTGGGATGTAAATGGATCCTTAAAAGGAAAATGAAAGTGGATGGAAGCATAGATAAATATAAAGCCAGATTGGTTATCCAAGGCTTTAGACAAAAGGAGGGTATTGACTTCTTTGACACTTATGCTCCTGTTGCAAGGATTTCCACTATTAGATTATTAATAGCTCTTGCAGCTATACATGATCTGGTTATTCACCAAATGGATGTGAAAACTGCATTCTTAAATGGTGAGTTGGATGAGGAAATTTACATGAAACAACCTGAAGGGTTTGTGATGCCTGGACATGAAGGCAAAGTGTGTAAATTGAAGAAATCATTGTATGGTCTGAAACAAGCACCAAAACAATGGCATCAAAAGTTTGATGATGTTGTCTTGTCTAATGGTTTTTCTTTAAACCAAGCTGACAAATGTGTATATAGTAAATTCAATGCTTCTGGTAAAGGAGTAATAATTTGCTTATATGTGGATGACATGTTGATCTTTTGTACTGACCAAGATTAAGTTGATAAGACAAAGGAATTCCTGTCATCCAACTTTGATATGAAAGATCTGGGGGAGGCTGAGGTGATTCTTGGTATTAGAATCAAAAGAGGAAACAATGGTATCTCTATTTCTCAATCTCACTATATTGAGAAGATACTGGCAAAGTTTAACTTTGCTAATTGTACTCCTGTTAGTACCCCAGTGGATCCTACTGTGAAGTTTCGAAATAATAAAGGAACTCCAGTGTCTCAGCTAGAATACTCTAGTGCTATTGGATGTCTTATGTATGCCATGATTAGCACTAGACCAGACATAGCTTTTGCTGTGGGAAAGCTTAGTAGGTATACTAGCAATCCTAGTACTCTACATTGGCAAGCTTTGGGTAGAGTATTTCAGTATCTGAAGGGAACCATGAATTATGGTCTGACTTATAGTGGTTATCCTTCTGTTTTAGAAGGTTATTCAGATGCCAGTTGGATTAACAACATGGAAGATCACTCATCTACTAGTGGGTGGGTATTCCTCCTTGGAGGAGGTGCTATTTCTTGGGCTTCAAAGAAACAGACTTGTATTACAAGCTCAACAATGGAGTCTGAATTTGTTGCATTGGCTGCAGCTGGTAATGAAGTTGAATGGCTAAGGAATTTGGTTTATGAAATTCCTTTGTGGCCTAAACCGATATCTACCATTTCTATCAGATGTGATAGTGCTGCTACTTTGGCTAAGGCTTATAGTCAAGTGTACAGTGGAAAGTCTAGACACCTAGGTGTTAGACATAGCATGATTCGTGAGCTTATCATGAATGGTGTGATATCTGTGGAGTTTGTAAGAACTCAGTTGAACTTAGCCGATCATTTAACCAAAGGGTTAGCAAGAGATCTCGTGTGTAAGGCGGCTAAGGGGATGGGTCTAAAGTCCATTTAATTAAATCCATGTATCAAGATACCCAATTCCCATTTAACGCAATGTTAAATGCTGAATTCAATGTGGAAAGCTTGTTATGATTGGATTGGAACACATAATTACTTCATCCCATGGTATGTGTTCGGAACTGCAAGATAAAGGAGGTTGAAATTATATTTCTTAATGGTTTTTTGAAAAATTGCATGTGCAGGTGCAAGAGTAAAAAACCACCTATATAAGCATGAAGTTTAGCTGCTTCAAGAAGCTTGGGACTTGGCTTTGATATGCTTATTGAAGGATAGGACACAAGCTAGTAAAATATGTGTGAGGAAGAACAAGTGAATGTGTAAACTGGTGTGTATATTATCTTCATGTATTCACTATGAATAGAAAGAGTTCAATCCTTAGTGACACTCTGATATTCGAATATTTGGAATGCTAATGTACTAATGTGAAATTCAATCGTCTCGATATTTCATTTATGCATCAGTTTGGTGTTTGTTATGTGTTTGCTTTAAGTTAATAAGATTACACTTAAATGGGGGAGGATTGTTAGTGATTTTGAGTCACTAATGAGATTTAAGTGTAATGGATTGACTTAGATGACCAATGTTAATCATAGTAAATGTTCAACAAGTCGGGGTTGTGTGGAGTACACACTTGTTTGACGTTATTATGGTTATGGATGAAGGTACTGCGAAGGTACTGCTGGTTACATAGCAAGGTACTGTTAGTACACTAAGGTACTGTTAGTATATTAAAGTACTGCTAAGGTACTGCTGGTTACATAGCAGTGTATATAACTGCTATAGCAGTTATGGAGTAGTTATGGCTATTCATCAATTACTATTGATAACTGTTAAATGGTTAATATTGCAGTTATGGAGCAGTTATGGCTGTACATCAATTATCATTGATAACTGCTAATCGGTTATGATTGGTCATATGTATTTATGTTACAACATTCATGTTGTGAAGATATACAGAAATACACACAAGGTTTTGGTTCAGGCATAACAAATATAACTCATTCAAGTTTCTAACTCTGAGTTTTATCCGATTTAAGATTTCGATAGAACCATCGAAATACTTCAATCTGAAAGTGTTTACACGACTCTCAGATTACTATTGTTGTGATCATATACCCGAATCCCCAACAAATTACTCAATCCCAAAACCGAGCTAGATCACGATTAGGTTTGAATAATATCAAGTAAGCACCAGAAAACACCTCCACGAATAAATATATTATAAGCGAATGTAGTAAACCTTAAAGTTGGTTAGTGGAATCGAACCTATCAAGAATTAGCTAAACGATTAAGAACATGATAAGGAATCACAACCAGCTTTAGGACCAGAACAAATATATATATATATTTTTTTCCTTTTTTCTTCTTTTGGTAAAAAGAACAAATATATGTTTGCTTAGCAAGGGTCAGCTTTGCTGGTTGTGAATGTTTTGTGAACATATAATCATTCTACAGGCTTTGTACTTGTATTATAAGTATCCAAATCCAAATCCAAATCCAAATCCAAATCGGTCCACTATTCAATCGGCCTCGTACTTGTATCGGATTCCATGACCGTGAAGATGCCTAATGCTGCATGCCTGCATACAATTTTCTTCTTTTGAAATATGCCTAATTATGCTCACTCCATCTCATTGTGAATGAAACATAAACAAAATTGGCTCACATACTTATAACTTATCAAACTTCCACTCTAGCTTGATCAATATTTATAAAAGAACATTTATTTATTTACTGAGACTATTAGCGTATAGACTACAATCTCAGTGTAAAAAACACTTGTTTTCTAAGACTATACATTGAGACGAATATCTTAACCACTCAAAGACATCAACTATATATCGTACTTTATTAGGACTAATAACAACTAGATCACCAAAACTCTCCCTTAAAGTCCCGAGCGTTGTAAGCACCAACTTGACCCCTGTGACACCCGCAGTATTTCTTCTCTTTTCTTTTAAGTGATTTTGCCTATTTTTTCATGGTCAGCCATGGCTGTTTTGCGTACATGGTCTTACAAGATGTAGGCATATAGCAGTTACTTAGCAACATCAATGGGTACGACATCATCAGTTATGAGTTCGTAGACTACTGCAGTTCTAGCGGGTGCATACACCATGAAAGATCGAGGCCTGTTATCATGGACTCCTTCCTGAAAAAAGGTTTATAGTTTTGAGGTAAGAAACTAATGATCTATTTTTTTAAATCAGAGAAAATTGCACATAAAGGGAACCTGGTTTCGGTCAACTTCTATTCATAGGGTATTTAGGGAACATACATTCATGGCAATATTTAAGAACCTGTGTTATTCGCTTTTAATCAAATATCTTTATTTATCAGCTCATCTGATTATAAGTGTATAACACAGGCTTACGCACATTACTTGAAATGGAAATAGAATGAAATCACTTACAAAGGTGAAAAATTCCGCATTGTGATCAAGTCTGCCAAAGCCTCCAAATAACGGAAGATCAGAGTCTAGGGCAATCTGAAAGGTTATTACAGTTGTCAAGTTTGATGCATATTAAAATGACAAAAAGCTATAAAACTATAAACAGTCGAAGCATAAAATTTCTAATGTTCGAAACACAAAAGTTGAGCCGGTAACACTTAAGGCAGTGGCGGATTCAGATTTGTGCGACAAAGATAACCGGTATCAAATACATAATCAGCCGAATGTGCGGCAAAGATAAATTCTACCATTATCAAATTCATAATTATTCGAATGCAGTAAATGACATGCTATTTATATTAGTTAATCTACAAGACTGCCATTTGTTTTCAGGGTAGGCACATGCAGCGGATTACATATGTTCCTTTACGTACTAACCAGACTTTCCAATATAATGCCTAGTTCATTGGATATATAAATAATGGTCGACAATAATCTCTATAAATATTTTAACAAGATTAATATAACAGCTCGATTATAAAAGACAAAAAGTCAAACATATTGTTATTTTGTCTGCGATGCAACTCTGGTAGGGTAAACCTTTCTAAATAAACAGCAACGATGAACACAGTTTACCTTGTATTTTCCAGGGTGTAAACAGCCTACACGGTAGTCTGAATAACTGTTGTGCCAGTGAAAATTAAAGACGAAAACCAAATCTTCTCGTTCAAATATGATTACTCTTTCTTCTTCGTGTTTTTGTGATATGTACTGGTGTGCTGAAGTCATGAACTGCACAGCAATAGTTAATCTAGTTTACATTATAATCTACCAGATAAATCAAGACGCGCTTGCTGAGCGGGTTGCCGAACGGATTAAAACGGCTTCAGGTTATAGCCATTCAATGTTTGTCCATTTTTTATATTCTTTAAATATATAGATAATGCATCATTTAGCATTACCAACAATAATATTACAATGATTATCTGATCTTTAGATATAACGATTGAAGAGTTCAAAATAGACTTGGGAGTGGCTTTAAGCCATTCGTTCCTCTTATATCTAAAAAATTTAATTGGATCCATTTGAGTTGAAACATAACCCAAATCGATCCTGCTATAAGTAAATGGGTCGAAACTGCCACTTGTATAGCCACATTACAAAAAACAAAAATGGTAAACTTGCAGAGAAATTTACTTACATTATGAGCTTCTTCGAGATGCTGCATTGCTAGATCAAATTCTTGTAACCCATGGTATCTTAAATACTCTGCATCCCCCTATGCATATGATTTGAATTATATTAGCTAACAGATATATCAAATGGTACTTTAACCATTCAGAAAAAAAAATGTCCAAAGTTTGGCTTTTGCAGTAAATGAGTTTTCGAATAACATCAAGATGGGTGACTAAATTTATTATTTGTAGGAAAAAAGGATCGATCTGCATTAAAAGATATGAACAATGTTATAATAGGAATATTTGGAGACAAAAGACTAAAACTTTTGTGTCAAAACTGATATGTGTAAAAGTATCATCATGTTTGATAGTTTACTCCCAAATATTATTTTTCTTGAAAATTAGTAACTTGATTTTATATTATATAGATGAACTTACAAGATCAAATCGACGCCTACACTTATCATAGCTATTCCCATTGCCAGGTAAAAATCTCCCATCAGGAAGGCGTTGATCGGCTCTTGGAAAATCTATCCACTCTGATAAAAGGGGAGACATATATTAACATCCATAAATAAGGTCATCATAACTTATGAAGATTATACTTCATAAAAAATAAAAATATAGATGAAATATTCATATGGCATAGTCTTACCAGGATGTCCAAACTCATTTCCCATAAAATTCAAATATCCTTCTCCACCTAATCCCATTGTAATAAGCCTGATCATCTTATGCAATGCTATGCCACGATCGATTAGAGGAGTCGCTGGTCTATCCACTGCCATAAATTCATACATATCCTGTAAAGCACATAAGTAGGTCCCATGAATGATTAGATGAAGGGAAAATTACACTTAAAATCAACGCACTGTCACTTGATTTTTATATAGCCACAGGAATTTTATAATTGTTATTAACATACCATTCAGTTATGACATTATTTTACAAATATCCAGGTCAAAAGTACCCAATGGCCAATATGAAGTATAATCAAATTTGTAAAGTACAATGTAAACAACGCTAACCTTGTCCATAAGCCAGAATGCAATAGTTTTATCACCAACTAGAGCTTGGTCATGACTTTCGGCATAACAAACACACTTTTCTGACCATCTTCGATTGGTAAGCGTGTGAATGATATCCCCCATTTTCCAATCTTCGTCCCTCAACCTTTGCCAAAAAGTACCATAATGTTCAAGGTGCAACTTCATCACAAATTCTCATGTATAATATGAGTACTCTAGCCCTAGGTTTAAGAACGTTTTTTCTAAAAATCCACGTGTCCCTACATTGCCAGTAAGATTATCAAAGAAACATTGTCTGTATTTTATTGCAACGGGCTTTTTTATGTGTTTTTTGAAAGTGATAAATGCGACTTAATGAATCGAAAAAGAAAAACAGTTCCTCCCAACATTACCTAATATGCATCGGGTTCACAAGGGCACAACCATTTCATGCCATGACCCCATGCAAATTGAGAGGGACTTGGTCATGCATGCACTCCATCTCCATGATTATGCATGCACATGCACTAGTATTTTCATGTGCATGCATAGAACATGGAGAAGGAGGTTTTTATCATGCTTGTGTGTAACAGTGGGTGGATTCTTCCTTAGGACCTGGTCTCTATAATATGTTTCGGACCCGTATGAATACCCGAACTTGAGCCATGTTTGATGGGTTTAGCGGTATTTATAAGTAGCCAAGTGAGTTAGAAAATATCCAAGAAAAACAAGAGAGAAACAGGGTACTTTTGGGACAATTTTCTTGCTTAATTTCCACTAATAGAAATTACAAATAAAAACTTGAAAGTAACACCACAAGGCACTAGCCTAACCTTTGGGAGTACTCTTTCGATCAAGGAAAATAATAAGGAAATGGGAAATGTGAATAAACTAGCTAATTCAATTGTGGTGACCACTTAATTCTCCTAAATGCATGCATGACCAAGTCCCTCTTAATTTCTAAGCTTCTAAGGGATCATGGACCCGATACGTATCAATTGTTGGAAAATAACTCAGATCATATGCTAATTAGTGGAGCAGACTTTGCTTGAATATTATGGCAGTTATAGGGTAGTTATATTATTAAAAGTCACAATGGTTAGTATAAGACACAATGGTTACTAACAGTCACAATGGTTGACATGTATATATATGTAATATTGCTGTAACAATTGCAATTATCAAATGAATATAGCAAAGTATTTAGTATCCTCTGTATTCTTCTTGTTTGGTTAACATTTAAATTGTTTAAAGCCTTATTTCCATCTCATCTTCATCAATACCCCTGTTCTTGTCGCATGTCATGTCGAAGTCCAGAGAGGAAACAATTAAAAGTGCCTTCGTGGAAGGCCGCCAACACAATTGCTGGAGGTGTTGAAGTTGATCAATGAAAGCACCGATTGATAAAAGAGGCTTCAAAAAATAATAAACTTAATAAAATATTCCCCTAACCACCAACACGCACACCACCGCCACTTATGGTTTGCAAATACGCCGACCTAAGATCACCCTTCCAAACATTAATGGCTCAAACCCATTCTCTTTGCCATGCCAATCACTACTTTACCTTTTACAATATCGCAACCCCTCAACATCTCTTCATTGAGATGAAACTCTAAGTTGGTACAAATACCTCTTCAACAACCACCTTCTCAATACATGGAACACTTTCACTTATGTCCTTAGCAACCCGACTTCGCCCATCCGCTAGACATATGATAACTATCAAGCTACACTTTTTAAACTTCGCCCATCCGCTAAACATCCACCGTTTCCATTTATCAGGAGTAAGAGTTTGAAAGATTGAGCAATTGTGTTGGCGGCCTTCCACGAAGGCACTTTTAATTGTTTCCTCTCTGGACTTCGACATGACATGCGACAAGAACTTACCATTCTATGACCCCACATCATCACTCAAGCCATTGGGTAGGCAAAACTCATAGAAGGCAAGCTCAGTTAGCAAGCCAAGGACGCTACTAAGCGACTTCCCCTAAACGCCACGAAATCGACGCTCTTCGTCAAAGAACCGAACCAACCCTCGTCCAACTAGGTCAAAAGAAGACCTTGAGTTCCTAAGGAGAAAATTTTACCAATTCTCTTTTACTACTACCATGGTATTAGAAATTTAGAGAGAAAGAAGTGTTCAACAACAAAGTGCATTAGAGATTTACGTTTTCATTTCCTTCCCACGTTGGAAAGCCGTTCCTAAGTTTTAGGCAAGTGGTATTTACTTTTCAAGTATTTAAGTTGAAATTTGTTGGATGAATAAAAAGAAGAGAAGAAAAATGTTACAAGTTTATTTGTTCTCAAAGTCTAGTTTCTCTTTTACCAAGTCTAGAGAGATCGTCCATCTCATATCAGGCTTCAATCAAAAGTGCTTTCATTGCTTCGTACGATGACTATGCATGCATTTAGGAGAATTAAGTGGTCAAAACCACAATTGCATTAACTAGTTTATTCACGTTTCCCATTTCCTTTTTATTTGTCATGTTTGAAAGAGTACTCCTAAAGCTTAGGCTAGTGGCGTCAATTGTTCAAGTATTTATTCGTAATTTGTTTTAGTGGAAATTAAGGAAATTGTCACAAAACTACCCTGTTTCTATGTTGTTGTCTCTTAATGGAGTTGATTATTGAAAACCACATGATCACTTTTAGAAAGCACATCCCGATATCCCCTTAGTTGTATATAATTATTTAAAACATAGGGGTGCAAACGAGCCGAGCTACTCGCGAGCTACTCGAGCTCGACTCGATAAAAAGCTCGAAACGAGCCGAGCCTTGTCGAGCTCGAGCCTGAAAATCAACTCGTTTACTTATCGAGCCCGAGCTCGAGCTTCGCTTATCGAGCTCGAGTAGGCTCTTCGAGCCTTATCGAGCTTCGCTTATCGAGCATATTTGGACATATATTTAGATTATTAAGCCGAGCTTTGTCGAGCTTTGTCGAGTAGTTCGCTTATCGAGCATATTTGGACATATATTTAGATTATTAAGCCGAGCTTTGTCGAGCTCGAGCCGAGCTCGAGCTTTGTGAAAAGTTTACGAGCCGAGCTCGAGCTCGAAAATAAAGGCTCGGATCGAGCCGAGCTCGAGCTCGAGCTCGAAAAAAACCTGACGAGCTGAGCTCGAGTATAGTAAAGCTCGGGCTCGGCTCGGCTCGTTTGCACCCCTATATAATTATTTAAAACATACATTCAAACACCCGCTATGATATGCCATCTTATATGTATGCTAACTTCAGTTTTTGTAGGCCTTCTTATTCTCATTTGATTTATCATGACTAATAAATACTCTGCTTTTACTTCCATTCCCCAGGCACCATGAAACAATTATTGCCTTACTAGATCAACACGTATAAATATGCTTATACGAAACATGTCATGCATAGGGAAATAACTTTGAAGAACTTTGAATTACATACTTGAGAAGCTCAATCCACTTATCAGCAACAGCCATATGCAAACGGTAATCGAATCCCACACCACCATCTTGCACAGGAATGCAGAATGTTGGCATTCCACTCACCTGCACTCCATAAAAAATATGTAGATTATCAACTATTTATTATCTAGAAAAATAGGAAAAACTAAAAACTCTCTCGAATATTTCATTTTAAGATGACTAATTACAAGCCAAATACACCACAGCTAATATTTTCTATATTTTTCAGTACTTTTTTTAATGGAAACACTGGAATCTTGCTTAACACATCCCCCGAACAAAAATGCAACAACATTTACGTTGCAAAAGGAATTTAAAAACAAAGAGAACCGAGAATTGCCAAACAAGGACTTTAATCTGATAGCTTGTAGAACGAAGCTCCTCATCAACTAATTTCCTAGAACTAAATCAGCCCCGTTTGACCTATTACCCCAACTCACTCATTGTGCCACCTCTGCATTTAATTGGTTCAAGAAAAACATCGAATATATATGAGCTAAAGATTTGGTAAAGGAAAAAAAAACATACGTCTTCACCGATAGAGATGACCTCTGGAAATAAACCGTGCATAAGATCATTAACCAGCATCAAATAAACGACAGCATCAACATCAGTTGCCAACCCGAAATACTCGCTGTAGTTTCCAGTAAAGGCTACCTAAACAGAAAACTTGTTTATTAAAAATTGGCTCAACAGTAAAAGGGAGAGTAAAACTACCTCAAAATAGTTCAATTTTGATAATTAGAAACAATATGCGCATCATACTTGTAAACCATGATGTGTGTACATCATTGAGGTCACACCATCAAATCTGAATCCATCAAACTTATATTCATCCAACCACCATCTTGCATTTGAAAGAAGATATCTTAATACCTGAGACAACATTCATAAATTAATTTCCATTTGACAAAATAATTTCACCATTAGTTGAGTTTAGAAATTTATGTTACCTCCCAATGTCCATAGTTGAAAAGGCGGGAATCCCACATCCAATGATAACCACGTTCTCCAGAGTGAAAGTAGTGACCATCCGTCCCGTCAAACATATTTAAACCATCTAAAGTGTTGTTTGATGAATGGCTGCACACAACTAATTACATTTTAGCTAAAAACAATATGTATCAATGGTTCATATTATTATTTTTTGGGAACAGATGCTGCCAATTCTTGTTTCATTTTTTATCTTATTTCAAGCGAAAACATCATATCATAGATGTGTGTAGGACTGAGATCATGAAACATGGTAGAAATGAGCAGACCCACATAAAAGGCGGGCATGCACTAAAGAAATTTGTGGTGACAGGTGGAAGTATAATTAACTTCGCAATATTTCAAACTCAAATGAGTATAACTTTTTAAATAATAGGATTTGGCTAAATGGGCCCCATGAGTTGAAAATCTCTCCAAGGTGTTCTTTTTAGACAAAACTCAGCCAAATTTATTTGTCCAAACTACCATTTGTCTACCTCTAGTAGTAGTTTGTTTCATATACTTGTCCAAAATTGAAGAACTGCTACTAAGTACAGAGTGATAGAAACTTGAATAAACATGATAGCCTAATAGGTATGGTGGCAGGAGTGTGTATTAAGCAGATAAAAATGGCATAAAAATATCTATAATGTAGCAATCAATTAATAATTACCTGTGAACAATATCCATGAGCACGACCAAGCCCAACTCATGGGCTTTATCTATCATAGATTTAAGATCATCTGGAGTACCACAACGACTGCTAGGTGCAAAGAAATTTGTCACGTGGTACCTACAGCATCACATAAAATATACAGATTACAAAAATCGATAGCAACAACAAATAGAGGAAGAATGCAATAAACATTCAATTCATTGATCCAATATGTGGCAGTTGATTCATAAACTTACGAGATGGCGAAATTGGGAGGATTGTGTTACTAGTCAAAATCGGAAAGATTTTATAACGGCCCAAAAAGTCGGTTTGGTTTTGACCACAAACACTTCTGTTCCGGTTCTAAAAAGTAGATATACATTTAATCCATTAAAGATAGCAAAAAAGCTATATTATATTATGGGAAAATTCCCGAACTAGACCAGTTGCCCTATGACTGATCACTTTCTAGATCATTTTTTTGGGTGAGCGGAAACTAGACCGCGGGCAACTGCCACGTTGGGCAACTCAAACCAGTAAGTGACAAGTGTGACTTTACTGATTACGAGGTGATGAGTCATAGGGCAACTGTGATGAGTCATAGGGCAACTGGTCTACAACTGGTCTACTTTGGTATAATAATAGGACAACTGGTCTACTTTGGTAAAATATGTGTCGGACACATGGGGACACATGGTTGGGTGGTGCAAGTTGCCAAGGCTAACGGTCTATTTTAAGCTAGCAAAAAAAAAAAAAATGATCTAGAATAGTAGAAAGTGATCAGTCATAGGGCAACTGGTCTACTTCGGTAATTTTCCCTTATTTGTTTGACACATATCATTTTTAGCTTTATCTTGAATTTGTCCAATTTGATCGCTTAGAGATAAACAATAACCATAAACATGAATACACATGCACATGCAAATGACTATTGAGAAATTACCCAAAGCTTGCGTAATAGGAGTGCTCTTGAATAGCCATGATCTGAACAGCATTGTAACCAAGCTTTTTGATGCGAGGGAGGACGTCATCTCTAAAGTTGGCATAGGTGTTGATCATTGGTTCCTATACCAGATTAAAATATAATCACTATCTTTGATAATAACATGCCGTTAACATTTATAGGAGAAAAACATTTTGATAGGCGTAGTTGCAGATCCACTAATGCTGACCAAGATATACACTAAAGAAAACAATTGAGCTTCAGTTATATATCATGAGAGGAGGAGATACACACCGTACTACTCATTCCCACATGTGCTTCATAGATCCTAAGAGATTTTGGTTTCTTTGGCCGAGGATGTTGAAACACGTATTTTTCCTGTTCATAAATTCACCATAAGTACCAATACCCATAAAAAAGTAAAGATGATTTTTGAGAAAAAAAATAAAAAAAGGAAAGAAGTACCTCTTCCGGGGGATCATAGTATATTCCGTTGTAAGGAATCTCACCAGGAACCTGTACAGAAAACTTGATCCAAGCAGGAATAGAGTCTTTAAGGCCAGATGGAGTATCCATACGAATCTGCAATGTCAGGGTCAAGTTAAGGATGTCATAATCATTCTTACAAATAAAAAGTATGGTTCCATTCGTTTAGAACATTAGCCTCCATAAGTTTGTGAGACCATCTTCCTTTCTACAACTACGTGTTCAAGGAATTTCAGTTTGTCATATTTGAGAGATCATTACCTTCACTCGAGAACCATGAGGAATAGGTGGAGAATTATCAGCATTGTTCGG
The DNA here is from genome assembly GCA_021014915.2 of Artemisia tridentata subsp. tridentata. NCBI lineage: Eukaryota > Viridiplantae > Streptophyta > Magnoliopsida > Asterales > Asteraceae > Artemisia > Artemisia tridentata. The sequence continues at coordinate 72,697,024 of CP139503.1, forward strand.
CAAAAAAATCTCCCAAACACCGAATTCATTCTGTTCATATACAAAAAGATATACAAGTTACAAGTTATACTCCCTCTGTCCCAAAAGAGTATAAAGTCAATTCGGAATCTTTGAGATTCAAATATATTACTATCCAACATCAACATATGACATTGTCATATCCAAAATGTTACAGTTCAAAAATGAAATTATTCATGTTGTATCTTTTATCAGGCATCTCATTCAATAGTAGAAAATCATATTCGTAGTCCATCTGGGATCGATAGATGTAATGATATATAGCCACAATAATATACCAAATTGGACAAGGAAAAAACACAATTCTGTCATCAACATACCCGGGTCATAACGTCAGAATTTGGATTCCAGTTGTTAAAATCTCCAATTAGCGAAGCAGACTATGGTACAAAAAAGATAGCGTCAGTCAATGTAATCTTCAGGAAAAGATAACTTAGGTGTCTAAGAAATGTAGTATTATGAATGTATATCTAAATAACACCATTATCAGCTAAACAATTTCAAGAATTTATGTTTTATTTCCCCATATCATATAGATGAAACACATATTAAGATTTTTTTTCAAATAGTGTCCATAGTTCATACAATCTAATATTTAACCAAATCAACTAAATTATTATTGGAACAAGGTCTCTTTTCTTTGTAATAATTAGACACGTTATTTGTTAGATGTCAACAGGATAGACAACATTATTAAGTAAACTGACCCGATATGGCCCATTTTGACACGTTACACAACCACCCACCATGCCCATTTTTAGATGATTAAAGAAGAAACTTAGTTCAAATCGTAAAAGAGACAATAACAAACCTTAGCCCCAGGTGCCCATTCCCTGTAGGTGATACCTGTGTCACTGGAAAAAAAAGGCCCATGAAGATTAGTACACTAGAGTCGCCACCAAATAATAAATTCATCAACAATAGAACTCTATGGAAATAAAACATGGGTGCAACATGGGTGCATGATGTATTGTAAATGATTGCGTTTTTTAATATAAAGGGCAATAGAGTATGTATAAATCACATAATAGAAATAAAATATATGTAAATAAAATGGCAATAAAGCATTGGCATCTTATTTCATAATAATATGCTTCAACTAGAATAACCACATTAATAATATAATAGACTAAACATTTTCTCAGAAATACCTGCGAGTGAAGCCTAACTTCTCATACCCACGAGAAAACGCCTCCAAACCGCCTTCATACTTGTCGATTGACTCACGTATCTTCTTGTAGTGTGAATACCTGTAGTTAGTTTTAATGACGAGATAAAGCATTATAATTACCACAATTTAAGTGAAATTAATACACTAATTCTTCATACAAACTCCTATGGTTCCAGGTGTCAACTTTGACCCATTTACTTATTAAGTTGATTCAGGCTAATCCCTAACGGGTCAAACAGATATACTAAAAAAGTTGCTTAAAAGGAAACAGGTTGAAAGTTTGTATATCAATTAAGTAACATTAGATATGCAACCATAGTTGACAATAAATCACTTACAGAAAGACTATTTTGCAAGAAAAAAGTTTTTTTTCAGGTCAACCTGACCCGTATAAAAATGTGACCCGTTTTCCCACTTTCACATTCAACAATTGTCCTTTTCTTCAAAAGCAAAAATATGTCTCACCGGTACTCAAGATGTTGACGGTGGTTTGTCAGTAGGGGGTCAATCTCGTATATTTTCTGTCCAGCTCCCGGAGGAGGAATGGATATTTGTCTAATAGCCTCACTTTCTTTGCTAATGTCAGGTAAAGTTTCTGATGGTTCTTCCTCTGTAACTGTGATATCTTCAACCAAAACCGCTGAAGTAACAAAATCCTTTTCAGTCATGTCATCAAGTTGTTCTTCATCTGATTCGCTCTGTGATATCTGAAACAACAATCAAGAAGCACCATGCCAAAACTTTGAGCAAAAAATATTTACTTAAATCGTGTATCAAATAATTTTGTTTAAGGGGGTGTCTCGGACTGCGTTTTAAAATTAGATTATGCACTTTGAATACTACAAATCAGTTAATCAGCTGTAATAAAACGTGCTGCAGGAACATATTGTTTGGATTTGATTTTGCTGTTTGATATAGTAACAATCAGATAATCGACGTATAGCTAATAAGGTCAAGATTGCCCATATAGATGTAACAATCAGTTAATGTCATCCCGAAAGTTTCTACCCGAACTAAAAGTTGCCTAATTTGACCCGAACCTGTTTTGACTAGTTACTCAACCCCACACTTTTCCATCTCGACTTTTTAATCAACTCATCTCATCTTTTAATTTTCATAACCTGAAACAACTAGAACAAAGAAACTTAGATTGCTTCGCTTCTTTTTAATCTCTTAAATTATGGTGTAGCTTCTTTTTACTCTCATAAAAGGTTGTCAGTTCAACCACGTTATGGTTCATGTTTAATTTCTGAAATTAGGAAGGGGAGAAGCTTGATCGAGTTTCAAAAATTAATCTTGGTTGTGATTGTTTTCTTCACAATTTTCAAACTAACTGGGCATGCAAGTTATTTATGTTTTAACTTGGGAAATGTTGATGGAGATTATGTAGCTACAGGCCGTGTTAGTTTATATCCGTGTGTAGTTCCGCCTATAAGTAAATCATATCATTAGCACTTTTAACAATACAATCATTGCAAAATACCTAACCTATTTTAAACAAAATTTTGGTATTCACAACGAATTTGTAGTGATTTCCAATTGTTCAATGTCGACAATGGCATACAATCCCAAACATTATATCCAATCTCCATTTGATACTCTGCGAATTTTGCAGTGTAAAATAAAAATATGTTATTCTTCAGAATCCCCTATAAAATATTGTGGTGATAATACATAGCTTAATCAAGAATCATGGATACTAATCAGTGATGACATCCATATAATACTCTAGTCTTGTCATTGTTCTCGATAAGGCTTATGTACCTAAGATCCAAATACCATAATTTTCTAGCCAAAAGACTGAAATTGGTGTCATGCTTCAGGAACAAGAATGAAAGTGAAACAAGGGTTTGACTAACACGTCTGCAAACCAAACACTACCTAACTATTCAGCTTGCAACTGTTCTTTGACAGAAAAACATATACACAAGTAATGCATTGTCAAGCAGATCATCTCATTCTGTTTAGTTTGTGTGTAAATGCAGGTAAACAGGTTATGCAAGAAGCACATAATTACATTCGTATATGGTCAAATTACGTGATTAAACTGCCTACGGATAAGGACTAGTCATATACCTACATACGGCCCCTACACAATAATCAAAAGTCAAACTCAGGTATATTAACCGATTAACGTACATTAGAATCTTCGGTATCTGCGTCAACAGCTTCCAATTGGTCTGTTGAAGAAGAACCATCACCAGGGGCAAGAACTTGCCCTTTCTCTGTTGCGGAAACTACAAAAGATGGGGATTCGGACTCATACGCTGACCGTCCAGCTAAAAACTTCCCTACAGAAGTACCAAATTAGATGAGTAACAGTCTAGTGACACTACCAATCGGAACCAATAAAAACTGAAACCCCAAACACCACAAGACAATTAACAGGTATATGTAACTTCCCTATCAACGTTCGATAGTTAAATAGTTCATCATTTATAGCCCAACTTGTTAAACCTCCTTTATAAGTTGACTATATTAGAATATCCTAATACAAACCACCGCCAATGTGGCCTAGTGGTCAAGCATGCTAATGTCCTCACAAGAGGTCTCAGGTTCAGCCTCGCAAGGTAAACATCTTGGGGATGATCACTAAAAGGGTTTGGAAACGGTCACAGGGACACGTCAGTTAAGCCGCGCACATCTGAGTCAAAAACTCGCCCTCCCCAGGTAACCTCAATAGGGAAATCCTCATCCATTTACCCGTTTTTCAGATATACTAATACAATGTGGCCCCAATTGTTAACGCCCCGAGTAATCTCAATAAAATAGCAAGGCTTGGATCAAGGGTTCGATCCTTACTCCTTGCAAGGCCGGAGGTCCTTTTCTACCTTTGGTAGAACCGGAAGTAGCCTCTCTACCTTCTTAGGGGTAGGGCTGTCTACATCTCAACCTCCCCCATACACCGTGGAAGACGGTATTGGGGCCCATAACCCGTGGAAGAAGGTAATCGGAGTTACTTTACTTTACTCTAATGTGGCCCCAATAGTTAATTAACATTTCAGAAAGCAATGTCAGTGCCTAATTGAATGAGATTTTACTACAAACACTGGCTGATCATACCATATTACTGCTTCACCACTAATTTCAACATAATTAAAACATAAGCACACTAATTCACAACATTTCATCAACTGCCAAATATAAAACTAAATACCCACATCAACATAAGCAAAAACAAACCAAACCCATATATAAAAACTTACCAAAACATAAAAAAAATCAAACATTTAATAACACAGAATTAAAAGATACTAAAAACTTACTAGTTAATGAATTCTTCCTCAACAAGAATGACAAATTACAAGAATTAGAAGCAGCAACAACAACACTTCTCCGATCACTCCCACAATGAAAATTTGATGAAGGAAGAACATGCAATCTAATCCCAGGAATAGTATACACCATCTTTTTTTTATAAATATTTTTTTTGTAGGACCTTTATATAAATTACTAACAAAGCAAACAATGAAGAAGAAGATTATATGAGATCTACACAGAGTTCAAGGCGCCAAGAGAAGCGTGAACAATTAACTGAAGAAGAAGCATCAGCATGTGAAATGGAAGATGATGGTTTTGTTGTATGCATGCAATGTGGGGCCCATTTATAGGGTTATGTGGACCGTTGAAAATATGGCCCATGCACGTGGGTGGAAGGTTGTGTTTAACTATATTGGAGATTAGATATGAGAGGTACAAAAATGTTGTTGCCTTTCATCAATGTTGTCTGTAAAGTTGTATATTCTAGGGTATTCTTTCTCATTTCTTTTATTTCATTTTCGTACTCCTTTTGGTTCTCAAATAAAAAATAATATCATAATTATTTTTCAGACAAAAAAAAAAAAAAAGTTTTAGAAAATGGCAATTTTACTTTTAGGTAATTGATTAATGTTATTTTTAAAAGTTTGTGATAATAACTTTGGGGGTTTTGCTAAATATTGTAGCATTAAGTTAAAAGGATACAATATTGAACTACGTTTAGCATGTTTTATTTTTAAAAATTACGGTTGAGAGTAGTGACTGATCTATTATTAAGGTTCAAACATACAATGCATGTTCTAATGTCTTATACGTAACTTTTAATACTACGTTTAGCATTTTCCGAACTCTAAATAAAGATAAAATGATAAACTTGATCAAACATCACATTTTAGTATTAGATAATTAGTTTGATACTATTCAAAAATGAAATTCAGACAAATAATGTGAGAAAAAGAAAAGCATTTGCTAGCTATTTATTATGCAAAAGATAACTTTAAAATATGCACGTAAAAGTTCTCCGAAAGTCCTTAAATATACACGTAAAGGTTACTCCCGTGTGAGATGGGTTTGATGGTTTATTACTTGACTTGTCAATGCTTTTACTTCAAATAACTTTATCGAATAGTTGATATTTATTTCTGATATAAGATAAAGGCAGCATAAAGTTGTATTTTTTTCTTTCCAACAAAACCACTCGTCCACCTGGCATTGCAAACCATATCTAGGCAGTGGATGATTTCTAATAGTTACGGTAACCAACCTTTTGGTAGGAATGGTAAGGGCGGGTTTGGGGCGGCCATCCCCATCCCCAAACCCGATTACAAAAATCATCTCAAAACCCGCCCCAATCCTCATTGGGGATCTTATCGGGGGGCCCATTGGGGCGAGATGCTCCTCCAAACCCGCCCCGTAACCCGTCGGGATCCTACCGAGTTGTGTTCTTTGGGCTCGATGCTCAACCAAACTCGTGACTTTCTCTGTTTATTATTGTTTTTACACTATAAACAAAATTACTTTATACAATAACTTGAAAAATCGATAGACCTTTATTAATAAATTGAGCATTAGCCTTATTAAGTTTTCAAAAACAATATTAAACATAAAAAATGATAAGTTACCCGCATCGCAAATCAACTTATTTAGAATATTATAAAACGAAACAAGCTTCCATGATCACAATTTTCAATCTTACAAGCTAGTATTGAAAATTAAAGAATTATATTTTTATTCGATAAAAACTAACGTAATACTATATTTATAATTTTATATAGATATATTTGTATATATATATATGTTTCGGGGAGGGGCGGGTCGGGGATGTTGAAACCTGTCCCCGCCCCAAACCCAATAAAAATCCCCATTAAAGCCCCAAAACCTGCCCCTAACCCGATAAGCATGCCCCGCCCCGCCCTGAAAAGTTCGGGTTTCGGGTTTTTTTTCCACCCCTACCTTTTGGTGTCTTTTTGCCATCTCAATTTCGGCGTAACGTTAGATTCTCTCTTTTAGACCAAACACATGACCTTAAGCCCGTAGTAAGGTGACCATAGTCACAACCAAATATATACCCCACAAAAATTAATAAACGAAAAAACACACTCACAAACCAGCTACAAAGTTCGGCTGCCTGAACGATCGAATGAAGCAAAAATGGCTTCGGGGGCCGCATCATGCTTGGTACTTGTCGAGGGGGACGCATCCTCTAATGTCGACCAATATGATCGATCATTCGATCGACCATAACGACCAGCCTTACACAAAATTATTTAAGCCAATCTGGGTAATGTAAAACTTAAGTGTTATTGTCATGTTTGCACAAAATCATCAAGAGATAGCCTTGTACATATTAGGGGCTTAAGTAATAGGTCAAAACAAATTTGAGAATTTTTTTCTTTTTTGTATAGTTTGAAATTAAACTGTATTATTTATATATGACATGAAATTAGAAGGTTTAATTCTTAAAAGATACACTTGCGCGGTTTTCAACCCATTTAACATGTTTGACCCATTTCTCATATAGTTAATTCTGTACGCCATTACCACTTTGACGCACTAAAGATAAAACATAATTCAAGCAGACAAATTCATATGTGAGTCAAAATCACTATCTTTAATCCACAGCGGACACGGTTCACAGATAGAAGTTATATAATGTAGATATTACTAAGGTTTAGGAATTGAGCGGCTTCAACGACCAACAAATGAATGCTTGTGTGCATCATTCTCTAACACTTAATTTTATTCCATGAAGATGAACATTTTTATTCCATATACGATCTTGAATCTTGGTCCCTGAGTTAAAGCAACGAGTCTTGCAATCATGATGTTGAACAAGGACACTTCTCGATTATAAGCAGAAAAGAGATCCATTCTCATACAATATGAATATACATGGTTTTATTCATGTCCTGAAAATTATGTATACCAATTTCACTATTTGGCTCTACTATGGTGAATTTTTCTTAGGGCATTATGCTTTGACAAGGAAAAGCAATATACCTCAAATGGGTAATCATCCTCCCAATTTATCAGTGTCACGGACAATAGTCTTTGAAGGGAGCACAACGGCAGCTATCGGTTTTTCTTCATATCCACCGCCTTCATCAATAATTAGTCTCAGACCATCAACATGAAGCTTTCCATGGTGACCACTTACCACAATTGTCGGAGTTTTCATCAATTCCTAAATTTTGTCAATGTAACCAACAATGTGAATCAGGCTTTATTTTGTTTTCTAAGATATATGTGAAGTAAAATAGCCACGGAAATTTTAGGTAGTGTTTGGAGGTGCTTCTTCATTGAACTGCGGCTTATGGACGAGAATAATATAATCCGTTTCTTAGAACTAAGGACATTTAGGTCCGTAACTTAGGATTTCCTCAATAGTTAAGTTTCGCTATACTAATCCTTGACTTATTATCAAAATCCAATATAAGTAGAAAATCAGAATCATCTCATAATCCGTTTATCCAAATGCTTAAAGTATAAACTAATTACTATGACCTCAAATCACAATCTAATTATCTAAAAAGAATTCTCTGTTAATAGCTAAAATGTGTTTATGTTTTAAAGTAGTAGAGTCAAAAGTGGACTCTGTAGGGGACGAATGAATATTCCGCATATGCTGAAAATATGAGAATTCAAGTGAGAGATCACCTCGGGGATGTCCCACACACTCTTTCTACCGCTAAGAGGCTCCACCTTAGGGATCCTGGTGTCCTTGGCTTTCAAATATTTAATCTGCTCTTCAACATTTTTCCCTCTCTCCAACCCACCATGAACCGCGATCAATTTACATGACTGAAGTCCATTGTCTGTCTCTATCAACACATCATCCTAATGAAAATTATATAAGCTAAGATGCAAGCATACAAGTAATCGTAAGAACAATAAAGTATATCCTATGAAAGAATATCTAACCTCTTCATGAATCCATACTAAATCAGCAAGAAACTTCTTATGTTCATCTGGAACTGCTTTCATTAAATCTGCAAAAACCCTTATGGTAATATGTTAAACACATTTTGTCTTCTGGAAGTCAGATTGTGATATTTTGATTTCAACATTGATAAGCGTTTATTAGATGTTTGGATGCACATTTTAAACCTTTGTAATTGAAAATTGAATAGTCAAACTCATAATCTGATAATATGTTTAATAATTAATACCGATTATATTTTCTCTCATCGAGTAAACCAACCATGGGTTCATTCTAATGAATAATGGCTATTCCATTAACATATTTTACATAGAACGTACGCTTAGGACCATATAGATCTGCCTATGCTTATCATCACGTCCTCTGCCACAACTAGAATGGCAAATAACCAAATCAAGTTTAGCCTAAAATTAAGGGTCGTAAGGGTCACACCTATCATACATAGGCAATGTCTACGAGTTCATAGCTTAAGTCAAGAAACCTTCATCATTCCAAGAAAGTGTTTGGTTTTGCTCATTTAAAACTGCTGCTTTGGTAGCATTTTGGAATAAGCTGTTTGGAATTAGCAACTCTAAGCTGATTATTTAAGTGGGCGCATATGCACCCAATAAGAAGAAAAGTGCAGTTACACCAACCAATCCTAAAAGCCACTTAATAATGCAGCAAAACCCATCCTGGGTCAAGACTTGAAAGTTTTGATACGCTTTTAAATTTTGAGGCTGTTTTGGATTTGTTATCCAAACTACTTTTCTAACTATTTGAGGTTAAACAATGACATTTACTTAACTAATTTTGTTACTATGCTCCATAAATAAAATGGTGAACAGATCACTTACCATCATACATATGCAATGTCTATTGTTCATAACTAAAGTCAATAATCCTTCATCTAATTTCCAAACAATTGAATGTTTAAGATTGCTTACCAAGCAGTTTATTATTCAAATATGCTGATCTCACTCACTAATAGTAATAACCAATTAGGCATCCAAAATGAAAACAACGTATACAAGAAACCCAACCGTAACCTTCAAACTTAAAGCTACAGTACTTCGATAAGGTTGTGTTTTGGATTTCCTACTAAAACTTTAGTTATCATTTGTAATGCATTAAGACTTTATAAGAGTTAAAGATTTGCAGATGTTTGCCCATGGACAATAAACACTTTAAAAGATAGGTATACAAATCACCTCTAGTAATACTAACCAATGTCCAAGGTTCTTAACTGAAGTCAATAATCCTTCATCTTTCCAAATTCCCTTATTTATTCAAAACTGATTATTTCACTTAAAAAAAAATAAATAAAAAAAAATAAAAAATTAAACATTCAAACACTATCAATCAAAAACACTTATACAAGAAAACGAACCCTAACTTTCAAATCCAAATCTAACAATACTTACAATAAAAAAAAGGTTTAGGAAAATGTATCCATTTATCTCATAAGGGTGTTTGGAATTGCATCCCAAAACTATTTATTTGGTCACTGTTTTATTCTCAAAACTGTTTATAGGTTGTATCAACGCGCAATAACCATTATTAATAAGCAATCTCAAACACCCCCTAACCTTTAAATCCAGATCCAACAAATCATAAAGAATCATATTACATACCAGGGGAACCATGAGGAACACCATAAGATTCAAAAGTAGTAGCAGCATCATAAATAGAGCCTTTATAATCCATCCCTTTAGCACTATTAAACTTAACTTTAATCTTACCACCCCATCTCCTCCCTTGCAAATGCATCTTCTCATATCCAACATCCTTATACCATCCTTCTCTCTCTTCATTCATACTAAACTCACCCCATGTCTCACTCATTTCCATCCCATGCACACTATCAAGCGCTCCCACAAACGCTGCAAATGCAAAGTCATGGTTTCCTGCCAAAAATACATGGGTTTGTTCTGGGTAGTTAGAAGGTAAGGATATTAAGAAATCTAGCACGTTGCGAGTGTTGGGTCCGCGGTCACAGTAGTCTCCAAGGAAGATGATATGGGCTGTTTGGAAATCTGGCCGTGGGATTAGGGTTTCTAGATTTGTCCAGAGATTTTGGAGTTTTGTTATGTATCCATGGATGTCTCCTATGCAGATTGTCAGTTTGTGTTTTGATGATGATGACATGATGTTTTCAGTGGTGGGAAGTGGATTGTGGCATGAAACATAAGTTGTAACGAAATTCGCAACTACAAAGGGGATCTAAAGTACTTATTATTTATTTTATTTTTTTACATTTTAGGAAAATGTTTAAAGATAATCATAAAATAATGTGAAAGTTAATCGTAAATACTATCCTATGTTTAAAAAAATAAAAAGTAAACACGACTCTTTAAGTGTTGTACTTTACTCATATTGATTTGCACATGCAACTTTTAATTTAAGACACTTCACTTTGTGCGTTAAATAGTCGGACACTTGGACTGTATATACTTCATGCTTTCACTGTTGTACATTAGGCTAGACACACTCTGTGACCAAAGCGATCTGGGTCACCGGCAGCCACGTCAGTTTTCTCTCTCCGGCAACTAGAAGCGATCGACCTGCCACACTCGATAACCGATTTTTTTTTAATCAAACATTTTACTCATAACTTTCATTAAAACTAATAACAAGATAAATTCAAATAGTCGGGGACTTGTTTTCTCGAACCAGAAAACTTAAAATTCATTAAAAAATATAAACATTACATAAATTAAAACGAAACTACAAATGAAACTACGATACCTAAATTAAAACGAAACTAGAAATTAATTGAATGTATCATCTGAGTCTGGGTAACCATCTTCAGTCGAAGAGGAATTAGGTGAGAACCAACCCATTTCCCAGTTCTTCCTACGTTCTTCATCCTTCCTGGCTTGCTGCTCCAAACGAGCAGCTTCCTCTTCTCTTTCACGTTGTTCAAACTCTAGGAATACTTCCATATCTTGCTCCATTTGTCTGAGTTGTTCCTCTGATAAACCAAACGGATTTGGGTCTTGGTCGACAACCGGTGGATTATTCACCGGTTCGTTTTCCTGTGGATTGTTCACCGGTTCATGTGGTGGATTGAAAACCGGAAAGATATGTTCAGGTGGAGCATGATAAACTTCATTATGTTCAGGAGAGAGGAATTGTTGAGAAAAATATCGACGTTCAGGAGAGGGGAATTGTTGTAAGAAATCTTTTTTGAAAGACATTTGCAGTTTTGAATTGTTGTGAGAAATCTCGACGTTCAGGAGAGGGGAATTAAGGTTGGTATTTATAGTTGAAAATGTTTTTTTTTTTTTTTTTTTTTTTTTTTTTTTTTTTTTTTTTTTTATTTTTTTGTTTTTTTTATTTTTTTAAATGTGTTTGTGTTTGTGTGTTTAATATTCGGATGAATATGCAAGAAACAATCGGTCAATCAAGCGATCGATATTGAACTTTAATGCCAAGCGACCGACCCTCACATCCCAAGCGACCCAATGTTGGATCGGTCGCTTTGGGTTTTTTCCTCCGATCGACCGATTAAACTCGGTAGAGTGCGTCTAGCCTTAGATTGTGTAAATCATCTCAACTACTTTTATTTTTACCATATAAACTTTAGTTTTATTTTCTTTAAAGAAAATAATATTTATTCCTACTTTTTTTTCTTATACATCTGTCTACTTATAATTATAATAAGTGGGAAGATCAATAAATCAAATTTAGAAAGATGATTAGTGCATTACACATGTTACATGATAGTATGACTAGAAGATAATTAGTAGGCATATTGAGTAGAGAGTAAGGATCAAATTAGAAATAAAAGTAAAATGAGAAGTACGAGAAATAACCACAGTCACACATTTCAGATGCACCTACAAGAATAGATGCATCTCCCATGAAATTCTTTTTCTTCATTTGAAATGTGTGGCTAAAACCATTTCTCATTGTTCTTATTTTTATTTTTCTTTTTAATGGATCCAGTCCCGGTAAGTAGAAACATATTCTCTTTTCTTATCAATTCAACAAATATCAATTTCAGTTTATATTTCTTTGCATCAAATTTGAATTAGTAAAAGATTCAATAATAAGAGTAAAATTATAAAAACATCCCTAACTCTAAAAATATGAACTCTTTCAAAAAAGATTTAAATAATATTAAATGAGATGAAATGAGTATATAATTTAAGAGCAATGCTAGAATCAAAGAATCAAAAAAAAAAAAAAAAAAAATCCACACGCTGACGTGTCAGCGGGTGATTAGTTGAATCAGAGAGAGGAGAAAAAAACTAACACAAAATACACCAATCATCCACTGACACGTTAGCGTGTAGATTTTTTTTGTGGATTCTTTATGTGGTTCTAGCATTGCTCATAATTTAAATCTACATAATTGACAAGAAAGTATGTTTTATGAGAAAACAACGGTGATCCCAATTATTAATCAAAAGTGGTTCCATGTATTTTCGACACGACAAATCAACATGTAACAAGTCAATTGGTCAGTGGATCTTTTCGGACGATTCGTGGCTAAAATAATTACACGAGTTATTCAAACGAGGGTGTGAGTTGTGCTGATTTGAATTTTATAGTGATAAAAATATATTAGTAGTGATTGACATGACTAACTCATGTGCCTATCATAACTAACAAGGATTTTGAAGCACGTGTCTAAATCAATGACAATAAGTGCAATACATGTATCCCAAGTGATTAATTAGATTAAAATTAATCTCAATCATATTTTGTAAACATAAAACATTTTATTTTTATAAGAGTAAATTGCAGAAATCGTCCCTGTGGTTTGCCAAGATTGCAGAAATCGTCCATGGTCTTCCATAAGTGCAGGCGGCCTCCCTGTAGCGAAACTTTTGGATCATTTTGGTCCCTGGTTTTAACTGGCGTTAAGTGGATTCCATTAGCAGTTACACGTTAGCCCTTTCGGCCAACGACCGTTGCAGTGTTCATCCTTTAAACTAACGATCGTTTATAAATTTCTTTTTGGGTTTATTTAAAGTTTTTCGACTTTTTATATACATTTTTTATAAAAAACATATACGTTTTTATATACGTTTTTATATAAGTTATTATATACGTACTTATAACAACATATACGCTATTATATACCTTTTTATATACGTTATTATATACTTTTTATAACGTTTTTGTATACGCTTTTATATAAGTTATTGTAAATGTTTTTATATACTTTTTTATACACGTTCTTATATATGTTTTTGTATACATTCTTATATACGTTTTATATGCTTTTATATATGTTTTTATATACGCATTTATAAAAATATATACATTTTTATATATGTTTTTATATACTTTTTATATGTTTTTAAATACGTTTTTGTATACGTTTTTATATACGTTTGTGTATACGTTTTTATGTACGATTTTGTATACGTATATATAAGTTTTTGTATACATACATATACGTATACAAAAACGTATATATACATATACAAAAACATATATAAAACGTATATAAAAACGTATACACAAACGTATATAAAAGCGTATGCAAAAACGTATAAAAAAGTATATAAAATGTGTATAAAAATGTATATATATTAACGTATATGTTTTTATAAATATGTATATAAAAACGTATAAAACGTATATAAACAATATAAAAAACGTATATAACGTATAAAAAGTATATAAGAACATATATAAAAAGTATAATAAATATATAAGAATATGTATATAAACACATATATACACGTATATAAAAGCGTATAAAAACTTATATAAAAACGTATATGTTTTTACAAAAAATGTATATAAAAAATCGAAAAACTTTAAATAAACCAAAAAATTTAAATTATAAATGGTTGTTAGTTTAAAGGATGAACATTGCAACGGTTGTTTGCCAAAAGGGCTAACGTGTAACTGCTAACGGAATCCACTTAACGCCGGTTAAAACCAGGGACCAAAATGATCCAAAAGGTTCGCCACACGGAGGCCGCCTGTACTTATGGAAGACCATGGACGATTTCTGCAATCTTGGCAAACCACAGGGACGATTTCTGCAATTTACTCTTTTTATAATAAAACAAAGAGTAAATTACATCGTTCGTACTTGTGATTTGTAAAACATTTCGTCTACTGTCTAATTCATAGTTTCATTTTACATGTACAACCTCCATTTTTCAATAGTCATTCTCTTTAATTTTTGTTAAATTTTTCTCTCAAATCCCTTATGTACCTTGTACCCTGAGGATAAGATAGTCTCTCTATATCTCTATTTCTTTCTAGTTAGTCTCTTTATCAACCTTAATATATGGTAGTGAAAACTTTGTTAGCATTGAAAGGGTTGAAGAATTAAAAAGATATTTTTTGTGTAAGGTTTTAAGGAAATGAAAACCCTCCCTACACCAGGATAGTTACCGGGTCAATACATAATTTATCGGATATCACAAAGTTGGTTTTTGGTATTGAAGACAGACATTATGGATCCAGTGATGTAATGCACAAACCCTTCTTAGCCACTTAAGTTCTTCTAAAAAATATATTGTTTCACTTTTCACGGAGATTGCACACGTTCTTTATCGAATTCTAACTCCGAGAAAGTTGATATTGAAACATGTGGCAGTCTGCTCTAGCCTCCGCTCACCAAAAAAAAATCAAAATGCACTTATCGAGTATAGAGTCAATGAGATTTATCATAAAATCTTCCTAGGAAACATACAAATTTGTACACTTGTATTTCACAATAAAGAATACAACTTGTACTTGTCATTATGCATATCCTTAAAATATTGTCGGAACATTCATAGAGATACCTAAATTTGGCATTCCACGATGATTGAAAGGAAATTCTACAAGCGCCAACATCAAACAACACTTAAAGTAGGTCACTTGGTTGATTCTTTATTGATTAAAATAGTGTAAACTGTTAATCTATGTTATCTAGGTGTTCGTGATTAGCAAGCTTTAATAGCTTTCATGGAACTGACGCAGTGGGATTTAATATTGATCTTTCACGAGGATCATCAGGAAATCCTACCAGTGTAAACATCACACCAGCACTGAACGTAGGTCACTAAGTTGTTTCTTTAATAACTTAACAAAGTATTAACTAGAAATCTGTGTGATCCAGGCATTACCATTATGTCTATAATGATATAACCGAAACTGATGTAGTGAGATCTGTTGGGAATTAAATGACTCAAGACTTAGTACTGCTGGAAGATTACACTAACAGTACAAATTGCTAGTGTATAACTGAAGACTGTTGAAGAACAGCTAACATTACAAAGTGTCAAGTTAGTACTGCTAGTATAGATGAACGTACTGCTGCATGACAAGGCTTTAGAAGACGTGTAGAAGATAAGTATGGAATAGATTGTATGTATATCACAATTAGTTAGAATTATACGAGTAGATACTTATCTTGTAAAGGACTCTTTTTGCTATAAAAGGAGGTACTAGGTTATTTAGTTATATACGTTTTTGTTAAGATTCAAGGTCATTGTAACCCTAGTGATATTGAGATCACTCGTATTATTGCTTAATAATATTGAATCGTTTGAAGTTACTTTCTGTGTTCATTGTTCATCAAACTGTGTTACTGTTACATCAAAGTAAACCTTCTAAGTGTTATCAAGTAGATTCCGCATACTTAGTAATATAACCTCAAAGTATCCTTAACACATTCCAAAGGTGTTTTGATCCTCTCAAGTGGTATTAGAGACAGGTTGATACTTTGATTTAGAAGAAAAGATTATGGACATGGAAACCACACAGACTAACATGGCTGATAAGTTGCCTATTCTGAAGCAAAACGATTTTGAGATGTGGAGGCTTCGAATCGAACAGTACTTCGAAGTGCAGGACTATGCACTCTGGGAGATCATTGAAGAAGGAAACTCTTTTAAACCTTCAACATCTGTAACAACAGTTAATGGTGAAGAAAAGACTGTTGTGAATACCTCTCCAGTGACTGCAAAAGAGAAGCTGCAAAAGAAGAATGATGTCAAAGCTAGGAGCTTGCTGATGATGACCATCCCCAATGATCAGCTTCTAAACTTTAGCAAATACAAGGATGCAAAGTCCTTGTTTGAAGTAATCACTACTCGGTATGGTGGTAATGAAGCCACCAAAAAGACCCAAAAGACTCTGCTGAAGCATAACTTTGAAAATTTTAGTGCTACCAGTAATGAGTCTTTAGATCATATGTTTAATAGATTGCAAAAGATTGTCAGCCAACTGGCTGTGCTTGGAGTTGAAATCCTTCAGGAAGACCTAAACTCTAAGTTCTTAAGGAGTTTACCTGCTGAATGGGCTATGCATGTGGTGGTTTGGAAGAATAAACCAGATATTGACACTATGAGCCTCAATGATCTATACAACAACTTTAAGATTGTTGAACAAGAAGTGAAGAAATCTAGAGGTACAAGCTCAAGCTCAAGCTCTGGGAATATGGCTTTTGTGTCATCTCCTAGTACTACAAGTCCAGATGAGGTGAAAGTGGTTGCAGGAGTTAGTACTGCTAACCCTAGTGTTAGTACTGCTAGCTCATCAACTAGTACTGGGTATTCTGAGTGATAATACCTATTATGCATTCCTGACCAGCCAAAACAATGGGTCTATGCTGTCACATGAAGATTTGGAACAGATTGATGATGATGACTTGGAAGAGATGGATCTCAAGTGGCAGATTTCGCTTCTCAGCATAAGGGCTAAGAAGTTCTATCAAAGGACTGGCAAGAAGATCAACATCAGTAGTAATGATACTGCTGGTTTTGACAAGTCTAAGGTGGAATGCTTTAACTGTCACAAGTTGGGGCACTTTGCCAGAGAATGTAGAAGACCCATGCAACAGGATAGCAAGAATAAGGGGTATGAAAGCAAGCCAAAGGCAGTAGAAGAGCCAGAGAAATCTTCAATGGTTATGGTGGAAATTGATGGTCTAGGCTATGACTGGAGCTTCATGGCAGATGAAGAGGAAGCACCAGCAGATGTGGAACTTATGGCCTTCTCTGACTCAGAGGTACTCTCAGCTAAAAGTTGTTCTAAAACTTGTACTACTCTTAAAGAATATGAAACTTTAAAGAAACATTATGATGAGCAGAGGATTGAATTAAACCAAACAAACTACAATTTGTCTAATCATAAAAGAGGTTTAGCAGTCCTAGAAGAACAAACTGTGCATTATAAGAAAAATGAGTCTGTTTTTATTGAGGATATAGCTGTACTTAGAAGAGACCTGACTCTTAAAAATGCTGAGATTAGTTTGCTTAAAGCTGAGTTAGATAAAATCAATAAGGCAAAAGATAATATTCAATTAACTGTAGACACTCTGGAGTATGTATCAAAAGGAGTAAATAAAATTATAGAGTGTCAAATAGTTAATAAGGCTAAGTCTGGGTTAGGCTATAAAACATGTCCACCTCCTCATAGAGGAGTGCCTGCACCCCCAAGAATTGATCTAGAGCATACAAGTTTAACTAAGTTTCAACAGCCTAAGTTAAAGTATGGTTGTAAGGCTAAAGAAAATGTTACTGCTAACAAACCTGTAGAAGCTAATGAGCATTTTGAGAGTGCTAGTGACACCTCTCTTGCTGAGGAGAAGGTGTCAACTGATAGGAACTCAGATGCTCCTATCATTGAAGATTGGGAATTTGATGATGAAAATCAGGTTGTAGCTAAACCTGATATAGTAAAGATAGAAGGGTCTAATGTTCCAAAGGTGGTTAAAACTGAAACTATTAAACCTACAACAAATATAAAACCAGTTAGGAAAACAGTTAGATATTGTGAGATGTATAGGTCCACAATCAAGCCAAGAGGTAATCAGAGGAACTGGAATAACCTTAAGTCCCAACAACTAGGTGATGACTTTGTCATGCATAACAAGGCTTGTTTTACTTGTGGTAGCTTTGACCACCTTCAGGCTTTTTGTCATAACCATCAAGGGAGAAAGATGGTTACAGGGAATAATAGAGTAATTGGGAACACAAGTGATAGGGTGAACTTAAACAGGTCTCAAACTCACCCTAATGCTAAAAGAATGACTCCCATGGCACTTTTAATGAAGTCTAGCCCCAAACCAATTAGTACTGCTCAACCAGCAGTTAATACTGCCAGACCATTTAAGACTATTTACCCTAAAACAACAGTTTCCAGTGCTAGACCAATAACATGTTTTGTAAAATCAGCACAAGAAACTGGAAAAAGATCTTTTTACAAGAAAGCAGTGTTTCAAAACAAAGTTTGGAAACCAAAAGTTAAAACTGCCAGGCCAGCAGTTCATACTGCTAGACCAATAGTTAATACTGTTAAGCCTAAAAACACTGCTAGGGATAAAAGGGCAAATGCTGTTAAGGCCTCAGCATGTTGGGTATGGAGACCAATCAAACCCAATGGTGCATCAATTGTATTAAAGAGATTTGACTATATTGATGCACGAGGCAAACCCAAGTCAGTGATGGCTTGGGTACCCCAAGGAAACTAATTTCCTTCTTTTATGTGCAGGGACATTCATAAGATGGTGAAGAAGATCAAGTTTATGCAGATAGTGGATGTTCCAAGCACATGACAGGCAACATGTCCTATCTTTCAGACTTTCAACCAATGGATGGAGGATATGTTACCTTTAAGGGAGGAATAGGTGGAAGGATTACTGGTAAAGGCACATTGAAAACCGGTAAATTAGACTTTGAAGATGTGTATTTTGTGCAAGAGCTTAAGTATAACCTTTTTAGTGTCTCACAAATGTGTGCCAAAAAGAACAAGGTTCTTTTTACTGAAATGTCTTGTGCTTTCCCAAGACTTTAAGTTACCTGATGAAAGTCAGGTGTTGCTTAAAGTTCCAACAAAAGGCAACATGTACAGTGTTGATATGAAGAAGATTGTTCCTAAAGAGGCTCTTACTTGTCTTGTTGCAAAAGCCACATTGGATAAGTCCATGTTATGGCATAGAAGACTTGGTCATGTCAACTTTAAAACCATTAATAAAATTGTTAAAGATGGTTTGGTAAGAGGCTTGCCTCATAAACGTTTTAAAAATGACCAGACTTGTGTTGCCTGTCTCAAAGCCAAACAATACATGGCTTCTTTTAAGCCAAAGACCCAGAACTCTATTACTCAACCTTTGTTTATGTTGCATATGGACTTGTTTGGTCCTACATCTGTGAGTAGTATTATGCATAAGAAGTACTGTCTTGTAGTTACTGATGACTATAGTAGATTCACATGGGTTTTCTTTTTAGGATCTAAGGATGAGACACCTAGCATTCTTAAGACATTTATAACTGAAATCGAAAACTTAGTAGATAAGAAAGTGAAAGTCATCAGATGTGAAAATGGGACAGAGTTTAAGAATAGAGTTATGGATGATTTCTATAGGGAAAAAGGTATTAAGAGAGAGTTTAGTGTAGCTAGAACTCCTTAGTAGAATGGGGTTGCTGAAAGGAGGAATAGGACACTAATAGAAGCTGCTAGAACCATGTTAGCTGATTCAAAGCTGCCCATCACTTTTTGGGCTGAAGCAGTTAATACTGCTTGTTATGTGCAGAACAGGGTTTTGGTAGTTAAACCTTACAACAAGACACCATATGAATTGTTTAGGGGTAGAACATCTGCTTTAGGTTTTCTAAGACCATTTGGGTGTCATGTCACTATTCTCAATACCTTAGACCATCTAGGCAAATTTGATGGAAAATTTGATGAGGGTTTCTTGGTTAGGTACTCACTAAATAGCAAAGCCTTTAGGGTATACAACACAAGAACAAGGAAAGTGGAGGAAAACCTGCATGTTCAGTTTCTAGAAAATAAATCTAATGTTGCAGGTAAAGGTCCAAAATGGCTATTTGTTCTTGATACTCTAACCCAATCAATGAATTATGTGCCAGTTGTTGCAGGAACATTTTCTAATGATTTTGTAGGTTCTGAAGATGATGTTGCAACAGATAAATCAAGTTTGGGAAAGGAGAAAGATCAAGATCATATACTGATGCCAATATGGAACAGTGTAGATTCATCTTCAAAGAATGGTGAGCCTTCTACTAATGAAAACAAAGAATGTTTTGAAGATGGAAACAATAAAGATGGAGCTGAAGAACATGAGAATCAAGAAAATAGTACAAATGAAGATTGTACTGCTGAGCCTCAAGTTGGTACTGCTGGGCAACATATTCATACTGCTGGCCCATCAGGTCCTTCTACTGATGATTTCTCAGAAGATGAAGTGGATATCAACAATTTGCCACTCACATATCAAGTTCCCACCACTCCACACACAAGAATACACAAAGATCACTCCCTAGACAATGTGATTGGAGACATATAGTCTGGTGTGAAGACAAGAATACAGACCATGTCTTCAGATCAACAAGGCTTTCTTAGTGCTGTTTATGAAGAAAAGAAGCATGAAGATGCCAACACATGTCTATTTGTATGTTTCCTTTCCCAATCAGAACCCAAGAACATACTTAAAGCCTTAGAAGACTCAAGCTGGGTAGAAGCTATGCAAGAAGAGCTTCTCCAATTCAAGATTCAGAAGGTTTGGGTATTGGTTGATTTATCCAAAGGTATGAGAGTCATTGGAACTAAATGGGTTTTTAGAAACAAGAGGGATGAAAGGGGGATAGTGGTCAGAAACAAGGCAAGACTTGTAGCACAGGGGTATACACAAGAAGAGGGGATAGACTATGAAGAGGTTTTTGCACCTGTAGCTAGGATTGAAGCCATAAGATTGTTCTTAGCTTATGCTTCTTTCATAGGCTTTACTGTTTACCAAATGGATGTCAAGAGTGTCTTTCTCTATGGTACTATTGAAAAGGAGGTATATGTTTCTCAACCTCCAGGTTTTGAAGATCCAGAACATCCTGACAAGGTATAAAAGGTGGTGAAAGCTCTTTATGGCTTGCATCAAGCTCCAAGGGCCTGGTATGAAACATTAGCTACTTATTTGTTAAAGAATGAATTCCAAAGAGCCAAGATTGATCAGACTCTATTTATCAAGAAGAACAAGGGGGATATCTTACTGGTACAGGTTTATGTGGATGATATTATATTTGGATCCACAAAGAAGAAGATGTGCTTAGAATTTGAGAAACTTATGCATGATAAGTTTCAGATGAGTTCCATGTGGGTACTTATCTTCTTTTTGGGGTTGCAAGTGAAGCAATCAACTGAAGGCATATTTATCAGTCAAGATAAATATGTGATTGAGATACTAAGGAAATTTCAATTTACTGATGCTAAAGTGGCAAGCACACCTGTTGATCCAGAGAAACCTTTGCTTAAAGATGCTGATGAAGAAAGTGTTGATGTACACACCTACAGGTCAATGATAGGGTCCTTGTTGTATCTTACTTCATCAAGATCAGATATTATGTTTGATGTGTGTGTCTGTGCAAGGTTTCAAGTTATTCCAAAGGCTTCCCATTTAACTGCTGTAAAGAGGATCTTTAGGTCCCTTTAGGTTCAACCTAAGTTGGGTCTATGGTATCCTAGGGAATCACCTTTTGATTTGGTGGCATACTCAGACAGTGATTATGCTGGTGCAAGTATGGATAGGAAATCAACAACAGGTGGTTGTCAGTTCCTTGGTTGCAGACTTATATCATGGCAATGCAAGAAGCAAACAATTGTGGCAACTTCTACAACTGAAGCTGAGTATGTAGCTGTTGCAAGTTGCCGTGGTCAAGTTCTTTGGATTCAAAATCAACTGCTTGACTATGGGTATAATTTTATGAATACCATAATATATATTGACAATAGCAGTACAATATGCATTATTAAAAATCCAGTGCAACATTCTAAAACAAAACACATAGAAATTAGGCATCATTTTATAAAAGACTGCAATGAGAAAAAGTTAGTTCAAGTTGTTAAAATTGATACTGATAAAAAATTTGCAGATCTTCTCACTAAAGCCTTTGATGTTGGAAGGTTTCAATACTTAGTAGCAAGTATTGGGATGCTTAACCCTTAAAGTTTTTAATCTGTGTGGTTTTGTATATTAAATTAGATTTGTACTGCTAGGTTTGTCAATAGGTACTGCTATGTATAGTTTGTACTGCCAGTACAAATTAGGACTGTTTGTTAGAAATGTTAGTCATATGTTTATACTGTTATGAAGCAAATGCCTTGCCATTTGTTTTCATGGTTTTGGACAAACAATTGCAGGTATGGAGTTTAAGCACAAAGGAATTACTAGTGTATTATGTGAGCATCAAATGGTGGATTGGTTGCTGGCATAATAGATTGATTATGGACAGAATTTGGGGGTCCCTTAACAAAGGTTTTGTACCTAAGTTGAGAGATTATTTAAAATATCTTTCTTGAAATCTTATTATGATGTTTTTGCATATGTATTGATGGCATAGTTAGTCAGATAGTAACTGATCTAACTCACTCTCTACCATTTTATACTTTAAGTATAATGTGTTAATCCAAGGACATCTGGTAGAGAGAACAGCGAGCAAAATTGAATCTAACACATTTGTGTTAGAGGCAACACCTGCCATGAGCTGGTAACCCTGTCAAGAAAGCTCTTTGAATAAGTTTATCTGATCACATGCAGTTATTTATAACTGAAATCATTGGTTCTCACACAACTAGAGGTTGCATTAAACCGAAATTATGATTAAGTGTTTGTCTTTACACTTAATCCCTTCAAAATGGTTGTAAGCAGTATTCTTTTTAATCAAAATTAAATTCATACTGCTGAGTCAAAATTTTTCCAAAAAGTTAGTACTGCCAGACAAAAAGTTAGTACTGGTAGGCTTAAGTTTGTACTACTGGATAACCATTTGTACTGGTGCGAAATAACAGCTTCTTGAAAATAGTCGTTGAGAAGTTTGTTGAGATTTTTACTAATCACAATCTTATCTTAAGGGTTTCCTTTTAGGATATTTTAACTTTTAATCTATTATAGTTACTTTTCTTCAATTAAAAGTTATCTTTTATATTGAAGTCGGTCCAATAAAAACCCTCATAAGTCTTCTAAAATATCTCAATTCACTTTCTTCAACCTACTTTCTAACCTAAATTACTCTAATCCTAGCAGTCAAATCAATAATTTACTGACAATAATGGCTACTTTAACCTTTGTCGATAAACATAACATGGTAGCTTATTTGGAAAAACCAGAGGAGGATACTCAATTCCATCATATAGTGGATTTTCTGAATGCTTCCCACATTAGGTATTCTTTAGCTCTTAATCCCACTATCTATGTCTCCCTAATCAAAGAGTTTTGGCAAATTGTTACTGTCAGAACAATTGACAATGGAGACAAAGAATTAAATGCAACAGTAGATGGCAAAACCATCACTATTACTGAATCATCACTTAGGAGGCATATTCACCTAGATGATGACAATGGTATTAGTGCTATGCCAAATACTAAAATTTTTGAAACACTAACCAGAATGGGGTACAACATCCAATCACAATCTTTAACTTTTCAAAAAGGTTGTTTTGCCCCACAATGGAGGTTTTTGATTCATACCATCCTTCATTGTCTTAGTCCTAAGAAAACTTCATGGGAACAGTTCAGTAGCAATATTTCAACTGCTCTCATATGTTTATCAACTGCTAGGACTTTCAACTTTTCAAAACTTATCTTTGAAGGAATGGTGAAAAATGTTGACAGTAAATCAAAGTTTTTGATATATCCCAGGTTCATTCAAACTATTTTAAACATGAGGAAACATCAGCTTCTTCCTCACAAAAATATTTATCCAACACCCAAACTAACCCAAAAGCTTTTTAGCAATATGAGGATGGCCTCAAAAGGGTATAGTGGGGAATAAGTTCCTTTATTTCAATCAATGTTACAGGTACAGGGTGAAGGGTCAACAACCCCAGTTGACTCCCAACACACACCCATAAGCTCAGAACAATCAGCCTCACAACCCACCTTATCACCTGATAGGTATTCATCCAGAGAGGGCTCTGTTGTACCTCAGCACAGAGTTCCTACCCTTCCCCATGTTGCAGATGAGGCTGACATTGGCAGTATAGGAAGGGCTGCCCCTACTGTCATAGGCTTAGAAGCTGGGCAGGAAAGGGGTAACATAAGTAAGACCCAACCTATGGCAACACCTACAGTACCAAGTTCTTTTGAACCAAGTACTAGTGGTGGAATCCCAAGCCAGCCGGATTTATTGGGTGGCTCAGATACTCACCATGTGGTGGAGTCTTGAGTCTTTGCCCCATGATGCACCTCTCCCTGAAGGTAACACATCAGGAAGTGCTAAGGGCAGTCAGAAACATTAAGAATTAATGGATTTATGTACCAAATTGTCTGACAAGGTAAATAGGTTGGAGGCTGATCTCACCACCCACAAGGTGTTTGGCAAGGTTTATACTAAGCTGGTTTTGAAGGTCAAGAAACTAGAGTAGAAAGTAAAGACACTTCAAAGGAAAAGATCAACCCAACTGGTAGAATCATCTGAATCATCTTCTTCATCCAGTTCAGATGCTGGTCCAAGTGAAGACAAAGGTGAGGAATCTTCCAAACAGGGGAGGAAGATTGCTCAATTAGATGAAGACCCTAATGTTTCTTTGGTCCAAGAGGAATTTGATAATCAAGGGAGGCAAGATCATCAAATGGAAGGAGGTACTGTCAGTCAGGTTGAAGGTACTGGTAGTGCTATACAAGGTACTGCTAGTATTCCAGAAGAAAGTACTGCTGGTGGTTCTCATGGTACTACTGGTGCAGTATATACAAGAAGGCCAAAGAGATCAAGAACAAATAAGGGTAAAGCCATAATGGTAGAAGAAGAATCATCTCAGAAGACAACAAAGAAAAGTCAAGCTCAAATTGCTTTAGATGAAGAATTAGCTCAAAGACTCCATGAAGGAGAAGTAGCCTGAGCAGCTGAAGAAGAGAAGATTGCTCAATATTTGGCTGAGCAAAAGCTATTGACTGAAGTACAACAATTAGCTGCTCAAGAAGCTGGTGATAGGGAGTTAGCTGCTAAGCTTCAAGAGGAGGAAAGGTCATAATTCACACAAGAAGAGCAAGAACAGGCAATCTATGACCTTTTGGAGCAGATCAGAAAAAGTCAAAGCAAGAAGAAGGCTGCAGTGAAGAAACCTCCTATAAGAAAGGAGCAATTAAGCTACATGAAGACCTATCTAAAGCACCAAGACAACTGGAAAGAACAACACTTCAAAGGAAGAAGTTATGAAGAAATTGAAAAGATATACATCAATACTCATAGAAGAATGAAGATATTCCTAAGAGGTGAGCTAGAAATAGTTGAAACTGAGACTAGCAGGGGAGAGAAAAGAACAGCAGAGCAATTGGGATCTGAGGAGTCCAAGAAACAAAGAACTGAAGAAGAAATAGTTCAGGAGGAACCAGTTGAAGAAGAATCAGCTGAGGAAGAAGGAGAAGAAGAAATATTGACTGATGAACAGCTCCATGGTATGATGGTAGTAGTTCCAGAAGCTCTTAATGTGGATCCCATTCAAGCCAAACATCCCATAATCGATTGGGAGATACATCAAGAGACTTTTGGGAAAGGATGGAAAATCCTCAGAGTAGGAGGTCAATCAGAGGTGCATAATTTCTTTGAAGATTTAATCAAAGCATTTGACAGAGAAGACTTGGATAAGCTTTGGAGCTTAGTTCAAGAAAGATTCAAGTCTGCTGATCCTACAGATGATAAAGACAAGGAGCTATGGGTTGAGCTGAAGAGGCTATATGAGCCTGATGCAGATAATGCACTATGGATGTTTCAAGCTCATAGTCTGGCTACCACATGGAGATTATTTGATAACTGTGGAGTTCATAGAGTTTCTGCTAAAGCAGGAGTGGAAATCTACATGTTAGTAGAAAAGGATTATCCACTAAGAGCAGGAGTACTACTTGTCATGTTATCATCAAAGCTTCAAGTTGATGAAGAATCCGAAATGGAAAGAGAATTGGTGAGAAAGATATTCCAGCAAGCAGAAGACATGAAGCTCAGAAGTTAGTGTTTGGAAGAGTCCTCACAATCCTCATAAGATACTCATTTAATTCAGAAAAACTTGATGACTTAGGGTAAATCACAAGTTTAAGGGAGGATTGTTGTGAATTAAATGACTCAAGACTTAGTACTGCTGGAAGATTACACTAACAGTACAAACTGCTAGTGTATAACTGTAGACTGCTGAAGAACAACTAACAGTACAAAGTGTCAAGTTAGTACTGCTAGTATAGATGAAGGTACTGCTGCATGATAAGGCTTTAGAAGACGTGTAGAAGATAAGTATGGAATAGATTGTATGTATATCACAATTAGTTAGAATTATACGGGTAGATACTTATCTTGTAAAGGACTCCCTGTGCTATAAAAGGAGGTCCTAGGTTATTTAGTTATATACGTTTTTGTTAAGATTCAATGTCATTGTAACCCTAGTGATATTGAGATCACTCGTATTATTGCTTAATAATATTGAATTGTCTGAAGTTACTTTCTGTGTTCATTGTTCATCAAACTGTGTTACTGTTACATCAAAGTAAACCTTCTAAGTGTTATCAAGTAGATTCCGCATACTTGGTAATATAACCTCAAAGTATCCTTAACACATTCCAAAGGTGTTTTGATCCTCTCAAGATCATATTTTTATGATGATAAATCAATAAAAAATTCACAAGGCCAGTGATGTCATCACGCCAACGCTGAATGCAGGTCATATATTTGTTTTTTCAGATTGTATGTGATAGCTTATCAATATTAGTGGCCCAAGCCCACTAAATATACGCATGAATCAAGCCTATTACCAAGGCCTATCAATAAACATTTGATAACGGCCCGGCTAGAATCCTATGCCATACTTGGCTTGATGGAACTCATCAGGTTATGCTGAACGCAAAGTACCACTGCTCCCCAATTGTCTCTAACGGTTAAGATGTACCATTTGGCAGAGAACATGGGGATGCACAATAAGAACCATTTTGTACGAGCCAAGAAGGAGAGACCACCTGTCCCCCTTGTCTGCTCATCAGATGATCAGCGTGTTGCCTCTCCACAGCTAGGGGTGTTAATCGGTTCAGGTTGGCTGGCTTCGGGTCAATTCGGGTCGGGTCAAATTCGGGTCAAGGCTAAAAACATACCCAAACCCGAGCTTATTTGAATTTGGGTTACTCAGGTTTGGGTCAATTCGGGTTGGGTGCACTAGGGTTGGGTCCACTTGGGTTTGGGTCAACCCCAATATGAGTAAAATGATAGTAAAATTGTTAATACAAATAAACCGTAAAAATGTTTATTAATATTTATCGATCTCTCTAAGTTTTGTCGATAACAATCATAAAATTATGTAAAAGTATAAATCTAAAGGTTACATGTTATTACATTTACTTTTACTATTTACATACGTTAGTTAGAATATATTTACTTGTAATAAATGGAATGTATATAAATGAGTTGGGTAATCCATAACACATAACCCATGAAGCTTGACCCAAAACCTATGACCCATTGCATAACATCATGCAGGACATCAATAATGGGTAAAACCCATGAACCATGACCCAAAGTCCATAACCCATGACCCAAAGTCCATAACCAATGACCCAAAGTCCATAACCCATGACCCAAGATGTCTTTGAAATCATGCATGACATCACATGACCCATAGACCTTAACCCATAACCCAAAACCCGGAATTGTAACCCAAAATCCAGACTAGTACTACCAGATAGCCGGATCCCTAGCTTTACACTGGCCGGATCCCTTTGGGAAGGGATCCACCGGATCCCCGTGAACAGTACTCATAATTGTCTATAAATAGTGAGCCATTTCTCTCTTGTTTCTCACCCCACTTAGACATATCTTCTCTCTATATTCTAAGTTCTCTAACCTCATATCTAAAGATCATTCTTGTAGATTTCTTTCTCTTGTGTTCTCAAGGTTCTTCTTACAAGACGAGATCACACCTTTTGCAAACGAGTCATCCATTCTTCAAGTGAAGAGTTTGCTCGGCTTCTTCATCACCTCAAGACCACTTAGTTGTCTCTTGTTGTTGATACTTCTTCTTTTATTCTCAAAATAGTTGTGATAGTTGTGTTGTTATGTTGGATGGGTTATTCCGTGTAAAGGATCCGGTATTTAGCTTAGTATCGGAAAAAGTGCAAGCGACGTTGTGAGATTTCTCCACCGGTTGAAGGAGCTTGTTGACATAGTGCTTAAGAACTCTCGAGTTGGAAACTCGGGGAGTGGAGTAGGGCAAGGAAGGTGTCCTTGTAGCCGAACCACTATAAACCATAGTGTCTCACTTCTATCCTTTTACTCTCTTTACTATTCTCGCACTTATTTCATTTTAAATACTTGCTTGCATTATCTATATCTCAACTCCAAAGGTTTCACATACTATCAATCTAAAAGTTTTATAAACTAAATTTAAATTGGTAAAAACTATTCAACCCCCCTTCCAGTTTTCTACAATTGGCATCAAGAACAGGTTTTCTAAAAAGTTTTTAAGTAAATTGTATTTTAAAACTTTTTTGATCAAATGGATTTCGAAAACTACAAAGAAGGGCAATCTATGCAAAGACCACCACTCTTTGAATCTAATGGTTTTATATATTGGAAAAATAGATTTGAAATATATGAGAAATCTAAAGATATTGATCTTTGGAATATTATTGTTGATGGGGATTATGTGTCGGTATTTGAGAGCATCTCTACCGACAAAAATGAGGTCGGGCCTGAGTCTAAAAGATGAACAAAAGAAAATGGTTTTATACAATGCTTTACCTAAAAAGAAATATGAAAGAATTTTTATGCATAAACCGCTTAAGATATTTGGAATTGTTTAGTGATTACTCACCAAGGAAACAAACAAGTGCAAAACAACATAATTGATGTATTTGTTCAAAAATATGAGCAATACTTAATATCGGATGATGAAAGTATTGATAATGCATTTGCAAAATTTAATACTATTATTACTTCACTAATAGCACTTGATGAAACTTTTTGAAAGCGTAACCATGTCAGGAGATTCTTAAGGGCACTTCCAGCTAAATGGAGACCGAAGGTAACATCAATAGAAGAATCAAAGGATTTGAGAATCCTTTCTCTCGACGAGCTCATTGGAAACCTCAAGGTCTATGAAGTCGTGTTGGCAAAAGACTCTGAGGCCTCAAAAGAAAAGAAGGAGAAATACAAGTCATTAGCTCTAAAGGCTAAAAAGGTGTCTAGTGATGAAGACACTTCATCTTTAGATAGTGATGATGAAGGATATGCCATGGCCTTAAGGGACTTCAAGAAGTTCTTTAGAAGAAGAGGAAGGTTCGTAAAACAACCTTACGATGACAAGAAAGGCTTTCGAAAGTTCAAGGAAGATAAGAAGGGAAAAGATGACCGAAAGTGCTTCAAGTGTGGTGATCATCCAAATCACGTCATAAGTGATTGTCCCAAACATTCAAGTGGTGAGCAAAAGGCGTTCATTAGTGGTTCATGGTATCCAAGTGAGGAGGAGAAAGATGAGATTTGTCTCATGGCCAAAGACTCTAACGAGGTACGTTCTGATTCTCCCTATTATAGTAGCTCATCTTTAGATGATGAATCCCTAAACTTATAATATAACAAACTTTGCAAAATTAGTCTTAAACTCATTAACAAAAACAAACGTCTAAAAGGTAAAATTGGACTATTAGAAAACGAAGTTTTTGAGTTAAAAGAAAGAATAAAGAGACTTGAAAAAGGTAAAGAAGCAAATGTAAAATGCAAACTATGTGTAGATCTGTGACAAATCGCATTTTTAGGTCATATTTTAACTTTAAAATTTGACTATTCATCCCCGAAAATGTTACTATTCACTATCGTAGTTTTTACTATTCACAATTCTGGCATAAATTAAGTTTTACGAGTAATTATTTACATACGATTTTATGAGTTAAATCGGGTAACCGAGAGACATCATTTTGTGCACCACATATGGACTAGAGTTAGTCTACATATTATTGGTATTATCATTTACATGTTAAGTCGTACATGGGTTTGCATTGTCATTCGTTTATATTTATTATATAAATAAACACTTTTATACAAAATTTTATTCATGAACAATGTACCTGATACTCCCAACAATGGTTCTAACATATTTTTACCTTCATTACAAAGTTACAAAAATCCAATTATTAATTTACCCGGTATTTCAAATTCATTTATTATATATATTCTTAAATATATATTTTTACGATAACTTAAGTATTTGCGAAACGATAATTATTTAAACACCCAATACTTATACAAGATACATTTCCAAAATTTTTACAACTTTATTACACTCCATTTTGTTCCACTAAAATTTATTTCTAACTAACTTAATACCCAAAACAATTAAATAATACATTTTGTACAAATAAAATCGACATATTTTCAATATTTTCTTACACAATCTATGACACCACCATTCCCCCATCCTTTCATTGAAATCAGCCGAACACCCCATGTCCCCTTTACCACTTTTGAAAAAAATTCAATAAATGCATTTACTTATTAATTTTTATAATATAAAAAGTAGATATTTTGTGTATAAATGCAAGAAACTAGCACAACATTTTCACACTTGCAAAATAAACTCAAAAACCTTCCAATATTTTCAGAACATTCGGCCAAGCAAGAAAAAGAGAAAAAGAAGTTCGATTTCGATAGTTCCGAGTATTTTTCGATCAATTACGGGTTATATATTAGCTATGTATCGTTTTGGAGGAATCGTTGGGGTTCTATTGTTCTTGATCATTCTAAAAATATTTCATTTCCAAGTAAGTATAAAAATATTTTTTCTACTTTCTATTATGTATTTTATGCAATTTCTATGCTAGTTTATGCATTTATTTAGTTTAAAGATCCATTTAAACTCATTAAACTATATATATCACCTATGTTCATGTTTTTGACTTTTTACTAAGAAAACAAGTAGATACATGTTTACAGAATTTTTGGATGAGAAAAACAAGTATAATCTAGCCTTATATCATTTTTAGTTGATTTATGAACGCTAAGACTATATATGTGTAAATATAGACCTTTTAATTTTTTTTGTACATTTATTAGTCACTTTCCTCAAAGTTACATATTATTATGTTGTTATGAGTATTTTGAACTATTTATTGATGGAAGAAATTGATGGAAGAGAATTAGGTTAGATTTTGAGTTGATTTGAAGGGATTAGTATAGGAAAATGGATAATTGAAAAATAGACGCGGAAGCGCTGGCCAAATTTCTAATTTTTAGAAAAACAAAGTATTTTTACAAGATTTGGTCAAAGAAATAGAAAATAGATTTTATAACGAAAACGTGGTCGTTTGAATGGATAAAAAACGGATTTATAACGAAGGAGATACAAGTTTTCCAAATAATACTATCAATAACTATTTTTCAGAAAATAATAGTTTGCTGTCCGGATTTTCATTCTGAAAAAACCTAGCTTTACAAGATAAACCGAGTCCCCGAGACCTTAAAATGTGTTAGTATACTTAATTACCTTCGCGGGGAGAGTTAGAACTTTACAAACCGAGCTATAACGAAGAAGTTATGACTTAACGAATTTATCGACGAGAAATATATTTTGACAGCTTTTTCTAATTGGGAATAGTACATAGTTTTTATTATTAGAAATGGAATTTGGACATTTTGAGTGTGGTTTTGGACAAAATGACTTAAACGGAACTTGTAGAGTTTTGGTTCCTTATTTTAGTTGAGTCATAAACTTATCAAAATATACATTACCAAAACATTCATATCGTAATTACGATACATACTTGCTAAAAACCAAAAATGGTATATTTTGACTATTGATAGAAAATAACGAAGTAACGCTATTTTCATAACTAAACTTACAAAAAAACATGTACGGGTGATATAACTTTCACAAATTGCATAGCACGACATCATTTCCTGACCTAAATCATATCATTCATATTAGGTTGCGGGTTGTTTCCGAGCCTCGATTTTCGAGCACACTTTCTTGCGTCGTATTACTTATTACTTAAGGTGAGTATTCACGAACCCTTTTTTCTAACTATTTTAATCACTTTGGGGTGGATGCATGAATTATACTTGAATTAAATTGATTACTATTTTATGAGCTCTTTATACTTGAACTTTTAAACTTGAATCAAACTCTTGAACTTAATTATGAACTTATGATTTGTTTTGAACTTAATGAACCGTACGTACTATGACCTAAAGTCTCACCATGTCGGTGGAGCGTACTATGACCTTAAGTCTCGCCTTATGGGTGGAGCGTACAAAGTCTCGCCGGGTCGGTGGAGCGTTCTTGACCTAAAGTCTCGCCTTAATGGTGGAGCGTGCAAAGTCTCCCATGTTCGGAGCGTTCTTAATTGTATATAATAGTTGTATGATGTACTGTTCATACATTCGCATTGTTAGTCTCCTATCAGTAGGTAGTATGGATAGCGCTATTAGAGGTTGGCCATCCTCTCGTTCACTATGTTACGGGACGCATATTATTTATTTTTGGGGCTTTGCCTGGCATACATTATTATATACGTGGTGCTATATTGTAAACTATTATGTCTGCGTGTGCTTGACTACTAGACATACTACTTTCTATGCAATGGGTTGTGAACACATAGGTTACAAGTCTTGTATGGGCGGGACTTGCAACTGAATGGATTGACATCGCCTTTGCCTTGTGGACTTTCTCAAAATGGTTTTTCATATAAAAAGTATGTACTCACAAACTATCTTTATAGTTGACCCGTTTTCTCTCATGCATTTCAGGTGATCGTCAGCAAGCTTTTCTTCAAGGCTTTTGCATAATGAAGTTTTCACGTATCACTACTGGTCATTATGTATTACAATGCCATCTTTTGGGAACTAAACTTTATATTTTAATTGCCGATGTCGGCTAAAACACTATTGTAATGTTGCACTGTTTCCTTTAATCTTAAATGATGGTATGTTCTATTATCTTATGCTTGTGCTCCTTTCCAGTTACACCTCGTGTTTCCGCTTTAGCGGGGTGTGACAGATTGGTATCAGAGCCTAAGGTTATAGAGAATTCCGGTTTTTCTAAAATAAAAATCGCTACTATAACCAATATAACATTTTCTAAAACACCGAACATCATACAAGTCGACTAGTCCTAGCATTGCATCGTTAATCTTAAATTTTAAATAGCCTGATCACCTATGTTTAATTAAGGAAGAATCATGCGATGATAAGAGTAGTAGTCTTGGATCATGTTTGGTCGAGTCTTAAGAGTCTGGTCACCTGAAATTGCATTGGTCGGGTGGGTATGCATAGCATGTTCGTATGTTCGCGTTTATGTTACTGTACCTTATATATGCTTTTATGTATATGCTTCCTCTTTGCTACCTTATGAATCGTTAGACCAAGCACTTCTTTATTCCCGTCATATCACGATCTCTATGTCACGACTGTCATTCTACCATACATCATCCGTCATCGTTTATGTATCGCTCACTCAACCAAACGTTTTTGGTCTATTTTAGAACCATGGCTGCAAGGAACACACGTTCAGGAGGCGTCAACAATGAGGGCCCAAATGACAGTGCGGCTAGATTGGCAGACCTCCTCACTTAGATTGTTGCGCACATTGATGCCGGACGACCCAATAATGGAACTGGTACCTCGACCAACAGCCAGGGATGTAGCTATAAGACTTTCATAACATGCAAGCCAATGGAATTTCATGGCACCGAGGGTGCCATTGGACTGCTATCATGGATCGAGAATGTTGAGTCGAAGCTTAGCATCACTAAATGTGCTAAAGGGGATAAGGTTGAGTTCTCTGCGGGTCTGCTCCAGGGTCGAGCATTGACTTGGTGGAACAACCAGCTACAGACCAGAGGAAGAGAAGCTGCAAATGGGTTATATTGGGAAGCATTCAAGAAATTACTAACTGACGAGTACTGCAGAAAAGACGAAGTGCAAAAGCTAGAAGCGGAATTTTGGAACCACTTGATGGTAGGAGTAGAAGTCGACAACTACATGGCCGGTTTCTATGAGCTGACTAGGATGGTTCCTCACATGGTCTCCACTGTGGAGAAGTTGATCGACCGATATATTTGGGGATTGATCCATGAAATCAGGAGGGATGTCACCTCATCGAACCCAACCACTCTGCAAGCCGCTGTGGGCATGGCATGCCGCTTGACAAATGATGTGATCAGGTCTGGTGAACTAACGAAAGGAAACGATGGAGGACGAAAGAGACAGGAAGATCAGCAAAGAAGCTGTGACCAAAACTAACAGGACAAGAAACAGCGAGTAGTTGGAAACTACGGAGCAATAACTCAAGGGTCCAGAAGATATGCAGGTCCACATTCTATGTGCACTCGATTTAACTATCACCACTCAGGAGACTGCCCAAGGTGCACCAAATGCGGACAGATGGGCTAGTTTATGCGGAATTGCTCAAACAGGACTGGAAACCAAGGACAAAAGCCAGCATGTTACGAGTGTGGAGGCCTGGATCACTTTCGGAATACTTGCCTAAGAAAGGGTAAAGCCTCAAACCAAGAAGGGAATCATCTAGATCCCGTATTGGCTATTGAACCAGCATGTGGTAGAGCTTACTTCGTGGGTACTCGCAAAAACCCGAAGAACCACAACAACATGCTGGGTACATTCTTTTGAACAACCACCTTACTTCCGTACCACTTGATTTTGAGTGCATAACTTATTTCCATTTCTTACCAAGTTCACGACATTAATTAATCTGAGACCTAACGTCATCGTCCTTAGTTACATTTTTTTATTTGATCGGAATAAGCAATTCCAAAATCGAGCCAATCTTTCAAAAGACCTCCTTCGAGGATGTTAGATCCTTTCTTTCAGACAAATTGTTTCCAAGCTTGATCTAGTTACAGTTCTTGTTTGATGAGTTGCGAAAATCAAGCTAAGAGTCAAGTCGTGACCCAAGCCGATTCAGTTTAATCTCATGAAAGTTCTTGTTTGATGAGTTGTGAGATTAAATTAGAATAGACAACCTAAAGGTCTTTTGAGGGCTACGCTCGAGAATGGGAAAGTTTGCCTCATCAAATCTGACCACGAGAACGTACGTATGTAGAACGAACGAGCTGAATTCAGGGACTGAATTCCTTAAACGGGTGGAAATTGTGACAACTCGTATTTTTAGGTTATATTTTAACTTTAAAATTTGACTATTCATCCCTGGAAATGTTACTATTCACTATCGTAGTTTTTACTATTCATAATTCTGGCGTAAATTAAGTTTTACGAGTAATTATTTACGTACGATTTTATGAGTTAAATCGCGTAACCGAGAGACATCATTTTGTGCACCACATATGGACTAGAGTTAGTCTACATATTACTGGTATTATCATTTTCATGTTAAGTCATACATGGGTTTGTATTGTCATTCGTTTATATTTATTATATAAATAAACACTTTTATACAAAATTTTATTCATGAACAATGTACCCGATACTCCCAACAATGGTTCTAACATATTTTTACCTTCATTACAAAGTTACAAAAATTCAATTATTATTTTACCCGGTATTTCGAATTCATTTATTATATATATATATATATATATTCTTAAATACATATTTTTACGATAACTTAAGTATTTGCGAAACGATAATTATTTAAACACCCAATACTTATACAAGATACATTTCCATAATTTTTAAAACTTTATTACACTCCATTTTGTCCCACTAAAATTTATTTCTAGCTAACTTAATAGCCAAAGCAATTAAATAATACATTTTGTACAAATAAAATCTACATATTTTCAACATTTTCTTACACAATTTATGACACCACCATTCCGCCCTTCCTTCCATTGAAATCAACCGAACACCCCATATCCTCTTTACCACTTTTGACAAAAATTCAATAAATGCATTTACTTACTAATTTTTATAATATAAAAAGTAGATATTTTGAGTATAAATGCAAGAAACTAGCACAATATTTTTACACTTACAAAATAAACTCAAAAACCTTCCAATATTTTCATAACATTCGGCCAAGCAAGAAAAAGAGAAAAAGAAGTTCGATTTCGATAGTTCCGAGTATTTTTCGATCAATTACGGGTTATATATTAGCTATATATCGTTTTGAAGGAATCGTTGGGGTTCTATTGTTCTTGATCATCCTAAAAATCTTTCATTTCCAAGTAAGTATAAAAATATTTTTTATACTTTCTATTATGTATTTTATGCAATTTCTATGCTAGTTTATGCATTTATTTAGTTTAAAGATTCATTTAAACTCATTAAACTATATATATCACCTATGTTCATGTTTGTGACTTTTTACTAAGAAAACAAGTAGATACATGTTTACAGAATTTTTTGATGAGAAAAACAAGTATAATCTAGCCTTATATCATTTTTAGTTGATTTATGAAAGCTAAGACTATATATGTGTAAATATAGACCCTTTAATTTTTTTGGTACATTTATTAGTCACTTACCTCAAAGTTACATATTATTATGTTGTTATGAGTATTTTGAACTATTTATTGATGGAAGAAATTAGTGGAAGAGATTAGGTTAGATTTGGAGTTGATTTGAACGGATTAGTATAGGAAAATGGATAATTGAAAAATAGACGCGGAAGTGCTGCCCAAATTTCTAATTTTCAGAAAAACAAAGTATTTTTACAAGATTTGGTCAAAGAAATAGAAAATAGATTTTATAACGAAAACGTGGCCGTTTGAATGGATAAAACACAGATTTATAACGAAGGAGATACACGTTTTCCAAATAATACTATCAATAACTATTTTTCAGAAAATAATAGTTTGCTGTCCGGATTTTCATTACGGTAAAACCTAGCTTTTCAAGATAAACCGAGTCCCCGAGACCTTAAAATGTGTTAGTATACTTAATTACCTTTGCGGGGATAGGTGGAACTTTATAAACTGAGCTATAACGAAGTAGTTATGACTTAACGAATTTATCGACGAGAAATATATTTTGACAGCTTTTTCTAATAGGGAATAGTACCTAGTTTTTATTATTAGAAATGGAATTTGGACATTTTGAGTGCGGTTTTGGACAAAATGACTTAAACGGAAGTTGTAGTGTCTTGGTTCTTTATTTTAGTTGAGTCATAAACTTATCAAAATATACACTACCAAAAAATTCATATCGTAATTACGATACATACTTGCTAAAAATAAAAAAATGGTATATTTTGACTATTGACAGAAAATAACGAAGTAACTCTATTTTCATAACTAAACTTACAAACAAACATGTACGGGTGATATAACTTTCAAAAATTGCATAACACGACATCATTTCATGACCTAAATCATATCATTCATATTAGGTTGCGGGTAGTTTCTGAGCCTCGATTTCCGTGCACACTTTCTTGCATCGTATTACTTATTACTTAAGGTGAGTATTCACGAACCTTTTTTTCTAACTATTTTAATCGCTTTGGGGTGGATGCATGAATTATACTTGAATTAAATTGATTACTATTTTATGAGCTCTTTTGACTTGAACTTTTGAACTTGAATCAAACTCTTGAACTTAATTATGAACTTTTGATTTGTTTTGAACTTAATGAACCGTACGTACTATGACCTAAAGTCTCGCCATTTCGGTGAAGCGTACTATGACCTAAAGTCTCGCCTTATGGGTGGAGCGTACAAAGTCTCGCCGGGTTGGTGGAACATTCTTGACCTAAAGACTCGCCTTAATGGTGGAGCGTGCAAACTCTCCCATGTTCGGAGTGTTCTTAATTGTATATAATAGTTGTATGATGTACTGTTCGTACATTCGCATTGTTAGTCTCCTATCAGTAGGTAGTATGGATAGCGCTATTAGAGGTCGGCCAACCTCTCGTTCACTCTGTTACGGGACACATATTATTTATTTTAGGGGCTTTGCCTGGCATACATTATTATATACATGGTGCTATATTGTAAACTATTATGACCGCGTGTGCTTGACTACTAGACATACTACTTTCTATGCAATGGGTTGTGAATACATATGTTACAAGTCTTGTATGGGCAGGACTTGCAACTGAATGGATTGACATCGCCTTTTCCTTGTGGACTTTCTCAAAAGGTTTTTCATATAAAATGTGCGTACTCACCAACTATCTTTATAGTTGACCCGTTTTCTCTCATGCATTTCAGGTGATCTTCAGTAAGCTTTTCTTCAAGAATTTTGCGTAATGAAGTTTTCACGTGTCACTACTGGTCATTATGTATTAGAACGCTATCTTTTGGGAACTAAACTTTATATTTTAATTGCCGATGTCAGCTAAAACACTATTGTAATGTTGTACTGTTTCCTTTAATCTTAAATGATGGTATGTTCTATTATCTTATGCTTGTGCTCCTTTCCAGTTACACCTCGTGTTTTCGCTTTAGCGGGGTGTGACAAGATCTCCAAACGATAATAGATCACCAAGACTCTAAAATCGCTAGACTTAGTACAAAATGCTTAGAAGCAATAATAGATACACATAAAGTAAAGAAAAATAAAATTGGTCTAGGTTTTACAGAATGTATGCCTTCGACTAGCAAAGAAAAACCAACAAAATTTGTTCAAACTGCTGTCCCAAATGTTTCTGAGGTGGAGGATCCGGCAGATCCTTTTAAAAGGGATCCGGCCAAGCTTAAGCAAGGGATCCGGCCACCTGGTACAACAAAAGCTAAAATTGACTCGACCAATCATCTAGAAAAGAGTTCGTTGTTATAACCAAAAAGAAGTTACCTAATGCTACTGTTAGAAATGTTAGTATACCACATCTTGGTAAAGGAATTCTAAAAAGTAGGCCTAATATACGACCAAACTCCACCGCACCATTTAGGAGACCAAACACTCCTTACCCAAGGAGTAATTTTAATCAAATGGATTGGAACAATGGATTCCACAATGGTCATCAGTTCCAAGCACCTAATCTTGGACCTTGGAACTATTTTCCTTTTGTGAACCAAGTAGATGGTTTGTATAACGCTAATGGACCCATGAGATATTGGGGACCAACCGTTTGAGTTTCTTGGTGCTTATAGGTTTGTCTAAAGGTTGAACTAGAACCAAATGAATGGATAAAGGACAACGGTTGCACAAGACACATGACAGGAAATAAAAGCCTTTTCTCTTCCTACAAGGCGTGTGATGGAGGTAACGTAGTATTTGTTAATAGTAAAAGCAAGATCATCGGCAAAGGTAAGATATCACATAACTCTCTAACCATTAATGATGTGTGTCACGTAGATAATCTCGGATTTAATCTATTAAGTATTAGTTAAATAGTAGATAAAAAATGTGAAGTTTTATTTAGTGGAACCGAAAGTAAAATACTTAAAAATGGAATCACCATAGGTAAAGGGATTAAGAAAAATGGTCTTTTTTTAATGAAAATCGGTAACTCACCTAAAGATAAACTTTGTCTAACTTCAATATGTTGTTCCAATAATATCATGTCTACTATAATAATCTTAGTGAGATAAAATGGGTGTGGAAACTTTAGTCTTGAGAGAGGAACGAGAGAAATGAAGAAAGTCTCGCATTGATAGTAAGAGAAACACACATCTCATAACCCATGAGGTAGGGGGTATTTATACCCATACATAGCCAAGCATCCTCTCGCAACTATACAAGTGTTGCGAGAGTAATATGCTATCGCAACTCACTACAATCTTATACAACATACCCTAGACTTATACAAAATATAAATAGAAGTCCATGCTCTAATGATTTACACTTTCTGTGTTCCAACAATCTACCTCTAAGGGTAGATCATGCAGGTATTTTATTTCTGGACTTCTTGTAGACTTCAGCTTCGGTATCCTACACATTTATCCATGAATCTCCAGATACTTCAAAGTCTGAGTCTTTCATCCACATACTGAGCAAACAATCCAAGCCTTAACTTTTGATCATCATCTAATCTTGTACTTGTCGCTCGAAGATCTTGATTCAGCAACTCTTGTATTCCTTTTCGAACCCATATCAACGTACTTGAGCTGAACTTTCTAATTTTGTCCGCTCTCATCAACCTCTTTACCCTTGATGCATTCTCATAGATAATATCGAGCTCAAACAATGGACTTTTGATGCATGTCCAAGGCTCGTGTTCTTCAATTCCCGAGAATGTGATCATGGGAGGTGAGAGATTAACCTTTCTCTGAAGGCTTTCAACTCCCATTTGAAAGTCTTCAACATGTACCACAACTAATTGTGACCTCACAAAGATTTTCAAGGAATCTTTGATGTCATCTTCGTTCCCTTGATCATAAATATAGCTGATTGTTGAATGGTAAAGAGGTTGATGCATTCTCATCAACCTCTTTACCCTTGATGCATTCTCATAGATAATACCGAGCTCAAACAATGGAATTTTGATGCATGTCCAAGGCTCGTGTTCTTCAATTCCCGAGAATGTGATCATGGGAGGTGAGAGATTAACCTTTCTCTGAAGGCTTTCAACTCCCATTTGAAAGTCTTCAACATGTACCACAACTAATAGTGTCATCATAAAGATTTTCAAGGAATCTTTGATGTCATCTTCGTTCCCTTGATCATAAATATAGCTGATTGTTGAATGATAAAGAGGTTGATGCATTCTCATCAACCTCTTTACCCTTGATGCATTCTCATAGATAATACCGAGCTCAAACAATGGAATTTTGATGCATGTCCAAGGCTCATGTTCTTCAATTCCCGAGAATGTGATCATGGGAGGTGAGAGATTAACCTTTCTCTAAAGGCTTTCAACTCCCATTTGAAAGTCTTCAACATGTACCACAACTAATTGTGACCTCATAAAGATTTTCAAGGAATCTTTGATGTCATCTTCGTTCCCTTGATCATAAATATAGCTGATTGTTGAATGGTACATGTCTTGAATGTCTTGAGGATGGAGGTTGTGGTAATCAGCTTCACTGAATACATAATCAAGATTGTCATCTCTTCTTACGGTGAAGTTGATGAAGTCGTCAGTTTTGAACTTGTTTGAGAAGACATACACGTAGTGAACATTCCGGTGTTTTGTGAAGACTTTATGACGAGGAGCTGTATCTCTATATCTGTACATGAAGAACCATTGTGCTGCCTCATTTATCCCGGTGATTCGCATGTATGCTTCTACCTTGTAATCTTCAAGACTTATTTCAGAAATGATGTACTTCTCTTTGTGGATACCTTCCTCTAGGAATTCATCATTCCATTCTTCAAACATTAGACTTCTGGAAGTTGAAGAACGATATTTGTCATGCCCAAACACAAGATAGTGTAAATCGTAGTTCTCATACGTTAATGGCTCAGGAAATTTGAGTAGTGGATTCGCTTCTAACGGAGCTTCGGATCTGATGGTTTTCTTACCAAGCTCATGAGTGTAAACATCTTTGATTTGTGCATCCATCAATATCTTAGCATATAATTCATCTGTTACATAGCTTGAGAACTCCGTTGTAGATTGAACCTTTGTTGTTGCTTCGGGCTTTTCAACCGTCGGTTGTTTTCTTGGTTCATCTACTCGAGACTTTCCCGCTTCAACATGCTTTTCACTCATCATTGACTCACTAACACTTGCTTCTTCATGTTATCTGCTAGATTTTGTGGTTGTAGCAGCCTCTTGATCCTTTTGAGTGTTAGTCGATCTGGATCTTGAAGGTTGCTTGCTTGATCTAGACGTTGATGATGTTCATTGTATTGATGAAGAAGTTTGTTTGGTGTGTGTTGGGAATTAAATATTCAAGAAGATTAATATCGGGTTCTTCTCAAGAAATACTCTTAAGTATCATTCTACTGCTAGAGCATTTGATTCTGCTGCTAGCGTTAAACATTCTACTGCTGGTGAAGAACTTTCTACTGCTAAGTGGATAACTATCGAATGATTCTGCTGCTGAGTAGATAAGTATACAAAGATATTATGTGTATTAAATTCAACAATACACGGTAGATAATATCTTACCCCATGTGATCAGTCATTATGTTATATTCTCAGAACAAGTTGTAAACATAGATACATGTTGTATCTTAATGACTGACACTCTCAAAGCATGTGTTCGATTAGACTTGACAATATTGTAAAGATCTCTCTTGGACTATAAAAGAGAAATCTTAGACTAGATATTTTTAGTGTGAATAATTAAGTGCTTAGAATATATCTGTTAAGAACATAGACCAAAAACAACAATATTGATGAACTCAAATAAGTACATTTTATTACTATCATTTATCCTATTAATTTGACTTGTTTTACTATATTATGTATGAGGATTGATACTTAATCGTTTACTTTTGTAATTCTCAGGTAAAAACAAGCATTTGGTGAAACTTAGCGATTTTGGACTAATAATGGAGCAAAACATGCATAAAGTAAAGAGTCTACTGAAATGAAGAAGATCAAGACTAATCTGCTCCAGATGCGCCGCATCTCACTCATGACATGCGCCGCATCTCTATCAAGATATCACCAGATACGATCCAAGATACAAGAGGACATGCGCCGCATCTAATAATGGAGTTACGCCGCATCTTCTGGCGGTGTACGAATATTCCTGAATATTATAATCTTGGACCCCACGCGAAGTTAAGTACATGCGCCGCATCTACTTACTAGATGCGCCGCATCTTCCCTCAGACAGAAACTATAAATACCCCAAGACCAGACGAATTTCGTACGCATTATATTAGATTCGAAGACCGAACAGGAGAAACCTAGGACGAATTCAGTCAAGGAGGCAGCACAAGACACACCCAAATCAAAGATACAAGAGCTGTAAGAAGGTGCTGCATGTGTTTAATTCATTAAGTAGTTTTGTTTTATTGTGTTAGCAAACTTTAATTCATCAGGATTGGTGGCTTGTGTAATGTGACAACGAAAGATTGCACTCCCTTTAATACTTGCTTTCCCATCAATTAAAGTTTATATGTTGATGTCTTTGGTTACTACTTATTAGTGCATTGATAACCTCTGTGTTTATTAGTGGCTTGCGGGCATTTGA
The DNA here is from genome assembly GCA_021014915.2 of Artemisia tridentata subsp. tridentata. Classification (NCBI taxonomy): domain Eukaryota; kingdom Viridiplantae; phylum Streptophyta; class Magnoliopsida; order Asterales; family Asteraceae; genus Artemisia; species Artemisia tridentata. Next base: position 72,740,281 of record CP139503.1, read on the forward strand.
CTGCGGGACATAATGTGGCTCCCACGGTTATTACTAAATTGATCACTTAGGAATAACTTTTAGACATAAGTAATCATTAAGGGTTTACTCGCCGATAAGATTAGGACCAACGAGAAAGGGTTAACTACATACACTTCATATAAAGCTATCAATAAAACAAGTGACAAACTACTTAATCATAAGGACAGCCCTCTTATTGTCTCAAGTATCTATCTGTGTACGTGTGTGCTACTTGCTGATTCGTGCCTATTGGTTTATTTTATTATTTAATTGCAAACAAATCGTGCCAGTCTCTCAGGCTGAAACCCCCTTGCGTTAGGATATTAAAATACTGATTAGAATAACTAGATAATACGTTCCACTCTTAGTGATCGACACTCTACTTACCATTATATTCATACTGACCGGGTACACTGCTCGTTAAGTGTGTGTGTTATTGATAAGTCGGCTAAATATAAATTTAAAAATTGAGTAGGCATTAAAACTGCTAAACCGCAACGACACATCGCACGCATCAAGTTTTTGGCGCCGCTGCCGGGGAGTGAATTGTTATTATCTGTTAATTTGATTAGTATTTTAATTAGGTTTTTCTTTTTTATTAGATTAATTGCATCATTGTATTATTTTGCATATTTGTGGTATTGTGTGTTAATTGTTTTCTTTTATTTTTGTGTTTATTTTGTTTGTGTGTTTTAATTTTTGTTTTTATTTTTCGTATATTTTCTGTTCTGCTATCGTTGTACTGAGCTAAATCAAACGATACGGCGCATCTGATCTCTCAGATACGGCGTATTGCGTTTAATTTTTAAAAAAATACAACGCGTTTAATTAATTCGATACGACGCATCTTTTCCCCAAGATACGGCGTATCTGTTTTTAATACGAAATTTTTTTTAAAAGCGATAAAGTAATACGACGCATCTTCTTTTGCAGATACGGCGTATCTGTTTTTAATAAGAAAATTTTTTCTAAACGTTAACGCCATACGACGCATCTGCTTTAGCAGATACGGCGTATCTGTTATTTTAATTAAAAACAGTTTGCGAATTATTAAACAGATACGGCGTATCGATCTCTATCGATACGGCGTATCCTCTGAATCAAAAATCGATATTTATTTTTAAACGTAACGAAAATACGGCGCATTAACTTTCGTTAATACGACGCATTTAATTTTAATTAGATAAGCTGATTTTTGATAATTAAAATCGATACGGCGCATTCTAATTTCTAAGCGGCGTATTGCTTTTCTGAATAAAAGTCTGATTTATTTCTAACGTATTAAGATACGGCGTATCCCATTTATAGGATACGGCGCATCAACAGCAGATATCAGAAGCTTTTATTTTACTTTGATCGTTTCACCCTTCTTTTGCACGAGTAAGTTTTATTTCAGGAAGATGGACGATCCGGATATTACAATGGAAGAATATATCAGACTTGGAGAGGAAAGAGCCTTGAGCAATAATGGGATCTACGATTGGGAAAGAGCAAGATATGGTGCACAAGTCATTGATACGAAAGAAATCACTATGGAAGAATACTTGATTCTTGGACGAGAAAAGTCAAAGAAAGAAAGAAATAGGTTGCCATTTCAACACACTTGGTGTATGTCAAATGATGATGAAGAAGATTCATATACCGTGAAACCAATTCCGGCAATTGTTATTGATAGTACTTTTTCTCCGGAGATTGCACAAGATGATGTGTATACGGAACCTTACGTTGAAGAATATTCTGCAATCGTATTACCACCATTAGACAATCCAACGGATGAAGATGAAAAGTATTCTAATTTTGATTTCGAACCATTTGACGCCATAGTTTATGATGACATACCTCAACCAGGAGGAAATTCGGGACGATGCTGAAATTGAAAGACCACTAGTTGAAGATGGAGATTCACAAGATAAATTGGAGTCACTTACAACACAAAGTGGTACAAATTTATTTAATATTATTAATCCCGTTACTAATAATCTTGCTAGTTTTCCTGAACAGGTTGCGAAACAAAAAGATGATGAGGTGAAATTTATTACACTACCTATTGAAGCACCTGTGATTAACCCGTATTTGGTGGAGCCCGAAGAAGAATTTGGTGATGAGCTCTTAAACATTGCTATGATCGAAGATGACGATGATTTCGACCCTATGAAGGTTATTGAGGAACTCGAACTTTTACTTGCCAAAGACCCTTTCTCACCTTCTGCGGAAGTCAAGGGACGCCTTACTACTAAAGAGACTAACCAAGAAGAAAGGAGACTCATTTTTCCTCAACATACTACTCTTTCAGAGGAAGTGGTCAAGTCATCCAATTTATCAACCAAACCGGGTATGAATAGGAAAGATGTACATGTATTGCCAAGGTATGATCTTTATTTATTTCTTCCATCCTTACTAGCAAATTTACACTCTTTTCGTGTTTATTGCTACTATCACCCGCACTTGATTCCAAGTGGGGGGAACAACACCCTATTACACAGTAAATAAGGGTGGAGTCAGGCTCGTGACTCGAACAAAAACAAGCGCTTCGTGGGAGGCAACCCATGCTTATCTTTTATTTTGTTTTCTGATTTTGTATTGAGTCTGTCAGATCTGCAGTAGATGCGGCGCATCTCCATCATAGGATGCGGCGTATCAACTGTACAGATCATATCTTATTTTATTTTTTTTCTGCATTTTTATTTTCGACTTTAAAACTATTTATCAGTTTATTTTCAATGCGGCGCATCCCTGGTTAAGGATGCGGCGCATCTTTATTCTGATCCGTATTAATTCCAGGCTCGATACGGCGTATCTTCTTCCATAAGATGCGGCGCATCGACTGACCTGATGATTTTCAGTTTTAATTTTTAAGTTTTATTTTTATCTAACTACTAATGTATTATGCAAGTTTGAACCTTTCTTATCTTAGGTGTGTTTTAAAGTATTGGTGGTATTATAGTTTCCTGGATTTCCTGTGGATACATCAAGTATGAAGCTTTAACGTTCTAATCCACAAGAAAGATGATTTTTGCTCTTATACTAATGGAGGATCATACCGAGCAAATCTCAGGGGAGTTTTTCTGTTCTAATTCTTTTATTTTCCAGTTTTTAACCTTTTATACAAACAACGAGGACGTTGTTTAACTTAAGTGGGGGGATTGGAGAATTAGAACACTTAACATCTACTTGTCCTAAACTTTTTCAAAAATTATGCTTAAAATGTGCTTAATATATCAAACTTAAAATTTTTTTTAGCATGTTTTTGTTTAAGATCTAAGTTGCATAACTGCACACATGACGTTATTTTCAAAATTTGTGATTTTTCAAAATTCACAAATCTATGAGTGTGCCGGTGACTTGTAAACTTTAGAACTTGGCTTGTATACTATTCGAGACCACCATAATGAGTATTATTTATATAATTGGAATGACTTGTCTAAATTGGTAAAATTCTAGGATTACACCCAAATAGCCTTTATTATGTTATGTGTTATTAACTAACTACACTGGTTAGTTAACCCCCGTATAAACCCTTTATTACTCTCATTTTTAGAGTAAGATACCCCTAGAAAAACACTCAGAGCCATTCCTTTCGTTTCTTACACCTATGTTTAAAATGTTTCGTTACACCCTTACACCTTAGCCTACCCTGTAGATTAGAATCCGTGGTTGGTTAATTGCTATAGGCAAAGTGTGTTTCCTTACATTACCTGTGTTCGCGTGCGTAATTCATTATCTTTGGTTAGGTCGGGAAATTGCACAATGCAATTGGAGTGAAAGTAAATATTGTATATCTTTGAGTTTATTTTTCGTGTGTTTACTACTTTCACTATTACCATTATTTCTGAAGTTATGAAAAGTATGGAAAAATTATCCGGAAAGAAAGTTATAGTGATGTGGTGAAATTTTACACATCTATGTCTATGTTTAAAAAAAAAAAAAAAAAAAAAAAAAAAAAAAAAAAAAAAAAAAAAAAATCGAAAAAAAAAATAAGAAAAGAAAAAGAAATAAAGAAAAGTTGGAAGTTTGTTTTAAGCCAACGATGTAAAGTTATGTAAGTGGTTCATATGGCCACTATTTGTTGTACTATATTTATGGATTGAATGGGAATTGGCAGTTATGGGAACGCCAATTAAGGTTTATTCTTTGATTAAGATCTTGTTGAGTATAATTCGTGTCTACCTAAAGCGTGTGTTTCAAGTGTTAAAGCGTGAGTTATTCGATGATATGAGTCTTATTCATGGGATGGTTGGGATAGTGATTAACCACACTTAGGATTTTAATTTATTTGTTTTGTTTATTTTTCACTTTACACCAATTTATATCCCAAATGTTATCCATGCCCTATATTATTCTTTATCCAACCAAACCTTTGATTTATTGAGATTAGAGATTTGAGCAATCTTAAGTATCGTAGTCGTGGATTCGGCTATGTATTTATGATTTTGTCGCCCTTTTTGATATATTATTATTGGTGAAGTTTGGACCTATCTTTAGCCTATTCGAGTTAAGGATTTGAGCAATTGCAAGTATCGTGTTCGTGGATTCGATCATGTATTTGTGATTTTGTCGCCTTTTCTGGAATTTGAGATCGATAGTGAAAAAAGAATAATTAACCCTTAAGCCTAAAAACCCTTTTTACCGCTTTAGACTTGTTATTCCTTAGCTTTAGTGGAGGAGATGTGTATACTTGCCAAGCTTATGATAGAATATTCGTCACGACTGGACAGTTAAATGATTAGATTTGCTTTTATCGACTTATTTTATTTTACTTCTAATTCGTTAAGTGTTTAGATGTGTGATTATGAAATAAACGAATACATGCTTAAATATAAAAATAAATCCTAACATCTTTTAGGATACATTTTCATAAGAGAAATTCTAAGGTTTACTTGGGGACAAGTAAAGTTCAAGTGGGGGGATATTTGATGAACTCAAATAAGTACATTTTATTACTATCATTTATCCTATTAATTTGACTTGTTTTACTATATTATGTATGAGGATTGATACTTAATCGTTTACTTTTGTAATTCTCAGGTAAAAACAAGCATTTGGTGAAACTTAGCGATTTTGGACTAATAATGGAGCAAAACATGCATAAAGTAAAGAGTCTACTGAAATGAAGAAGATCAAGACTAATCTGCTCCAGATGCGCCGCATCTCACTCATGACATGCGCCGCATCTCTATCAAGATATCACCAGATACGATCCAAGATACAAGAGGACATGCGCCGCATCTAATAATGGAGTTACGCCGCATCTTCTGGCGGTGTACGAATATTCCTGAATATTATAATCTTGGACCCCACGCGAAGTTAAGTACATGCGCCGCATCTACTTACTAGATGCGCCGCATCTTCCCTCAGACAGAAACTATAAATACCCCAAGACCAGACGAATTTCGTACGCATTATATTAGATTCGAAGACCGAACAGGAGAAACCTAGGACGAATTCAGTCAAGGAGGCAGCACAAGACACACCCAAATCAAAGATACAAGAGCTGTAAGAAGGTGCTGCATGTGTTTAATTCATTAAGTAGTTTTGTTTTATTGTGTTAGCAAACTTTAATTCATCAGGATTGGTGGCTTGTGTAATGTGACAACGAAAGATTGCACTCCCTTTAATACTTGCTTTCCCATCAATTAAAGTTTATATGTTGATGTCTTTGGTTACTACTTATTAGTGCATTGATAACCTCTGTGTTTATTAGTGGCTTGCGGGCATTTGACTGCGAGACATAATGTGGCTCCCACGGTTATTACTAAATTGATCACTTAGGAATAACTTTTAGACATAAGTAATCATTAAGGGTTTACTCGCCGATAAGATTAGGACCAACGAGAAAGGGTTAACTACATACACTTCATATAAAGCTATCAATAAAACAAGTGACAAACTACTTAATCATAAGGACAGCCCTCTTATTGTCTCAAGTATCTATCTGTGTACGTGTGTGCTACTTGCTGATTCGTGCCTATTGGTTTATTTTATTATTTAATTGCAAACAAATCGTGCCAGTCTCTCAGGCTGAAACCCCCTTGCGTTAGGATATTAAAATACTGATTAGAATAACTAGATAATACGTTCCACTCTTAGTGATCGACACTCTACTTACCATTATATTCATACTGACCGGGTACACTGCTCGTTAAGTGTGTGTGTTATTGATAAGTCGGCTAAATATAAATTTAAAACTTGAGTAGGCATTAAAACTGCTAAACCGCAACGACACATCGCACGCATCAAATATCACAAGTCACAAAAACATAAGATTCAAGGTCTTTGTAACCCTAGTGATAGTGAAGATCACTCGTATTATCTTGAATAATATTGAATCGTTTGGTGTTAACATTGCATGTTCTTTGTTCAATATACACAAGCATCACTGTTCCATTTCCATAACCAAAATAACCTTCTAATTGTGATTAAGTAGATTCCGCATACTTGATCATATTAACTCAACTTATCATATACACAAAGCAACGGAGGTTTAACCACCTTACAGTGTATCGATCAACCTCTCAATTGGTATAAGAGAAAGGCTGATATAGTTGATTTAGAAGAAGAAGAAGAAGAAGAAATGGACGTTGAATCTATTCAAACCAATGTTGCTGCAAAACTACCCATGCTCAAACAGAATGAGTTTGAGATGTGGAGGCTGAGGATAGAGCAATATTTCCAAGTGCAAGACTATGCACTTTGGGAGATTATTGAAGATGGAAACTCTTACCAGCCTACCACCACTACATCAACAGTGGAAGGCAAAGTGGTGACAACTCTGCAGACACACCCAACATCTGTAGAAGATAGAATAAAGAAGAAAAATGACTTAAAGGCAAGAAGCATGCTGATGATGACCATTCCCAATGATCAAATTTTAAACTTCAGAAAGTTCAAAGATGCCAAGTCATTATTTGAAGCTATTGTTGCCAGATATGGTGGAAATTAAGCCACCAAGAAAACCCACAAGACACTGCTCAAGCAGCAGTTTGAAAACTTCTCCTCTACCAACAATGAATCTCTTGACCATATGTTTAATAGGCTTTAGAATATTGTGAGCCAACTTGCTATTCTTGGTGTTGAAATACCTCAAGAAGATTTGAACTCAAAATTTCTGAGAAGCTTACCAGAAGAGTGGGCTATGCATGTTGTTGTCTAGAAGAATAAGCCAGACCTTGATACAATGGAGCTGATAGATTTGTATAGCAACTTTAAGATTGTGGAGCAAGATTTGAAGAAGAATGGAGGTACTAGTTCTAATACTGGGAACATGGCATTTATGTCAACTCCTAGTACCTTAAAATCAAGTGAAGAGGTGAAAGTTGTTGATGGTGTTGGTGCTGCTAGTTCATCAAGCAGTACCATGGGTATTTTGGATGAGAAGACTTGTTGTGCATTTCTCACAAGTCGAAATGATGGGTCCATGATCACTTATGAAGACCTCCAAGAGATCAATGATGATGATCTGGAGGAAATGGACTTAAAATGGCAAATTTCTCTTCTTAGCATGAGAGCCAAGAAGTTCTATCAAAGGACGGGGAAGAAGCTCTTAATCAACAACACTGATACTGCTGGTTTTGACAAGTCAAAGATAGAGTGCTATAAATGCCACATGATGGGGCACTTCTCAAGAGAATGTAGAAGGCCAAGGCAGCAGGATAGCAAGAACAAAGGTTTTGGAAGCACATCCAAAACAAGGGAGGTTTCTGAGCCAAACTCAAAAGCTATGGTAGCTATTGATGGGCTAGGTTTTGATTGGAGTTTCATGGCTGATGAAGAAGAAGATTCTTCACAGATGACACTCATGGCTTTTTCTACTACTGAGGTACAATCTCATAAAGCTTGTTCAAATGCTTGTACTACTCTTAAAGAATTACAAACTTTAATCAAACATTATGATGAATAAAAGAAAGAGCTAAGCAAAACTCATCAAAACTACATTAATTATAAGTGTGGTTTAGAATCAGTCGAAAAGCAGATCCTATACTACAAATAAAATGAACTTGCTTTTTCTGATGACAAAGCTCTGCTTAGACAAGACACATTCTTTAGAGATGCTGAAATTAAGCTTCTGAGAGAGGCTTTTGATAGGGTCAAAAAGGAAAATGGAAACATTCACTTGACTACACAAACACTAGAACATGCTTCTAGAGGTGTAACCAACATGATAGGATGTCAAGTGATTAATAGAGCTAAGTTAGGAATAGGATATAAGAGTGTCCCACCTCCTTATAGAGGAATCCCTAAACCCCCAGGGATTGACCTAGAAAATTCAGGTGTTCCTGAATTTCAACAACCTGAGCTACAATATGGTGTACAACCAAAAACAAAGCTAGTTGTTGATGAACCTAAGAAAGTAAGTGAAAGTTTAAGTAAAACTTCACTTCCTGAGGACAAGGTGTCCTCTGATAGAAGATCAGATAGAGTAGTCATTGAAGACTGGGTATCTGATGATGATGAAGATGAACAGGTTATGTCTAAACCTGAAGTAGTTAAGAAAGCAGGAACAAGGGTTCCTAAAGTGATCAAAAAGGATACTGTTAAGCCTAGAACAAACATTAAACATGTTAGGCAACCAGTTAAATATTGTGAACAATATAGATCCACTAGCAAGCCCAGAGGTAACCAAAGAAATTGGAATGGCCTCAAGTCTAACCAATTAGGTGATGACTTTTTCTTTTATAATAAAGCTTGTTACACATGTGGTAGTTTTGATCATCTTGCAGCTTTCTGTAACAAATGGGTATCTGGGTATGAAAACAATAGGGTGAATTTCAAAAGGCAAACTCCTCAAACTCACTTTCACTCTAAGTCTAAGAGAACAAAACCCAGAGCAGTTACAAAAGTAGTTTCTGCTGCTAGACCATTCATGACTGTTAACCCAAGACCAACAGTTAAATATGCAAAATCTTTTTATAAAAATGCATCAAAGACTGTTCAAAGGCCCATTAAAACAAGAGCAGTGGTCCAAAAACAAGTTTGGAAACCAAAGGGAACAACTATAAAGCTAGCAGTTTCTGCTGCTAAGCATGTAGTTCATACTACTGCTAAGGAAAATAGGGCAAATGCTGTTAAGGTCTCAGCATGTTGGATTCTTAAATCCAATGTTGCATCAACTGTTCTTAAGAGATTAAATTTCATTGATGCAAGAGGCAGATCCAAGTCAGTAATGGCTTGGGTCCCCAAAGGAAACTAATACTCCTTATTACTGTGCAGGAACATTCAATTGATAAACAAGAGGATCAAGGATACTCAGATAGTGGATGTTCAAGGCACATGACAGGCAACAAGTCCTATCTTTCTGATTTTCAAACATTAGATGGTGGCTATGTTACCTTTGGAGGAGGTGTTGGTGGCAAAATTTCCGGTAAAGGTACAATTAAAACTGGAAATTTAGATTTTGAAGATGTGTACTATGTACAAGAGCTAAATTATAATCTTTTTAGTGTCTCACAAATGTGTGATAAAAAGAACAAAGTTCTTTTCTGTGACACTAAATGTCTTGTACTTTCTCCTGATTTTAAGATGCCTGATGAAAGTCAAATACTTCTTAAAATTCCTAGAAAGGGCAATATGTACAGTGTTGATATGAAGAACATTGTTCCTAAAAAGGATTTAACTTGTCTTGTTGCAAAGGCCACATTGGATGAATCAATGTTATGGCATAGAAGGCTTTGTCATATTAATTTCAAAACCATAAATCAGATTGTTAAGAATGGTTTGGTAAGAGGTTTACCTCAAAAACGATTTGAAAATGATCAAACATGCATTGCTTGTCTTAAAGGCAAACAACACAAAGCCACTTGTAAGCCCAAGATTTTTAACTCTATCAATCAATCATTGTTTATGCTTCATATGGACTTATTTGGTCCTACAAATGTTAGAAGTATGCAGCATAAGAGATATTGTCTAGTTATTACTGATGACTATAGTAGATTTACATGGGTTTTCTTTTTAGCTACTAAGGATGAGACACATAGCATCCTTAAGACTTTCATTACTGAGATAGAAAACCTAGTAGACAAGAAAGTAAAAGTCATTAGATGTGATAATGGGACAGAATTCAAAAATAGAGTTATGGATGACTTCTGCAAAGAGAAAGGTATTAGGAGAGAATTTAGTGTTGCTAGAACTCCACAACAGAATGGAGTTGCTGAAAGGAAAAATAGAACACTAATAGAAGCTGATAGAACTATGTTAGCTGACTCTAATCTACCTATAACTTTTTGGGCTGAAGCAGTCAACACTGCTTGCTATATCCAGAATAAAGTTTTAGTTGTCAAGCCTCACAATAAGACATCATATGAACTTTTTAGAGGTAGAACTCCTGCAATAGGATTTCTTAGACCTTTTGGATGTCATGTGACAATTCTAAATACCTTAGACCATCTTGGAAAGTTTGATGGTAAAGCAGATGAAGGATTCTTAGTTGGATATTCTCTCAATAGTAAAGCATTTAGAGTATACAACTTAAGAACTAGGAGAGTAGATGAGAACCTGCATGTGGAATTTTTAGAGAATAAATCCAATGTAGCAGGTCAAGGTCCTAATTGGCTATTTGATCTAGAGTCATTAACCCATTCTATGAATTATGTGCCTGTTGTTGCAGAAACTAATGATTTTTCAGGTTCACAAACAACAAATGAGGCAGGGTTAGACAAGGAGACAAATCAAGATCATGTTTGGATGCCAATAAGTACCAGTGTGGCTTCAACTTCAACAAATGATGAATCTTCTTCTGGTAAAGCTAAAGAAGATGTTGAAGATGAACACAAGGAAGATGGAACAAAGGAACAACAAAATGTTTCTGCTGATGATAGTGCTGCTGAGACAGAGCATTCTACTGCTAGGCTAAATTTTTTTGCTGCTAGGCCAAATGATTTTACTGCTGGCCCTTCAGACTCAAATAAAGTAGATTTCTCAGAAGAAGAGGTGGATTTGAGCAGTATCACACCTAACTATCAAGTTCCTTCAACCTCACACACAAGGATTCACAAAGTCCACTCCCTAGAAAATGTGATTGGAGATGTACAATCAGGTGTGAAGACAAGACAACAACTGATGTCTTCAGACCAACAAGGGCTTCTTGATGCCCTTTATGCTTCAAAACAGCATGAGTTTTCAAACTCTTGCTTGTTTGTATATTTTCTCTCACAAGATGAACCAAAGAACATTCTGAAAGCCTTAGATGACTCAAGCTGGGTAGAGGCTATGCAAGAGGAGCTTCTTCAATTCAAGATTCAGAAGGTATGGGTGCTAGTTGATTTACCTAAGGATGCAAAGGTAATTGGCACTAGATGGGTTTTCAAGAATAAAAGGGATGAAAGGGGCATATTGATTAGGAATAAGGCTAGATTAGTAGCCCAAGGGTACACACAACAAGAAGGGATAGACTATAATGAGGTTTTTGCTCCAGTAGTAAGACTTGAGGCAATTAGGCTTTTCTTAGCTTATGCTTCATTTTTAGGCTTCACAGTTTATCAAATGGATGTCAAGAGTGCATTTTTATATGGTACTATTAAAGAAGAGGTGTATGTCTCACAACCTCCAGGGTTCATTGATCCTGACCATCCAGAAAAAGTGTATAGAGTAGTTAAGGCTCTTTATGGCCTTCATCAGGCACCAAGAGCATGGTATGAAATACTAGCTTCCTACTTAATTGAGAATGGATTTCAAAGAGGCAAGATTGATCAGACACTATTCATTAAATAGCACAAGAAGGATCTTCTGTTAGTGCAGGTGTATGTGGATGACATTATCTTTGGGTCTACAAGGAAGGAGATGTGTTTGGAATTTGAGAAGCTTATGCATGATAAGTTTCAGATGAGTTCCATGGGGGAACTTACATTCTTTTTGGGTTTGCAAGTTAAACAGTCATATGAAGGCATATTTATTAGTCAAGATAAATATGTTGCTGAGATACTTAGGAAGTTCAACTTTGCTGATTCAAAAATGGAAAGCACACCAATGGACTCTGAGAAGCCACTTCTTAAAGATTTAGATGGAGAAAATGTAAATGTACACACTTACAGATCTATGATAGTCTCTTTGATGTATCTTACATCATCAAGACCTGACATCATGTTCTCTGTTTGTGCTTGTGCAAGATTTCAAGTAACTCCAAAGGTTTCTCATTTAACAGCAGTCAAGAGAATTTTTAGATATCTCAAGGGTCAACCTAGGTTGGGACTATGGTATTCTAGAGAGTCACCTTTTGACTTGGTAGCATTTTCGGATAGTGATTATGCTGGTGCTAGCTTGGATAGAAAGTCAACAACTGGAGGATGTCAATTCCTTGGGTGTAGACTTATCTCATGGCAGTGTAAGAAGCAAACAATTGTGGCTACTTCAACAACTGAAGCTGAATATGTAGCTGCTGCAAGTTGCTGTGCTCAAGTCCTATGGCTTCAAAACCAACTTCTTGACTATGGGTACAATTTTATGAACACTGTTATTCATATTGATAATAGTAGTACTATTTGCATTATTAAAAATCCAGTACAACATTCTAAAACAAAACACATTGAAATTAGACATCACTTTATAAGAGACTGCAATGAGAAAAGATTAATTCAAGTTCTTAAAATTGCTTCAGAACACAACTTTGCAGATCTGCTAACAAAAGCTTTTGATGTTGGAAGGTTTCAGTACTTGGTAGCAAGTATTGGAATGCTTAATCCTCAATGATTTAAAATTATGTGTTTTTGTATATAAATTTTTGGTTGTACTGCTAACTTTATAAGTTAATGCTGCTATTACAAAAGTTTGTGCTGCTTGATGACGTATAGTGCGTACTCGGGTTACGAACCCGACCAATGGACGCTACTACTACTCGAGCCCATCACGAATGGGCTCGAGCCCATCATGAATAATCTATTATAATGACAGTTTGGGCTCACGATGGCCCAAACCCGAAATTATTTATGGGATATGTATCAAAACCGACTTATGCAGGATACGCTGAGGAGTGATGAACACGAAACCAACTAGGGTTTCGTGTGTATATAAAGAATCTCTTGACTCTCATTAAAGGTACGATCTACAACCCTAACTCTTCAACTAAACCCTAAAACCGATTACTTACTCTCACGCCGGAGGATAATCGTGGGAGACAATCCCACGATAAGCCTAACGGTGTCTTTTTGTTTTCTTAGTGCGCAGGTCTCAAGCATTAAGATCTAATTGGTACGGAAACAAGGAACGCCCAACTTTTGTATCAACAAGTGGCGCCATCCGTGGGACCCTACACTAAGAACTCTACGAAGAACTAGAATGACGAAGCATGGAAACCAAATCAGCGGACTCGCAGACGAAGAAACGCATGACGACCTACTGGGAAGAAGCAGCAACTGATTCAGCCGCTAAGCCGCCCTCTGGAACAACCAGTGCGCCCAAAAGCCTAGGATCATACTCAGATCTGGCTTTTACTCCAGTAGAACCGATCACAAGGACTACCCATGCTACTACAACAACCACTAGCACGGTGGATCTACTGCGCACTCCTCTCGCCATGCCGGAATTAAACTTCACTGAACCGCCAAATGCGCCCACCCGAAACAAGGGTCCTGATTTGGAAACAGACACTCTCGCGCTAGAAGGAGTCGCGCTTGAACTTGCGCCAAGTGACTTCGTGTCCCAAAACTACGAAACCTTGGCTGCGCTGATGCGAGAGGAAGCGAAAAAGAGGTCAAGTCAGAGCCTGCAAGCCAGGCTCAACTTTGATCCTGAGCGTGAAGCATCTCCACCGCGCTACCGAAAGGAAAGGCGCGAGAAAGATGGCAGCCGACACCCTGTGTTTACTAGGATCGGAAGGAAAGTTGTGGATGATGAAGCAGCCGACTTACAGTCTCTGGAGGAGCACGAAGATGATGGACGGCGCACCAATGTCCACGCTAGACTTGGCAGTCGCAGAGTCCACGATAGACTTGGGCGACGATGCTCCCCAAGTGAAAGCCCTTCAAGCTCGGATTCTGAGGATAGTCGGCGCAAGCGCCGCAAAAGGGTAAGCTCATCCTCAAGTGACTCCTCGGACAACGAGGACAAAGAAACAGGACACTGGAAGTCCAGGGGAAGATCCCGCGACTGGGAAGACGAAGATATGACTCGTCCCTGGTGCCGCCAAAAGGTTGACGCATTCACTCAGCGCATCAGTGACTTCTCAGAAGATAAAAAAAGGCGCATGCCAGCCAATGTTAAGACTTATGATGGAACAGGTGATCCTGATGACCACCTAAAAATTTTCGAATCAGCAGCAACCATCGAAAATTGGCCACAACCTGTGTGGTGCCACATGTTTAACTCTACTTTAGTGGGGAATGCGCGAAACTGGTTCAGTAAGCTTCCACGTAGAAGCATCAATGGGTTTGAAGAGTTGCGGAAGGCGTTTCGTTTGAACTTCACTCAGCGGAAGAAGTGCGCCAAGAACCCTGTCGAACTCGCTAGAGTAAAACAGCGCCAAGGGGAATCCACAAGCGCTTTTATGGAGCGCTATAAGGATGAATGCATACATGTCAAGGCATGCCCCGAAATATTAAAGATTTTAGGGTTTATGAACGGAATCAATAACCCAGACCTTATCAAAAAGTTAAATGATAGGGTTCCCCAAACCTTTGATGAACTCATGAAGCGCACGAGGTCCTTCATCCAAGGAGAAGCCGCCGCTGCGGATAGCAAGAAAGGCTACTCAAACTATAGGTCACAAGAAGAGCCAAGGAGACAATCCAATGACCAGAGTAGCAATCGTAACAAAAGCTATCGCAGTCAAGGGGCGGACGGGGAAACGACAAGTATACCCCACTAACGAAGACTCCAAAGGAGATATTCGCGACGGAAGGCGCGAACTTTTCGAGACCCCCACCGATGCGCACCCCAGAAGATCGGCGCGTAGGGAATGGATACTGCGAGTATCATGCACAGAAGGGCCACCCAACCAATGAATGTGTCCAATTGCGCCAATTAATTGAGAAGCTAGTAAAAGAAGGCAGATTGGACCATCTCGTTAAAAACATTAAGGATGGGAAAGACAAACAGAAAACTGGAGGCAAGAAAGAAGCGCCTAAGGACAAGGCTGACACAATCTACATGATACAATCATGGCAGCGAACGACTAGGCAAAAGGTCAGCCAGAAATTTTCTCATGGAAGCGAAATCTCTTTTCCCACCTTAGCTGCGAACAACGCAGTGGCAGAACCACTCACCATTGAGATAAATGCGGGGGGTCACGATATCCACCGCATGTATGTTGATGGAGGAGCATCAGCAGATATAATGTATGAGCATTGTTTCAAGAGATTACGCCCTGAGATACAAAGACAGTTAAGCCCAGCCACGACTGCGTTGACTGGCTTCACAGGAGAAAAGATATGGCCCATGGGGCAACTACGACTATTAGTCGCTGTTGGTAATAAGGAACACTCCACGACAACCTGGATGAATTTTATGGTGATCAGATCTCCTTCACTATACAACGGAATCATTGGAAGACCAGGAATTTTGGCAATGCGCGCAGTACCATCCACAGCACACGGGATGCTCAAATTCCCGGTAGAAGGCGGCATTGTCACCATCTACAATAGCGCCGCGCCACCTAGAGAGTGTAACACGATTACATGCGAAACAACGCACACCCCAGAACAGAGCGCAACTAAAGTACCAAACCTAAAGGTTGCAATTTAACCTGAATACCCGGAGCAAGAGGTATCGATTGGAGGATCGTTGTCTGATAAAGGTTGCAATTCACCCTGAATACCCTGAATACCCCATGTGTTTTTGTATATAAATGTTTGGTTGTACTGCTAACTTTATAAGTTAATGCTGCTATTACAAAAGTTTGTGCTGCTAGTACAAATTTAAATTGTGTTATTCATACAGTTAGTCCTATGATTATTCTAATACAAGACAAGTACTTTGTACATTGTTCTTTTGGTTTTAGACTAACAATTTCAGGTATGAACATGTGAACACAAAGGAAGTTTCAAGTGAAATGGAAGCAGCAGAATGATAATATCAGTTGCTGACATAATAGGTTTATGATAGAAAGAGTTTGGGAATTTCAAACCTCCTTAAAACTTCTTTCTTGAAGCTTGATTATGATGTTTCACATTGAATTGATGACTTAGTTGATCAGAAAGTAACTGATACAACTCACTTTCTATCATTTTATACTTTTAAGTATAATGAGCAAGTCTAAGGACATCTGATAGAAAGAACAACTAGTAAAAGTAAATCTAACACTTGTGTTAGAGGTAACAATTGCTATGAGCTAGAAACCCTGTCAAGAAAGCCTTTTGAATAGGTTTATCTTTACACAGGCAATTATTTATAACTGAAAACATTGGTTCTCACACAACCAGAGGTTGCTTTAAACCGAAATCTTGATTAAGTGTCTGTTACACACTTAATCCCTTAAAAATGGTTGAAAGCAGTATGGTTTTTCATAATAAAATCAAGTACATACTGCTAAGGCAAAAGTTTCTTAAAAGGATTTTCAAAGTGACTCACAAAAACCATCACATGATGGACCATGAGTCAAATTCCCCATGAATTACCTCTCATAGGAGTTAACACACCTAGAAGTGATGAGGGCAGCAAATTAAACTCTTAAGGAATTGATGGCTTAATGTAGAATATTGTCTGATAACAAGTTCTAATGGATAGATCAGATGATGGGGAGAGAAATATTTTGGTACATTGTGAGAGATCTTCCAAACAGGGGAGGAAATGTTATTTGCAATCCAGAGGAAATATCTCAGGGGAGGAAATAATCCCAAAGAAGGAAGAGTAAACTGCAAAATACATCCCTGTGGTTTACACCTTTTGGCACTTTACATCCCTGTCAGAAACTATTGGCAATATACATCCCCCGTTAGGCAAACGTTTGCCACATTACATCCCTGAGTTGGATGGGCGTTATCTTTCTCCGTTAAGTGTTTGCATCGTTAGTCCTTCTATTAAAATGTTTGCACCGTTAGTCCTATGGGTTAAGTCTATTTGCACCGTTAGTCCTTCGTTACGTTTTCGTCTAGTTTTTTACGTTTTCGTCCGGTATTTTACGTTTTCGTCTGATTTTTTACTTTTTCGTCCGATTTTTTACGTTTTCGTCCGATTTTTTACGTTTTCGTCTGTTTTTTTACGTTTTCGTCTGTTTTTTTACGTTTTCGTCCGATTTTTTACGTTTTCGTCTCTTTTTTTACGTTTTTTGCCCATTTTTTTTTCGTTTTCGTCCGATTTTTTTCGTTTTCGTCCGATTTTTTTTACGTTTTTCGTCTGTTTTTTTTACGTTTTCGTCTGATTTTTTACATTTTCGTCTGTTTTTTTTTACGTTTTTATCCATTTTTTTTACGTTTTTGTCCATTTTTTTTCGTTTTTATTTTTGTCCTTTTTTTTTACGTTTTCGTCTATTTTTTTTTACGTTTTCGTCGGATTTTTTTTTCGTTTTCGTCCGATTTTTTACGTTTTCGTACGATTTTTTACGTTTTAGTTTATTTTTTTCTGTTTTCGTCCGATTTTTTTCGTTTTCGTCCATTTTTTTAACGATTTTCGTATTTTTTTTTTCGTTTTTCGTTTGTTTATTTTAAGTTTTCGTCTGATTTTTTACATTTTCGTCTGTTTTTTTAAGTTTTTCATCCATTTTTTTACGTTTTCGTCTATTTTTTTTTTCGTTTTTCGTCCGATTTTTAACGATTTTCGTCTGTTTTTTTACGTTTTTGTTCGATTTTTTTTCGTTTTCGTCCGATTTTTTTCGTTTTTGTCCAATTTTTTACGTTTTCGTCCGGTTTTTTTTACGTTTTCGTCCGATTTTTTACGTTTTCGTCTGTTTTTTTTACGTTTTCATCTGATTTTTTACGTTTTCGTCCGATTTTTTTTCGTTTTCGTCCATTTTTTTACGTTTTCGTTGTTTTTTTTACGTTTTCGTCTGTTTTTTACGTTTTCGTTTGTTTTTTTTTACGTTTTTGTCTATTTTTTAAATTTTCGTCTGTTTTTTTAAATTTCTATCCATTTTTTACGTTTTCGTTCATTTTTTACGATTTCGTCTATTTTTTGCGTTTTTGTTCGAATTTTTTGTTTTCGTCCGATTTTTTTCATTTTCGTCCATTTTTTACGTTTTCGTCTGCTTTTTACGTAAAAAAAGGGACGAAAACGAAAAAAAATGGACGAAAATGTTAAAAAACAGACGAAAACGTAAAAAAAGGGGCAAAAATGAAAAAAACAGATGAAAACGTAAAAAAATAGACGAAAACGAAAAAAATGGATGAAAACGTAAAAAACAGACAAAAATGTAAAAAATCAGACGAAAACGTAAAAAAACAGACTAAAACTTAAAAAAATGGACGAAAACGTAAAAAATCCGACGAAAACGTAAAAAAACAAACGAAAACGTAAAAAAGGGGACAAAAACGAAAAAAAATGGACAAAAACGTAAAAAAATGGATGAAAACGTAAAAAATCAGACGAAAACGTAAAAAAAACATACAAAAACGTAAAAAAATAGACGAAAACGAAAAAATGGAAGGAAACGTAAAAAAAACAGACAAAAATGTAAAAAAATCTGACGAAAACGAAAAAAACAGACGAAAACTAAAAAAAGGACGAAAACGTAAAAAAACGGACGAAAACGTAAAAAAAAAGACGAAAACGGTAAAAAAAAAGGACAAAAACGAAAAAAAAACGGACAAAAACGTAAAAAGTGGATGAAAAGAAAAAAAACAGACGAAAATGTAAAAAATCAGACGAAAACTTAAAAAAACAGACGAAAACGTAAAAAAATCGGACGAAAACGAAAAAAATCGGACGAAAACGAAAAAAATTGGACAAAAACGTAAAAAAATCGGACGAAAACGTAAAAAATTGGACGAAAACGTAAAAAAACATACGAAAACGTAAAAAATCGGACGAAAACGTAAAAAATCGGACGAAAACGTAAAAAATCAGACGAAAACGTAAAAAACCGGACGAAAACGTAAAAAACTAGACGAAAACGTAACGAAGGACTAACGGTGCAAATAGACTTAACCCATAGGACTAACGGTGCAAATATTTTAACAGAAGGACTAACGATGCAAACACTTAACGGAGAAAGATAACGCCCATCCAACTCAGGGATGTAATGTGGCAAACGTTTGCCTAACGGGGGATGTATATTGCCAATAGTTTCTGACAGGGATGTAAAGTGCCAAAAGGTGTAAACCACAGGGATGTATTTTGCAGTTTACTCTTAACCAATGAAAGGGAGGAAAAGATAAGAGCATACAAGATGATGACATAGAGGTTGAAAATGACAAGAATAGAGCTGATAATCTCTTCTTCATGAACAAGATTCTGGAGTATTATATATATTCAGAAGGGATGAAGCATTCCAAAAGAGAAAGTTCTATCTAGGTCAAACGGAGAAAAGTTTCAATTTCAGTTCACTACGTTTGTTCATCACTTGCAAAGGCATGCTGATAGATGATATCACTTGTTGAAACAAGCATCCAAGATACACAGCATCATTGCCTCCATCCAAGGAAATTGCACCATCTTTTAGGCTTTGTTTAAAGCTTGAAGATAGGTACTAATATTGTCGAAGTCAAAAGAATATGGCAGATGAGTTACTGAGAAAGATATTTAATCTTGAAGAACAGAAGATAGCTCAGATCAAGAATCTGACTACAGAAGTGTTTGAAAGATCTTCACAATCCATAATTTAATTCAGAAACATGTTGAAAAGGATTCACATGTTTAGGGGAGGATTGTTGGGAATTAAATATTCAAGAAGATTAATATCGGGTTCTGCTCAAGAAATACTCTTAAGTATCATTCTACTGCTAGAGCATTTGATTCTGCTGCTAGCGTTAAACATTCTACTGCTGAATGATTCTGCTGCTGGTGAAGAACTTTCTACTGCTAAGTGGATAACTATCGAATGATTCTGCTGCTGAGTAGATAAGTATACAAAGATATTATGTGTATTAAATTCAACAATACACGGTAGATAATATCTTACCCCATGTGATCAGTCATTATGTTATATTCTCAGAACAAGTTGTAAACATAGATACATGTTGTATCTTAATGACTGACACTCTCAAAGCATGTGTTCTGATTAGACTTGACAATATTGTAAAGATCTCTCTTGGACTATAAAAGAGAAATCTTAGACTAGATATTTTTAGTGTGAATAATTAAGTGCTTAGAATATATCTGTTAAGAACATAGAACAAAAACAACAATATCACAAGTCACAAAAACATAAGATTCAAGGTCTTTGTAACCCTAGTGATAGTGAAGATCACTCGTATTATCTTGAATAATATTGAATCGTTTGGTGTTAACATTGCATGTTCTTTGTTCAATATACACAAGCATCACTGTTCCATTTCCATAACCAAAATAACCTTCTAAGTGTGATTAAGTAGATTCCGCATACTTGATCATATTAACTCAACTTATCATATACACAAAGCAACGAAGGTTTAACCACCTTACAATGTATCAATCAACTTCTCAGTGTGTCTGGATCTATTTGAAATACGTCTCTCCCCCTCAAGATTATCCGAGTCAAGGTCATCCTGATGACGTTTGCGAGATCCACCTTTGCAGGTTTGTTCCAATAAGAAGACTCGATCATTTAGCTGTCCAATTTTGGCAATCAAAGCTTTGTTTGTTGCATCCTTTCCATCACCGATAGTTTGGTCATCATCTTTTTGATGATCCGACTTAGTCTCTTTTGAATCCTCCTCATCACCCTTATGTTTCAACCCTTCATCAGTGTCAATTTCCATATCCACTGTTTCTTCTTCATCGGCTTTCTTGTGGATTCTTTTCAACCTTTTACCACCTTTGTCAGTTGGTTGCTTCTTACTCCCCGTCTCTAGTCCTAGGTTGGCACTAGATCCTAAATTCCTATGCTTTTCAGGGGTAGGTCTGCTCGGTTTTGAGCTTTACATAGGAGCGCTACCACTAACTATATATTCTTTGTATGCTTTAGATTCTTTGTCAGCAAGATCAAGTAGATCTTGTGGAATTGCCATTGGTGGTTTTGTAGTTGCACCCTTGGCAGGCTGCAAGTTCTTCATCACATTATCATTGATTCTTTCACCAAAGGGTCTTGTTGACAGCTTGTTTGACTTCATTATATGCTGAATCATTAATTTGATGAATCTAACAAAAGGAATATAAGAACCCTTATTCTTCGTTGCCTTTATAGATTTTTTTCGGACAAGTTCAACCAACTCAATCCACATTAGTGCAGCATAGTCGTAATGGCATTGATTGAAAATACCATAAAACATCTGATACACCGTAAATCTACCGGCATCTATTCCTGCTTCTTTTCCAGTGAGGCATCGGTTAATAATTGAGAACATTGTTGCACAAAGACCCGGTAGATATTTGCGTTTGAAGTCAGAGGTATTCTTGATCTTCTTCGCATCCGCGTCAAATCACAGCTCTTTGAAGAATTCTACGATCTGGTTTGATCCTGGTAATATTTCAAAGCCATGATGACCGTTTGCTGTAGCAGCTGGTAGTTGCAGCACAGTGCATAGATATTCTGAAATGAGGGTTGTGGTATATCGGTCTACTGTCACCTTTAGCACCAGAGGTTTTGACTCAGGTACAACATGGATAGTGTTCCAAAATTGTTGAATATATATGAAGGGAATGTCATTGACAGTGTTATGAAGTGCTGGATAGATAGGGTGGTTCTTAAGTATTTCAACAATGATGGGGTGATTACATCGAAAGATTTTCGGGTCAAGAAGATAGTTGTTATCACCGAATCGTATGTTCTCAGTTTGAGGAAGGATTTGTTCAGAGGTGAGTTGTGGTTGTTCAGCGGGAGCTTGTTGCTGAGCTTGTTCTTGAGCCATTTATGAATATGATTCTGAAATGATATGAAAGTTGTAAGTATGTGGATAAATAAATTCATTTATTTCACTCTGTCTATTTTTGTATGCTCTCGCTTTTCTTTTTCGAGCATATTTCTTTTATTTTTCTTTTCTTATGCTTTCTTGCTTTTATAGCATAAGCGCATGCTCTTTCTTTTCACATGCGATTTAATTCTCTCTATCTGTTTTTGTTTTTCCTCACCAAAAGTTTGTGTTGTGATACTTTTTCAAAATATTTTGAGGTTTAGATTGAACGTTGTTTTATGTTGCTCATGCTTTAAAATATACGTTCATCTAACCGTCTTTGATTGTTTTCGGAAAAAGTATCAACTTTTGTTTCAAACTAAAGTAATCTAGTTTATACTAGATGACTTGATTAGAAAAACATTGACAAAGATAATTTAATTGCACGAGCGTGAGATTTCTTGATAAATGATTAAAATTTGAACTCTCTATTACGTTGCCTAGTTAAAGGAGTCCATTATCAGCTTTTAGGTGATAACTATTCCTAATAACTATCTTGAAGATGAGAAGTTCTTGGTTAAGTCAAATACAAGTTGTATCAAAAGAGTTTTTCATTGCAAAAGTGTGAGATTTCCCTAAACGTATCAAAACCTTGAATACTCTATTATGTTGCGTAGCTAAAGGGATACATTATCATTTTTGACGTGACAACTAGCCCTAATAACCACCTTGAAGATGAGATAGTCTTAGTTAAGACCGTGTCGAGTTGTCTCAAAACCATTTGAGTGAAAAACATTTCAAGGTTGCATGAATTGTTGTAATTTGAAAATTCACAGCTTTGGCAACCGAGAAATAATTTGAATTTTATCTATCAAAACAATTCATTCACATTGACATAATAAAATGTCATTCTCAAAGTGTATATGCAATCATAGAAAAGTCTATTTATTTAATTAAACATATGCATCTCGAACTGTGAAACGTATAAAGGGAATATGATAATGTTGTTATTGTCTTTCCAGTACATCCAGAGATTAAAAAATATATATATGGATATACACATGATCTATTTTAGGTAAATGCTAATCATTCCCTAAATCAAGCTAATCAAAATTAATATATAGGAAATTATCTACTCATCAAGGTAATCTCTAGGTAATCATCTAGTCATCAAGCTAATCTCTTTGTCATTATCTTGAATATACAGCTAACACTCCCCCGCAGTTTGAGCGGGAGGACACCGGACACTCAAGCTGGATCGAAATTAGCAGAAGCACATCTTTAATCAGCAGCAGACACAAACACGCAACAAATCGGATAAACCAAAGTATCCGTACCAAACAGGATAAACCAAAGTATCCTGACCAAATGGGATAAACCAAAGTATCCCTTACCAAACAAGATAAACTAAAGTATCTTGACCAAACGGGATAACCCAAAGTATCCCCTACAACTAAAACAAACGGGATAACCCAAAGTATCCCCTACAAATTAAACAAACGGGATAACTTAAAGTATCCTCAAAACAAAGGAAATTACAACTAAAACTCATGCACTAACATCAAAAGAAAAGATGAGAAAAAGAAAGTTGGTTCTAAAACTTCAACCCCCAAAGAACCTTCCAAACAAAAGGGGAGTGTTTTTCCCTAGAAAAACATAAAGATCCACCTCACAAATAAACATCAAAACATGGGTGGGGTTTATTGTAACACCCCTAAATTACCACAGCGGAAAAGTAGTGTCAAGGGGGTATTACTTCATAATATAGATCAAGGTATAGAAAACGACCTCTAAATGAGACGTTTTGAAATATTACCATTCGAATTATTAAAATCAGAGTTAAACAAGAGATTCAAAGTATATAGTTACATAGATGTTTTCAAGATATATCGAATGGTAATGATAAAGATAAAAGTCTCCCAGTATGCAATTGACTCTAGAATCCATGCATCCACTATCGTCTTATAAACCTGGGATAAACATGCTAAAAAGTGTCAACCAACGGTTGGTGAGTTCATAGAATTAGTTTAGACTGTAAAGCATTTGAATAAAGATTTCACAGCAAAGGCCTTGTAAATCCACTCAGTCCCAAGCCCCGCCCATACAAGACTTGCAACCTGTGTGTTTACAATCCACTGCTAACATATGAGTAGGACAGATGTGTGTAGAAATACGTATCATAGGACAGATGTATATATAATTAAGTATCATGTCATAAATGTTTTGAGTACTTGCATTCCACTGTAAAATGTATCTTGCAAACCCATGCAAAATGTATCTTACATACCAATGCGGACAATATTAGAATACTAGTATAACAATGCATAATGTATAAGAGAACAGATATGTATATAAATACGAATCATGTCATAAGTGTTTTGATAAACGAGTAAAGTAATTTAAACATGTTAATAATGCATAATGTATCTTGACTACTAATGCAAAATGTGTTAAAGTACTTGTAAAAGTAAATGAATATAGTTGAGCATGTATCTCCCCCAAGAGTAAATCAAAACGTATAAAAGTAGGGGCTATGAATTCTCACAGTAATATGTAAAGTTTTAGAATACTTGTAAAAGTAATTGAAACTAGTTAAGCATGTATTTCCCCCAAAGAGTTAATAAACCATTAAATGATAGAAATTTTGGGGCTATGACTCACCTTAGCTGTAATAGTCAAGGTATTGTTATGTGAAAAGTATCACAGCAACGGCTCCAACACACGACCTGAATAATAGGGAAGTTTGAGATTTCGATGTTTTAAGATTGACTTGATGTGAATAATGATTGTGAAAGAATATCGGATAACGAATCGGACTGTGATGAGAATGCTTGATATGCTTAAAATGCTTAAAGTTCATAAATAATATTATATATAATATTATCATGTTTTTATGTTTATTGAATCCCTAAATATCGTCTCTTCAAAAGTTGGTGAATGATAAGTTATGCGTATACGTTAAAAATTCGTTAAGTAAATATAAACGTAACATACGTTATATAAGTCGTACGAATTTGTAAGAATGTATCTTAGGAATAAAAATGTATAAATCACTTTATGAATTTGTATCTAGAATTTAGTTACCGTTTGGTCCTTGTAATTATAGGAAATTTGCATTTTTAACCCTAACGGTGAAATATTTGCACCGTTAGTCCCTAGTTAGTAAATATTTACGTTTTAAGTCCAAAGTGTTTCAATATGACATTTTATGGTTTATGCTTACTGTATATTCAATTTCTATCCTCAAGTTACAAATTTGATAGTTTGTACACAAAATTTCTGAAAGTTACACATTTAACCCTAATAGTAAATAGGCTTTGCATTTTTAGTCCAAAATCCACAAAACTTATATAAACAAATTTCCGAAAGTTTTAACAGCCTCAAATAGCTTATTAGAGTTCATAGAAAACTGCTTATTACACAAAAGTGCTTAATTTTGGCTTAATGGGCTTTTAACACAAATAAAACAAAGCCCATTAAGAGATTTTGATCCATAGGGTGTTAGAACGTTTTGGGCCTGGCTTTGGGCTATTTTTATGGTCCTAAAAATATATCCAAAGTACTTATAACACTGCTTAATCGGAAGTGCTTATTGGGCTTTTTAAAAAGCCCAATCGATATACATTTATATGTTAAAAACTGGTTCGACCTTGCTTTAGTTTAGGCTTTAAAAAGGTCTCTCAAGAGCTTATTAAGAGAGCTTCTTGTTACAACTTATTTGTTGTGTGTATGGACAGTCAAGATGAGCAATAAAAATTATATGTCGTGTATATAAATTTGATCTTATTTAGGCCATTTCTAGTTGACCAAACCAAGGCCAAAAACGATTAAAATGACTTATATAAATTCGATTGGCAATATAACTTTAAAATAGGTCTCGATAAGCTTAGAAAAGATGAAATAAAATGTAGAATAAATATAGAATGCGATTACTTAGCCATCCATGATATAGGAGGTCATATATGAACTAAAACGAATAAATAGAAATCGTAAATAATAAATAAGAGCTTAAAGGAATCGCATGAAGTAAATAGAATGAATGAACAATTTATAAAGGACAAATGTGAATTATAAAAGGTTCGAAGTGCCTTACAACGCCAAAATGGTGATGAACACTTGTCGATATGGACTAGGACTTGGAAGATTTATGCACGAACTTGATAGAACTCCCACAACAGAATCGAGTTCCACCTTATGTGTTGGAAAATAGTTTCTAACGACTAGGAAAAATGGTGCTTTTGTCTCGAATGAACCTCACAGGAGAAACACTTAGAGATATTTGAGTGAAATGAGTTTAAGGAGTCAATGAGTATGTATGGGTATCGAACGTATATATATGCATTCATGCATATGGATTATATTGTTTTAAATAGTACAAGTTGGTGATCGATTGGTTGGATAAGGGGACAAGGAATATTAGTAGCAGTGAGGATAAGGATTCTTGAGAATAAAATTTGATAATACTCGAGTTTAACTAGCCAAGTGGTATGTATATGTGTTTGTGTTTCGGTTTGGTTCCATGTGGTATATATATGTATGGTACTCAAATCCTTAAAGGGTCCAAGTGTTTATTTAACGTGACAAATATGTAGGAAAGGTGAAAAACACTCTTGTGAACAAATAAAAGATATAGGTAGAAATTAAGTTTTAGATCGATTTAGATTAAAAGGATAATTATCGAATGGATTTGTATATGTGACGAGAGTGATTTACTTTGAGCCTCGTTAAGCATTCAAATGTTCGAATGAGCAAGTGTAACTCGACATCCTGTTTCTTGGGTGTATAGAGATTCGAGATGTGTAAAAAGTTGAATGTGTCGTGTGTCGAATTCAAGAGAAAACGAGGCCAAGTGAGTGAGAGTGAACCGAGTGATATAAGAGAATTAATAAAATTTATGGGTGTTGGGTTGGGCTAGTGAATAGTAACAGGCCAGAAATTTGGACCATGAATAGTATAAGATCTGTTTAGTGTATAATGAGTTTGTTTGATTCGTCATGGTCCGCGTGTGAGCTCGTTCCATAGTATCTTGAATAACGTAACAACGTTGAATTATAGAAATGTAATAAATAAAATTTTCAAATTTTGCTCATAAAATGGTTAAGTGAATAGTAATGACGTGTTAATACTAGATTAACGTTCACTAATGACAAGGGAATTCTACGGGTTGCTACATCTAATCACAAGAATTTAATCAAAACACTCTAAATCGCAAACTCAAAAGTGAT
This sequence comes from Artemisia tridentata subsp. tridentata, assembly GCA_021014915.2. Lineage (NCBI taxonomy): Eukaryota > Viridiplantae > Streptophyta > Magnoliopsida > Asterales > Asteraceae > Artemisia > Artemisia tridentata. The sequence goes on from CP139503.1 coordinate 72,767,330, forward strand.
CTAAGTGTTATGAAAATACGCAACTCTAACTAGCAGTGTTTGATCAATTTAATACATGAAAATAGTTGAAATTCATAACAAAGATGTAAAAGAAGTAGTTAAAGGTGCTTGTAATCTTACTTTTGCACGAAAAACACTAGAAATAAAAAAAGCTCTATTTTGCGAGAGTTTTGCGATAGAGGTTTTGAGTGCAAGGAGAGAAAGAGTTGTGATAGCCAAATTGTTTGTGTGTTTTTCTCTCACAGTCAACTAGGTAGGTTATTAACCTTTTTGGACTTTTGACATGTTGAGTTTTGACCCAGTTCTGCGAGAGTTTTGGACTTGGGGGAGGGTTCAAAGATAGTTTTAACAATTTTATTAAAACTCCCTCTTGGTTTATGCTCTCTTTCACACAAGGTCCTTTATTGACTTTTTATTTTTAACAAATATTTTTAAAACATTTTAGAACAATTAAATGAACTTTTGGGTTATATCAAAAATGTTTAAATAAAAATTATCATTCCCCCTCGAAGTGATGGTATTTTCCCAACATTTTAACAACATTTTTCATTTTTCTTTTCAACAACAATTTTGTTTTTATTATTCAACAACTTTTAACAAATTATTCTTTGATCTATTCTTGAAGTGGGTAGCATTGTTTTTGAAATTTTATTCTTACTTGAGCTAAAAAAAATTATATTAATAATCAGAAAAACGTGCTCAAGATTTGTTTATCTTAAGCAAAAAAATTTTGAAAAAGGTTTTATAAAATGCTTTTTGTAAAATCTTGTATAAATTTTGCTAACGATAATTAAGAAGATTTCTCTTCTTTTCTGAAGGATTGACGCACTGAAGCGTACGTTCAGGATCCTTTCTTTAAGAAATGGGTGTTGATCTGTGATTTAGCCAAAAACCATTATGAGTGAATAATTACCCGATTGTTTTACCAGATGTACTTGTGGTTTCTGTTACTTTGGTGACTTCTTTGACCTTTTGATCATCATTGTCATGTTCATCACAAATGCTTGCCATTCATAGACGTTGTCGTAGGTATTCAAATCTTTCCGGTAGCAAAGCTTTTGTGATGAAGTCGGCAATTTGGTAATCAGTTTTCACGAAGTACAATTCCATAATCCGTCTTTCTACAAGTTCTTTGATGAAATGGTATCTGACTGCTATATGCTTCGTCCGTGAGTGCTGTACCGTGCTACAAGAGATGGCAATGGCACTTTGCGAATCACAATAAATTGAGATTTTTTTTGTAAAAGAAGCCATAGTCCGTCAATTGTGTTTACATCCATAGTACTTGTTCACAACATCCGGAGAAGGATATGTATTTCTGCTTCTTTGAAGACCAATTGATTAACTTCTCCCCCAAGAATTGAGCAAATCCTGAAGTACCTTTGCAACCAATTTGGTAACCTACATAATATGCATCTGAATAGGCAATTAGTTTGTAACCGGAGTCTTTTAGATACACAAGGCCCATGTGAATTATGCCTTTTAGGTACCGAAAGATCCGTTTTACAGCAGTAAGGTGCTTTTCCGTTGGCCTTGATTGGTAACTGGCACGCATGAAGACAACAAAATGAATATCAAGCCGACTAGCTGTAAGATACATGAGTGAACCAGTCATACTACTATATTTTGTAGCATCAACTTGTTTACCACCTCTATCTTCATCTAGTTTAGGCTTGTGTTGCATATGTGTACTTATAGAGTCAGATTTTTCCATTCCAAACTTTTTCAAAATTTTCATCGTGTATTTGTTTTGATGAATAAAGATACCATGAGGGGTTTGGTTTATTTGTAGACCCAAAAAGAATTTTAACTCTCCCATCATGCTCATCTCAAATTTCTGTCGTATGATATTTTCAAAGTTTTTGCAATATTTAGGATTCGTGGATCCAAAAATGATATCATCAACATAAATTTGGACTAGCATGATGTCGTTACCTTTTCTTCTAATAAACAAAGTTGGCTCGATTGAACCTTTGACGAATTTGTGTTTGAGCAGATATTCTGACAACACATTGTACCATTCACGTGGTGCTTGCTTGAGTCCGTAGACGGCTTTGTCAAGGACATAGACATCATCCAGATGGTCTGGATCAACAAAGCCTTCTGGTTGACTCACATACACCTCTTCCTCTAACTCCCCATATAAAAGGCCGTTTTCACGTCCATTTGGTATATGGTGAAAGATTTATTAGCTGCATGAGCCAAGAATAAGTGTATTCTTGATTGTAACCTTTGGCAACAAGGCGAGTCTTGTTTCTGATTACGTCACCGTCTTCATCAAGCTTGTTCTTCAGAATCCATTTCAATGCAATTATGAGTTTCCTAAAGGCCGTGGAACCCTTCGTCAGACACCATAGCGTTTGAATTGGTTTATTTCTTCTTGCATAGCGACAATCCAATCAGGATCTGCAAGTGCTGCTTTGACGTTGGCAGGTTTAACTCTACTCAGGAATGAATTTAGAAACAGTAATCTACTGTAGAACTTATTGTTTGAACCGGTTGATAAAGATTTCTAATGATTTGTTGTAGAGGGTAATCGTGAGTCCATCTTCTTCTGTGCGGATGTGGTTGGTAAAACGTACGTATATTTGAAGGATCAACATATCGCATCTTAGAAGGTCCACCGACCTCAGTTTCGGGAGTCGCGAATGGGTTTGTGAATGGTTCCTCTTCATACGATGCATTGGTAATTACTTGATCATCAACATTTGCATTAGAGGTTGGAGTGGTATTGTTTGGTGAAAGATCTTGTTGAATCGGTATAATTGGAGGGGTATCTGCTACTAGATCAACATCTTCATAAGTAGTTGTTGATGAACCGGATACGGGAGATGGCATGTCTTCTTGTTGATTAACTTTGATAATTGGAGTTGCAGCGGATATTGTAGACATCTTCATCTTGTTTCCTCCACATGATTCATCATAGAAGTTCTCAAACAGACCATCTAACTCTTCCTTTTGAATATGTTTATGTTTTTGTGTTGATGATTTTTGTTTTGGTACGAGTCCTGAACTGTTTTGTCCAAAAGTCATAGTCTTTAGCACGGGTTCTGAACTGACTTGATCAGAAGCTATTTCTTCTACTTCGTCGAAGTGAACATGGATTGTCTCTTGTATCAACTTTGTTCTCCGATTGTAAATACGATATGCACTTGATTGTGTAGAATAGCCAAGGAAAATTCCTACATCCCCTTTTTTTTTAATTTTCCAAGGTCATCATGATCATTAAGAGGGTAGCACTGACAACAAAAAATGCGTAAGTATTTTACATCGGGTTTGCGTTTGTGAATGATGTGATATGGAGTTTTGTTGAATCTTTTATGAATGATAGATCGGTTCTGTGTGAAACAAGTGGTTGACACTGCTTCAGACCATAAATTTAATGGAAGATTTGCGGAGGTGAGCATTGTTCCTGCAGCTTCTACTAATGTACGATTTCGTCTTTCGACTACACCAATTTGTTGAGGAGTGTAAGCCACAGACCTCTGATGAGTAATGTCAGTTGAATCAAAGAAATTCTGAAGAATCTAATTCATGAACTCCGTTCCATTATCTGTTCTTACATATCGGACTTGAGCTAGTAGACCAACTTGTACTTTTTTGATGAACTTAATAATTACATTTGGAGTTTCAGCTTTAGAAGCAAGAAAATGAACCCAAGTGTAACGTGAGTAGTCATCCACAATAACCAAAATATATTTCTTACCATTTCGGCTGACAACGCGCATTTGGCCACACAAATCCATATGCAATAAATGCAAAGGAGCAACAGAACTAGGTTCGGATTTGGATTTGAGTGTTGCACGTGTCATCTTTCCTAATTCACACGCTGAATAAAGATGATCTTTCTTGAAGGATATTTTTGGCAATCCTCTGACTAGGTTGTTTTGAGCAAGTTCGTTTATAGTTCTGAAGTTCAAATGAGAGAATCGACGATGCCATAGCCAGGCTTGTGATGATGTATCTTTTGCAAGCAAACAAATCGGTTTTGGTGCTGTAATTTCTTTAAGTGCAATTTGGTATAGATTCGAATCCCTAGAGCCTTTGAGAATATCATCGCCTTCAAGAGTAAAAACAATACACGAGTGTTTTCTGAATGCCACCTCTAAACCGCTATCACAAAATTGGCCAATGAGATCCTTATAGCCGGTGATTTTAGCAATGTGGTCATTCCCAAAATGCACTATATCCAAGAATTTAGTCACGAAGTTCTTGAGCAGTGCCTTGTTCCCTGTCATATGTCGGGTGCACCCCGAATCGAGGTACCAGAGGTACACTTGGACAAGCTGCACATCAAACAAGAAACAGAAAATTTGGAACCCGTTGATAAAGTGGTTCCACGTAGTTAGACAGTATAGATTGCAAACCTAGTGGGTTGAACTTTTCTATTGTAGTGGTGCTAGGTTCGGATTTCTTCTTAACCGGTTGCCATCTAAAACCTACATGTTTTAACACTCTTCCGGTGGGTTTCCACTTAAAGCAGGATCTAGAGAATAATTCATGATACTCAAATATTCTACCCGTTGGGATCCATGCCCATTTTTCTTTATGCTTATGGTTTCTTAGATTTGTTGAAGTAGTCCTAGTAGTGTTGGCATTCACATTATCACAATTTAAATCAACATGCATACAATTAGAAGAAACAGAATTATAAGCAACAGAATTAAACAAGCATTATTGCTATTAGAAGCAACAGATTCATGCAAATTTAAGTCATTACAGTCATCCATTCGCTTAGAGCATTTTTTATTGAAAGCTTTAAAACGTCTAGGTTTTTCTACAACTGTAGGCTGAGAGGCACTAATCTTCAACACACATTTCTTAGGTGGTCTCTCCTTGCTACAAGTAGTGTCTAAACCTGGATCAAAAAGCAAATCTGCGTTAGGAGATTGTGTAGTTTAATCATGTTGAGCTAACTTCTGTTTCTTACGATTCTTGTTCTTTTGTTTCTTTGACTCGTTGGGTTTCTTTTCTATATGGGGAGGAGTCAAAGAACACATTGGTGCATCTAGAGGCATATCCTTACTAAGTAATGCTTGCTTCCTAGCTATTTCTAATTCCTTGTTATGAATCATATCATTTAAACCATATGGTTCTCTAACAGAAGTAGATCCAATTTGATACATACCGGGAGCAATTACTTTAGGATTAGATAAAACCTTTTTTTGTTTTGGCTCAAGAATATGAGTTTTTTGTTTTTGATTTGCCAAAAAAGTTGGTTGGTTTGAAAAATATGAAAAATTTTGATTTTCCAACTTGCGTGAAGCAACAAACTCATGATTCTTGTTTTTCATCAAATCAAGCACTTTAGATTTGAGTTCCTCGTTCTCTTTTAAGATTAATTTCAAAGAAGTTTTGTAGGAAAGCTTGTCGTATTTGTTTTCTTCAATTGTTCGCTGCCAGTTTGCTTCAAACATTAAAGATTATTTTTCAAGTTTAGTACAAGAGTTTTCAAATCTGGCAGTACGAAAAGACAATTCCTCGTTCAACTAAACGTTCTTTTGCAAACATTCTCTTAGACTCTCTATGAGTAAAAGGTTTTCAATTTCTAAAGATTTTTTTTTATTTTCCAGTTCTTCAATTTTCTCCTCATTTATAGCAAATTCTGGTTTGATTGATTCAATTTGATAAAGAAAATATTCTTTTTGAATGTCAGAGTTTAAGCTGAGAAGGTCATATTCATCTTCAAGAGATGTGACGTAAGTTAAATCAGATTGCATTTCAAAAATCAATGCCTCTTCAAAGGCTTTAAATTCATCATTAACTCTATTCATGGGAGGCTTGATAAATGTTTTTACCAGTTTCTTGACTTCCCTTAAGATATCCATTTCATAAGAATTGGATTTCAAAAGTTCAGCCAATTGAAACTCTTGCTTTCCACGAATAATATCTAAAGTTCCATTTATTTGATTTTTGAGATTGCAAAAGGTTTTTCTCGCTAAACTCTCATATTTGTTTGAATCATATGGGTTCTCAGAAATCTGATCCACATGATGTTTAATATTTGTTGGTTTTCTTGAAAGAGCATTTTCCTTATTTATCAAACCATAATCGGCATTAAAGTAGGAGAAATTGGTTTTCTTTTGGATAGCGTTTAAACATTTTTGGAATTCCTCTTGAGAGATGTCATTAGGAAAAAACATGTAATCTTTGAAGGTATCACGTCTCATGTAATCAGCATTATACAAACTTGGTGTTTGACGTTTAACCATGTCAAGATAAGATGGTTTAGTATAACCAAGACCCTGTTTTAGATCCATGAATGAATCTAGTTTGGGCATTAACATGTACATAGTCTGAGAATTCTGATTAGTAGTGCGAAGTTTTGTTTCAGCTCTTGTTAATCGTTGAATAGAATTAGCTTTTTCTTCTTTAAGTTTGGAAACTTCATTTTCAAAATTCTTTTTAATGTTTTCAAAATTTGAAAATATTAAGAAATTTTCCATTTTGTAACTCTTGAATTTGACGTTTAAGCACTAGTGGTTGTTCAGACTACTCTTCATATAACATGTCCTTTATTTTCTTTTCTAAAGAAGCACTCTTTGAATTTGAGATTGAATAGTGGCATAATTTTGAAGCAATCTGATCTTGACTTGTTGATGCATGATTGTAGTCTATACTATTAGCAGATAACTGAGTAGTAGCACTTGTAGGTGTTGCACTACTTTTGTTAACTTCAGTTGTCTTACTAATGGTACGAATGTGATCATGTATGAATTCATCAAGATCATCATTATCACAAGCATCTGATGTGTGTACCTTGTTGACAAGTGTGTCATCTTCATCAGCATCAGTGTCATAGCTCGGAGTTGCCTCCTCATCTTGAGCTTAAAAGACATCCACCTTCTCCAAAGAAGCCATGTACACCATGTTTGTTTCCAATATCTCACCTTCGTCATCCGTGTCCACCATGAAATCATTTTCATCAGCATTAGGCAGTTTTCCCTTTTCTTCCATGTCAGCTAACAACATTTTCTGTCTTTAATAAGCCCTGTTACGCACTTTCCCATTTGGAGAATTTCTTGGAAAGTGACCTTGTTGACCGCAACCAAAGCATTTTGGTTCTTGATTGTCATGACCAGCATCATTCTTGTCAGTCTTCTGTGCACGTTGTCTTATAACTTGACCTCATGGTGGGACATCTTGTCTTTTGTTCATTGCAGTGGGTGTAGAAGTGATTCGAAGATTGTTGTTGGTTGGACGTTTGTAAAAAGATTTTTGAATTTGTTTTCCAAGTAATGTTAGGTTTTGAACAATTTTGGTAAGTTCAACATTTGCTGGGTATTGAGTAGAGTCAATTGCATCTTCAACGGGTGAGTAATGTGTGTCGTTGTTTGAGTTGTAAGAAGAATGATTTTGGTGGTATGTGGAGACCAAAGCAAGTGGATGCAATAACTTGTGGTTGAGTTGAAAGTTCTTTTTCCTTATCTTGTCTTTTCTGTTTAAGGATGTCATTAACTTCAACCTGATTGTGTTTTAGAAGATCAAACAAATTGTTGATGTCTTTCAGAGTTAGGTCTTGATTCTGTCTGATAGCAATAGTGAAACGTCTCCATTTAGGTTGTAGGTTTGTGAGAAACATAGTGTTGTGTTCAATGTTTGATCTTTTGAGGTTATGACGATTCATTTCATTGATAAGCTTGTGAAACGAATATATGCATCTTCTAAACTCTCCTCAGGTAATTGCTTGAAAGACTGATAATTGCACAGAGCCAGAGTATGTTGTATTTGTGTGCCAAGATCAGCACCTTGCATCAATCTTTCCAAAGCTTGCCATAAGTCATGAGCAGTTAGATTACTGTCAATGGCATTGTAGATGTCATTGCTTAGCCCATATAGAATTTTAAGATGTTCACAAACAATAACACACTTATGTAAGAAGATATGGATCGAATAGAAGAGTTTTAGAGAGAGAAGTGGAGAGTTTGGAACCTTAGAGAGAGAAAGTGAAGTAGTATATATTAGCTTGAAATAAAGGTCCAACCCTTCCCTTGTGTAGGAAGGGATATATATAGTATATAATATTGGTGCCCCTAGTGAGCTGTGGAGTGAGCTGACAGAGGGTAAGGACCCGACCCACTCCACAAGTTCTATATTAACTAAACTATTACTAATAATACTAATATTCCTATGAGCTATTAAGTGCTAATGAGTACTCGGGGTGACCGAGTCTTCAGATGAATATTTATATTCCTAACAATCTCCCCCTAAGGGAGGTCACCCCGGAAATAAATTTTAGAATTATAGCACTCTATCCTCTGAATGTGTCTTCATAGCTCGTAGTCTTTGATTCTTCAACTTCATAGATATTTGTGCCTTTCAGCAGTGAACTTTTGATGACTGATCTTTTATCTTGGATGATCTTTGAGTATCTTTGAAGTTATCATCCATCATATGTCTTCACGTCATCTTGCAGCATCGTCTTTATGTGAGGTTGTGATCTTTGAGCCTTCTTTGAGATCATCAGCCACCGTAAATCTCTGAGCTCATCTATTGTAGTAATGCCTCCATGTGATTTGTTGTGACCGTTGGGCTCGCATGCTCACACTTTTCTGGATCATGATAACTATCATCAGAGTTGCGGAAGCTGTGTTGTAGGTCTTTTTGCTATCATGATATTTTTGATAATGAATTGGAAGTGTAAGCATGGAGTGTGGATTGACACGTCTCTGCTGGAATCTGGAACCACCATCGCCATCTTTATATGAATCTGAAATAAAACAGTTAGCAATAAAGTTGGAGAACGAATATGGCTTTGTCATTCATTCGATGTGGTGGTTGGATTTAACCTTCGGTTCTGTGAAGACCGACCTGTGATCAGGTAGAATCCCCTTTAAAGAAGATTCTCCTTGACAGGAATTTCCAGCTTGTAGTAATGAGTCTTCCAACAAATTAATGTCAGAATCATCATACTAAGCATGTTCTCATACCGGAACGTCTCAAAGCAGACAGCACAGTAGAGTGAATCAGTGAATTAAATACCCACTGATTGACGAGAAATTGATTAGAAAAAAAATCACTTGCGTGTCACTGGATAAACATTTTGTGCAACACGACAAGGGTTTTATAAATTGAAACACATTTCTGTCAAAAACACTTTTGTTTGAAAATTTTCACAATCAATGTGCTCGAAATTCAGTTGGTGAGCACATTGAAAGGTTTTCCAAAAGCGTCCGTCAATCCATTTCCTGGAAAAAGTTTGATTCAAATGAGAATCGCCCCATCGTTTCTTTCCAGTTGTCACAAGTTTGATCCATGAAGGATCTCACATGTCACCCACCATGTCACCCACCAAGAGCTTGTTTGATGTTGGCTCTAGAAGGATTTCTATCTTCATTGGGAATACTTTACGTATCACTCGGATGTTCTGGCAATACCACGAGGATAATGCGTAGGACTCTTCATATATATTTTCTTGCTTTTCACGGTGTATGAAACAACAAGTATGTTGGAAATGTGTCCTAATGAGATTTATTGATGATCTCTTGGCTCTAGACTCAATAGTGCGTTTTGATTTAGTGATCGGAGGCTGGAGAGGACTGCCACCTTTTCAATATCGTCTAACTCAGAGTGAGGGAGACGATAGACATGTATTGATCTCCCTGACAAATGAAACAAGAGTCCTTTGAGGGACCTTGAGTGGCTAGGGAGGGTTGTGTAGCGTATCACTGGGTCCATGATACTTTGTCTTCAATGTCAGCAATCAACTTAGTGATTCTGACAACATATGTATTGACCCGGTTTCTGCCTAAAGTGTAAGGAGGGCTTCTTTCTTTTCACCTTTTATCTTTACATTTATTTTTCATTCTTCAACCCCTTCAGCGCTTACCGAGACTTCATTACTAGAACCTTGTTGGGTTTGTTCCAGTACTAGCTCCATCTCAGTCGGCACTCTTCCCTTATTCTCACTTGTCTTCTTTTTAATCATACCTAAGGACTTCTACACTAACTAGTGGATTGTCACTGGGTAGATCCCTCCGGTTCTGGCGGGATCGTGGGAACATATACCTAACCTTACCATCCTTATAACTCCAGTACGTTAAATAAAATGGTCGGTCTTTGGTGTTCTTCCATAATTTCCATCATAAATCATCTGCTCCCCCTCAATATGTGCATCGATATGCGAAAAGGTTTAGCACATATGGGAGAGCCTACACTTGAGTTCCAAAAGATCACATTTTTATCAGAATTTCATATTTAAATCAGATTCTCTCCCCCGATCAAAAATTTCAAACCATTTGAGATTTGTGATCCCAACTGATTTAAATATGTTTAGAAAATTTGGGAGAAAATGTGGTCAGGTTTAAATGTATTCTGATTACGGAGCATACTATGCTCCCCCTTAAACCATGAGAGAGTGTCACTGCTGATGTTGCACAATGCTTAAAAAGGTGTCAAAATTTGAACAAATACTCTCCCCCTCAATTAATGACCCGTTTTCTACTTAAAGAGCTGTAGTCATTCAATTAAGTGTGACGTATTTGTGAAAATTTAAGTCCAGTTACCACCTTGTGAAACACCAAAACTCTCCTGAAGAATCATAGAATTGAAGGAGTTTTTGGTGTAAATAAGACTTCTCTTCTTATACAAGAAATGATGCACTGAATCGTACATCAGATCGAAGAAACATGGATATAAAGTAATCCATGCCCAGGTGAACATCACCCAGTTGGAGGAACAGCTGCCTTTTGGCGACATGCTTTCCCCATATTAATGCATGGGTTGCAGTCTAAAGTAACTGCAAGCCGATTAGACATGTTTTAACCAGTTAGTATAACTTCTGCTCGAGCTTCATTTAAAGACCCGTGTCATTATTGAATGACATTTCTAGGTCCGTAAATGTTATCGATAAACAGAAGACATGCCTAGAGAAATTATTTTTGGTATTTTTTTTATTTTCTGATTTTTAGGGTTTTTATAGGTTTTATATTTTTCTATTTTCTTTTTGTTTAAGATATATACAACATATATACAAGGATATGTGAAGCCAATCCTTTACTCCTCCTCTTCTTCTTGAAGACCCTTGAGTGCTTCAGGTGTCAAGCTCTTCATGCCAAGTCGCGGGAGAATAAACTGAAACCGTTCTCTTGGAAGTGCCTTAGTGAAGATATCAGCCAACTGAAACTCCGTCCTCACGAAGTAGAGTTCAACAATTCCTTTCTCAACCTGTTCCCTTATGAAGTGATTCCTAATGTCGATGTGCTTCGACCGGGAGTGTTGGACATTGTTACAGCAGAGAGCGATAGCGCTTTTGTTGTCACAATACATGGGAATTTTGTTGTATGAAAGCCCATAGTCTGAAAGTTGTGATCTCATCCATAGGATTTGAGCACAGCAAGCAGACATAGAAATGTACTCGGCCTCTGTAGAAGATATAGACGTGCTCATTTGCTTCTTAGAAGACCAACTAACCAACTTTTCCCCCAAAAACTGAGCTCCCCTCGAAGTACTTCGACGAGTATCTTGACATCCTGCATGATCCGCATCTGCATAAGCTGTAAGTTCCATTGCAGTGTCCTTTGGATACCAGAGTCCCATGTGAATCGTGCCATGAAGATATCTGAAGACTCTTTTCACCGCTTCCAGATGCTTTTTAGTGGGCTTGGATTGGTACCTAGCGCACATACATACTGCAAACAGAAGATCTGGTCTACTGGCGGTGATATACATCAAGGATCCAATCATACTTCTATACTTTGTTTGATCAACCGGCACCCCAGAGAGATCTTCATCCAGCTTTGATCTTTCAATCATGGGAGTGTCAACAGAGTCACTTGAATCGAATCCAAATTTCTTTAGAATTTTGTTTGCATATTTGGATTGATTAATGAAGATGCCTCCAGGACTTTGAGAAATTTGCAAGCCTAAGATGAACGACATTTGTCCCATCATCGACATCTGGAACTTAGAACTCATCTCTTTTGAAAACCGATCACATTCACTAGGATCAGACGAAGCGAAGATAATGTCATCTACATATATCTGAACAAGGAGTAGATTTTTGTCCGCTTTCCTGGTGAACAATGTAGGATCAACAACACCCTTGGAGAATTCATTTGCAAGAAGGAACTTGGACAATGTGTCATACCAAGCCCTAGGTGCTTGCTTCAAGCCATAGAGGGCCTTCTTCAAGCGATAGACATGAGTAGGATGATCAGCGTCCACAAATCTTTCTGGTTGACTCACATAGACTTCCTCCTTTAAGTCACCATTCAAGAAAGCTGTTTTAACGTCCATCTGGTAGACTATCATATTTCGACTAGCAGCATTTACGAGGAAGATTCTGATGGCTTCATTACGTGCAACAGGAGCAAATGATTCCTCAAAGTCTATGCCCTCTTCTTGTCGATATCCTTTTGCAACTAGCCGTGCCTTGTTCTTAAGAACATCACCATGCTCATCAAGTTTCACTTTGAAGATCCACTTTAGAGTAATGATCATTGCACACTCTGGAGGAGGTACTAATTTCCATACTTCAAGCCGATCAAATTCATGAATTTCATCTTGCATAGCGTTGAACCAGCAGTCTTTGGTCATTGCTTCTTTTGCATCTTTTGGTTCGACTTTTGATAGTACAGAGTTGAAGAAACACCACAGGGCATCTGTTTCTAGTTGTTTTCGAGTAGATACCGGACGAGAGATATTACCAATGATGTTGTCAATAGGATGATCATTGGTCCATTTTCTGAGATGATTGTGGGGTTGAGGGTTTTGAACTGATTTTGCCGTGTTGTGATCTCCTGAAGAAGATGTATCAGTTGAAGATTCAGGAGCAAATACATTCTCAAACGGGACATCATCAACAGGAGCAAAAGGATTAACTTCAAAAGAATTGTCATCTGCAGATCCTTGCTGTACCGAAGAAGGTTGTATATTTTGTTGACATAAATAATGCCTAAAAACATTATTCATATCTCTATGTTTTAATGATCACAAAATATAAACTCATTAAACATAAACTTATCAAATAAACAAGTATTTAGTTGTAAATATTCACTTCTACAACTTAATCACTTAAGGTATGAATAAACAAGTGCTTAATGCATTATATGATCAAAGGAACATTTTCTTAATAACTAGATTTTTTATAAAACATCAAAAACATTTTATATATTTTTGAAAAACATTTTTGGCATTAAATAAAAATGTTTAATCTTTTATAAAAATGTGAATTCAAATTTTTAACCAAAATCATTTAAAATGTTCCAGAAAAACCTTCCACACAAAAGGACAAAATTGGCCAACGGACAGAAGGGGCGGCCCCCTTAATTTTACTAGGCGGCCCCCTTAATTATTAAGGGGACCGCCCCCGCTCCAGTAGACTTCCAGCTGTCCAATTTTTCTCCTATAAATACCAGTCTTCTCCTGGACTTTTACTCACCTTTTGCACACTAAAACTTTCTGTTTTAAATCACATTTCATATCTTCAAAATCCTTTGATCATATAATCTTAAGCTTTGGTTTCTAAGTGATCCAAGCTTCCTCCATTCAAGTGCAAAAGAAGAATACTCCTTCAACAACTAAAGAAGAAGTATTGCAACTTAGATACCTAAGTTGTTTGTGTCATCACATATATTTGTATATAAGTTGTGTATTGTTATTAGATAGTTGTGTGTATATTTATTTGGGATAGGTTAGTGTGTAAGTAGAGAAGTTGTGAAGAAGTTGTGTTGTTAAAGTGTGTAAGTAGTGAAGGTGTGAAGAAGTAGTAGTGAACATAGGTTGTGGTTAGTCGTGAAGTGTCGTGAAGAAGTTGTGAAGAAGTTGTGAAGAAGTCGTGAAGAAGTCGTGAAGAAGTTGTGAAGAAGTCGTGAACTAGTCGTGAAGAAGACGGTGTGATTAAGTCGTGTTTAAGTTGTGAGATTGGTTCTAGCTACGATTAGAACTCGACATCTAGCTTTGTGTCGTTAAGCCGGTGTAAGCTAAAGTTGTGTAAAGGTTTTCTCCGCCATAAGGGAGCTTGTTGACATAGTGAAGAAAACTCTCGAGTTAGGTGCTGGGGAGTGGAGTAGGGCAAGGAAGGTGTCCTTGTAGCCGAACCACTATAAATCTCTTGTCTCTCGGTTAGATCTTTCCATCTCTAGCTTTTATTTCATTTTATTACCTTACTTGCATTACTTAGTTATATTTACTTATATACGTATTGTTCATATTGTTCAAGAATTGAGATCACATAAATTCGAATCTAAGTTTTAAAAAGAAAATAAAAGTTTTCACAATAAATTATTAAAAGGACATAAAACTATTCAACCCTCCCCCCCCCCCCTTCTAGTTTTCCACAATTGGTATCAAGAGCCACGTCAAACAAGATTTTTAAAATTAACTGTATTTTAAAACTTGAAACGATCTATGGAATCTTTAAAATATTTAGAAGGGCAATCTATGCAAAGACCACCACTATTTGAAAGTGATGGTTTTCTTTATTGGAAAAATAGATTCGAAACTTATGTGAAATCAAAGGATCTTGATCTTTGGCATGTTATTACCTATGGTGATTTTCCTCCTATTCAATATAATATCCTAACTAAATTAGATGAAATTGTACCTTTTGAAAAACAAAATGATGATTTAAAAAGGAAACTAGCAAAAAATAATGAAGCTAAAATGGTTATTTATAATGCGTTACCACGCAAAGAATATGAAAGAATTTTTATGTGTCAAACCGCAAAAGATATTTGGGACTCTTTACTAATCACTCACCAAGGTAATAGTCAAGTCAAAGATAATAAAATAGATCTTCTTGTACAACAATATGAACAATTTACAATTCCTGAAGAGGAATCTATTGATAATGCATTTGCTAAATTTAACACAATCATCACAAGTTTAAAAGCACTTGATGAGACTTTTTCTAGCAAAAATTGTGTAAGGAAATTTCTTAGGGCATTACATCCGAAATGGCGAGCAAAGGTCACGGCGATTGAAGAGTCAAAGAACTTGATGACGTTATCACTTGATGAGCTTATTGGCAACTTAAAGGTTCATGAAGAAATTATAAAAAGGGACTCGGAAACGGTCAAGAGCAAGAAAGATCAAATCAAGTCTCTCGCGCTAAAAGCCAAAAAGGAACTTAGTGATGACGATGATTCAAGTGACGAGAGTGAAGACGAAGAATATGCAATGGCCGTTAGAGAATTCAAGAAATTCTTCAAGAGACGAGGAAGATTCACGAGACAACCGCGAGATGAAAGAAGATCGCTACAAAGAAATAGAAATGATAACTACGGGAAAAGAAAGTGCTTTAGATGTGGAAGTCAAAACCATCTCATTGGCGAATGTCCAAAGCCACCGGGTTACGATTACGAAA
This sequence comes from Artemisia tridentata subsp. tridentata, assembly GCA_021014915.2. NCBI lineage: Eukaryota > Viridiplantae > Streptophyta > Magnoliopsida > Asterales > Asteraceae > Artemisia > Artemisia tridentata. The sequence goes on from CP139503.1 coordinate 72,782,637, forward strand.
GCGCATTTGTTAGTGGAACATGGAGCGATAGCGACAAAGATGAAGCGGACAAAGCAAAAGACGAAAAGTGCCTTGTAGCTCAAGCCACCGATGAAATATGTCTAGGAATAAATTTGGAGCCCGACGAATGGATTAAGGATAGCGGTTGCTCAAAGCACATGACGGGAAACCGGAAGCTATTCTCCTCCTACAAGGCATACAACGGAGGTAACGTTATTTTCGGTAGTGATTTTTGTGGAAAAATCATTGGCAAAGGTACGATCTCTCAAGACTCCCTAACTATTGAAAATGTTGAGCATGTAGATAACTTAACATATAACTTGCTTAGTATAGGACAAATATGCGATAATAAGTGTAGGGTTACTTTTACAAGTAAAGATAGCGAAATAGTTAAGGACGGAAAGGTCATAGGTAGAGGAGTTAGGAAAGGTGGCGTATATGTTATGAAGCTAGGAAATAAACCGGAAGATAAAATATGTCTAGCAACCTTAGATGAAAACTCTACATTGTGGCATAGAAGATTAGGTCACGCAAATATGCAACAAATACAATCCCTGGCCTCTAAAGAATTAGTTAGAAACTTGCCTAACCTAAGATATGACCAACACTTTTGCGATGCATGTAAAATAGGAAAGCAAGCACATGCTAGTCACAAAGCTAAAAATATAGTCTCCACCACTAGATGCCTAGAATTATTACACATGGACCTTTTTGGTCCAACCGCTGTGCGGAGTTACGGAGGTAATTGTTATACCTTAGTAATTGTAGATGACTATTCACGATACACGTGGACTAGTTTTTTAAGTGATAAAACCGAAGCCTTTAATAAATTTGAAATTTTTAGTAAAATGATTCAAAATAAATTAGGATGTTCTATAGTATCAATTAGGACGGACCATGGTCGGGAATTTGATAATGAAGTGCAATTCGGAAAATATTGTGATTTAAATGGGATATCTCACAATTTCTCCGCTCCTCGCACTCCACAATCAAATGGGGTAGTAGAAAGAAAGAATCGAACCTTACAAGAAATGAGTAGAACAATGCTAAATGAATAATCTATCCCACAAAAATTTTGGTGCCATGCCGTAGATACATCAACATATATAATAAATAGAGTCTCAATTAGGAGAATATTAGGAAAAACCCCATATGAGTTATTAAGAGGTAGAAAACCTAATCTAAACTACTTTAGGGTATTCGGGAGCAAATGTTTTGTTCTCAATACAAAAGATTACCTTACTAAGTTTGATCCTAAGTCGTACGAAGGAATCTTTCTAGGATATTCACAAAATAGTAAAGCATACATAATACTTAATAAACACACTATGAAAGTAGAAGAATCCTTAAATGTAAAATTTGATGAAACTCCACCACCACCTAAGACATTGCCCCTAGAAGATGATGACCTAGTTGAAGAAGAAGCTATTAAGGTTAGTAAAATTAAACCCTTAGGTGATGATAATGAAGATACAATATTAGGTGAAGACGAAATAGTAAATGTTAAGGAATCTAAATCACACCCATTGGATAATATAATAGGAAACTTAAATCAAAGAACCCTTAGATCACAAGCTCAAGATAAAAATAACTTCTTTTGTTTCCTATCAACTATAGAACCTAAAAATATAAATGAAGCATTAAAAGATGAAAGTTGGATTATGGCTATGCAAGAAGAACTAAATCAATTTAAGACTAATGACGTTTGGGAACTAGTCCCAAATCCCATGAACATGACCATCATAGGAACTAAGTGGGTTTATAGAAATAAGTTAGATGAAAATGGAATAGTTACTAGGAACAAGGCTAGGTTAGTTGCCCAAGGATATAATCAACAAGAAGGAATAGATTATGACGAAACTTATGCTCCCGTAGCTAGATTATAATCTATAAGAATACTACTTGCCTATGCATGCGCCCTAGATTTTAAGTTATTTCAAATGGACGTGAAAAGTGCATTCCTTAACGGTTTTATCAATGAGGAGGTATACGTGGCACAACCTCTAGGATTCATTGACTTCGCAAAACCTGATTATGTTTATAAACTCAAGAAAGCTTTATATGGACTCAAACAAGCTCCCAAGGCTTGGTATGATCGATTAAAGGCATTTCTTATTAAACATGATTATTCCATGGGAATGGTAGATAACACTCTTTTCACGAAAAAGAAAAGCCCAAATCTCATCATTGTCCAAATATATGTCGACGACATTATATTCGGATCGACTTGTCAGGATATGTGTGATGAATTCGCCAAAATCATGCATGATGAGTTTGAGATGAGTATGATGGGTGAACTTAATTTCTTCCTAGGATTACAAATAAAACAATTAGAAGATGGAATATTTTTTAATCAATCTAAGTACATTAAGGAAATGCTTAAGAAATTTGGATTAGAAGACTCTAAGCCCATGAAGACACCAATGTCTATGGAAGTAAAACTCACAAGAGATGAAGAGGGTGAGTCCGTAGAAAACACTAAGTATAGTGGAATGATAGGTAGTTTACTATACTTAACGGCAAGTAGACCGGATATCATGTTTAGTGTCTGCCTTTGTGCTCGCTTTCAAGAGGATCCCAAAACCTCTCACCTAGAAGCGGTTAAGCGTATCTTCTGATACATTAAAGGCACTATACACTTAGGATTATGGTATCCTAAGGGATCGGGCATAGAAACCATCGTCTATGCGGATTCGGATCATGCGGGAGACTACGTGGATAGAAAAAGCACTAGCGGAATTTGCACGTTAATAGGATGTTGTCTAACATCTTGGTTCTCGAAGAAGCAAACCACTCTTGCTATTTCTACCACAGAATCCGAATATGAAGCGCTGGCAAGGCATGTCAACAAGCACTATGGATGAAACAAGCTCTTGTAGATTATGGCATTAGGTTAGATGACGTCCCAATTATGTGTGATAATAAAGGTGCTATAGATTTAAGTAAGAATCCCGTTCAACACTCTAGGACTAAACATATAGAAATACGCCACCACTTCCTCCGCGATAAGGTTCAAAAAGGAAACATATCTATAGAAAAGGTTGCATCGGAAGATAACTTAGCAGACATATTCACTAAGCCCCTTAAGCGTGAACTCTTTAACCACTTACGTTTAGGCCTAGGAATGATGGAACAAATTGACTGAATTTTCTGCATTTTTGGTAAAAATTTTTCTTCAGATGGGCGGACCCCTTAATGTTATAAAGGCGGTCCCCTTAATTATTAAGGGGACCGGCTTGTCATTAAGGGGACCGGCCATCTGACGGTAACATTTTTTCTTTTCTGTTTTTCTCCCATCTGAGTCTAGGAATCTGTTTTACACAAAATAAAAGATTGGGATATTTCTTTGCATAAACATATTTATAAACAAAACCCAATCTATTTTCTACAAATCATTCTCACATCTAGGAAAACACATTTTTCTTACATTGTTGAATAATGCTAAAAACATTTTTTCATGCATAAAGATCTCACATGAATTGTCAAAGTATATAATCTAATATATACATCTTTGATATTCATATATTGAGCTAAATCAAATCAAGGAGACCTTGGATTGTTTCTTAGGAAATTTATGCATTTAGAAGTCGAAACAATCACATCTCCACATTTGTTGCATATAGGCACACACTAGGACAAGCTTATTAATCACATCCTCACAATTGTTCCATCATCTATTCCCCATTTAGTTTCTAGTGCCTTTGCTTCATTACCCTTGCCTTAGATGATTAGGTTCCTTAATTCTCTTAATTGCTAGGCATTTATTATTGCTTGCTTATTTATTTGTCTTATATGCCATGTATGCTTAATATGTTTTTCTATTGCCTCAAAGAGTGGGACTTGCTTAAAACCAAAAGCTCAAAACATAGCTATCCTCACCTATTTCTGTAGAAAAACCCATTTCTGGAACCCAGAAAGGTACCAGATGGGCGGCCCCCTTAATTTTACTAGGCGGCCCCCTTAATTATTAAGGGGACCGCCCATAATTAAGGGGACCGACCATCTGCTGGACGGATTCAGAGAATCTTTTTCTGCTTTTTAGCCCATTTGATCCTATACTTCCCCAAATTCACAAACACATTTTGTCCTAATCACCCAACAAGCCTATTCATTCCTAAACAACACAAATCCTCCACTATAAATAACCCCATATCTCACCACATTCAATCATCCCATCATGTCTTCCTCACTCAACCCAAAACCAAAAACCTCTAAGCTAGCAAGGATGACCTTAAAACCCGGGTGGAAAAGAAAACCTAACCCTCACCACAAGCCTATTACAACTAGACAACCAATACCTCCATCATCATTCATCCCCAACTACTCTCCAAGATCACAACCTCACTCCATTGAACCATTTCACAAACCTTACCATTTTGGTCAAACATCCAAATTCATTCCAAACTACTCACCTAAACCTCAAACCAACTTCAATGGAATACTTGAAAACCCTCATCACCTTGGTCAAACATCAAACCTTTCACCCCAATACCATCCATTTCCACCAAATAACCAAATCCCCATTCATGAAAGACATAAGCTTCATGAAGAGATTAACCAAATCCATGATCTTAATGATCTCCTTGCTATGCACCTCACACAACGCAACAAGGGACAACCTCCATCCTCAGCTTACTCAAATTGCCTACCCCACTCTCTTAACTTGGATCAAGTTACAAACCACACCCACTATTGCCCTTGTTGCATCTTCCTTCAAAAACAAATCCTCCACCTAAGTGAAGATATTTCTTGGATCGAATATCTACTCACTCGTCCCTATCCCATTCCTCCACTACAACGATATAACATCAATGGATCCGCTCCATTTCCCTCACCATCACATAACTAAAACCCATCCACATGCTTTCCGCCTCAAAATAAAATCCCTCACCCTTTTGTGTTGCAAGCAAGCCCAATCGCTCTCTTTGGCAATATGAGAAGCATTAGTTTTTCTAGTTTTCTGTAATCATTATGTTTCAAAGTATTTTATGTAATGTAATGATGATTCATATTGAATGTTTTAGTTGGTTGTTCTAAATATTTTTGCTATGTATATGTATCTTGTGTCTCCTAACGTGTTTTTGCAGCCAAGATTTCCATAGCTCGTCTCCTTGGTGCCCTCGAACGAGGGGGAGTAACCATCAAGGGGGAGTTCTCGTCCCGACAAATTTAGTTTCTAAAACTTGTCGGCATAACCTTTTTGATTCTACAAAAAGGGGGAGAAGTGAATGTAAACTCACTAAATACTTGTCCAAAAATAAATTTTTGGATTTAATAAGTTTAAGTTTTGTAATCATCAAAAAGGGGGAGATTGTTGACATAAATAATGCCTAAAAACATTATTCATATCTCTATGTTTTAATGATCACAAAATATAAACTCATTAAACATAAACTTATCAAATAAACAAGTATTTAGTTGTAAATATTCACTTCTACAACTTAATCACTTAAGGTATGAATAAACAAGTGCTTAATGCATTATATGATCAAAGGAACATTTTTTTAATAACTAGATTTTTTATAAAACATCAAAAACATTTTATATATTTTTGAAAAACATTTTTGGCATTAAATAAAAATGTTTAATCTTTTATAAAAATGTGAATTCAAATTTTTAACCAAAATCATTTAAAATGTTCCAGAAAAACCTTCCCCACAAAAGGACAAAATTGGCCAACGGACAGAAGGGGCGGCCCCCTTAATTTTACTAGGCGGCCCCCTTAATTATTAAGGGGACCGCCCCCGCTCCAGTAGACTTCCAGCTGTCCAATTTTTCTCCTATAAATACCAGTCTTCTCCTGGACTTTTACTCACCTTTTGCACACTAAAACTTTCTGTTTTAAATCACATTTCATATCTTCAAAATCCTTTGATCATATAATCTTAAGCTTTGGTTTCTAAGTGATCCAAGCTTCCTCCATTCAAGTGCAAAAGAAGAATACTCCTTCAACAACTAAAGAAGAAGTATTGCAACTTAGATACCTAAGTTGTTTGTGTCATCACATATATTTGTATATAAGTTGTGTATTGTTATTAGATAGTTGTGTGTATATTTATTTGGGATAGGTTAGTGTGTAAGTAGAGAAGTTGTGAAGAAGTTGTGTTGTTAAAGTGTGTAAGTAGTGAAGGTGTGAAGAAGTAGTAGTGAACATAGGTTGTGGTTAGTCGTGAAGTGTCGTGAAGAAGTTGTGAAGAAGTTGTGAAGAAGTCGTGAAGAAGTTGTGAAGAAGTCGTGAACTAGTCGTGAAGAAGACGGTGTGATTAAGTCGTGTTTAAGTTGTGAGATTGGTTCTAGCTACGATTAGAACTCGACATCTAGCTTTGTGTCGTTAAGCCGGTGTAAGCTAAAGTTGTGTAAAGGTTTTCTCCGCCATAAGGGAGCTTGTTGACATAGTGAAGAAAACTCTCGAGTTAGGTGCTCGGGGAGTGGATTAGGGCAAGGAAGGTGTCCTTGTAGCCAAACCACTATAAATCTCTTGTCTCTCGGTTAGATCTTTCCATCTCTAGCTTTCATTTCATTTTATTACCTTACTTGCATTACTTAGTTATATTTACTTATATACGTATTGTTCATATTGTTCAAGAATTGAGATCACATAAATTCGAATCTAAGTTTTAAAAAGAAAATAAAAGTTTTCACAATAAATTATTAAAAGGACATAAAACTATTCAACCCCCCCCCCTTCTAGTTTTCCACATATTTGATGATGATTGACTGACAGATGGAGCATCTTGACTGATAGGGACAGATATAGATGGACCTACTGAGTTTGGTGGAACTTGAGCATCAGCAACAGGGAGTTCATGTGGAGTTTCCGTTGTAGGATTAGCCGTGGATGGCTCAAAGTATTCGTCAAACATTGAATCAAATAAATTCTTCAATTCACCACTGGTGGGAGGTACATAAGGAGCTGCAGGCGTGGAATTCTGTACAAGACCTGAACTAATTGGTCCAGGTGTCAATAGATTAGTAGTGGGTCCAAAACTGGTTTGTCCAGGAGCCGTATGCTCAGACAGCTCATCGAATGTGACGTGAATTGTTTCCATGATTTGTCGGGTTCTTTTGTTGTAGATTCTATATCCCTTACGATCTGGTGCATACCCAACGAAGAAACCTATGTCTGCTTTAGCCTTCAACTTTCCTAGATCTTGACTGTCATTTGTAGGATAACACAGTGCATCGAACACTCGAAGAAAGGAGAGATCTGGCTTCTTGTTATGAACCAGCTCATAAGGTGTCTTATTGTGAAGGGTGTGTATCAAGGAACAATTTTGGGTGTAACATGCAGTGGCAATTGCTTCTGCCCAAAGAAACATCGGAGCTTTAGAATAAATTAGCATAGTCCTTGCAGCTTCCACAAGGGTACGATTTTGTCTTTCAACAACGTCGTTCTGCTGTGGAGTGCGTGGGACACTTTTCTGATGGGTTATGCCAATACCTTCATAAAATTGACTGAGTTGTTGATTAACAAACTCAGTTCCATTGTCAGTCCGGATGATTCTTACAGTTTTGTTCAGCCTTGCTTGTAACTGCTTGATTAGTTTGATGATAACCTCTGGAGTTTCATCCTTGGTTCTCAAAAACTTTACCCATGTGAATCTAGAGTAGCCATCGACCACTACAAGAACATATTTCTTTCCATTGATGCTCTGCACCCTCATTGGTCCACACAGATCCATGTGCAGTGTGTGAAGAACTTCCATGACGGAATTGAAGGTTTTGGGTTTGTGGGTGTGTTTCTTGCTTTTTCCCAATTGACATGCAGAGCAAAGGTGATCTTTCTCAAATTTTAATCTGGGCATGCCTCGAACTAGGTCTTTGCGAGACAAGTCATTTATGGTGCCGAAGTTCAAGTGGTTTAAACGACGGTGCCATAGCCAAGACTTAGTCTTTGAGGCCTTTGAAAGCAAGCAAATAGGAGAGGACTTCATCATTTCTTCAATGGATATGGTATATAAATTGGTGCCACGACTTCCTTTGAGAAGATCTATACCATCCAACTCTCTAACGAAACAAGTGTGTTTTCTGAATGCCACTTCAAGATCTTAATCACATAATTGACCAACCAAAAAAAATTATGCCCTAGCCCTTCCACATAGTATACCCGAGAGAAATCTCCATAACCCATAATTGCTCCAAAATGGTCGTTCCCGAATCTAACAGTGCCGATAAACTTTTTCACGAAATTCTTGAGCCGTGAGCGATCCCCAGTCATATGTTTTGAGCAGCCTGAATCCAAATACCAAAGGACGATTTGTACGACCTGCATTTGAAAATAGACAACGATGGATAACTGAAATATGTGGATCCCCACGTGCAGTTGGGGTCCGTTTGGTTAGCACACACAAATTCAGGAGCTACAGGGTTTACAGATGCTGTTGTCATTATAGTGGAGACTACCCTAGAGGCTGCAGATGACCTAGTTGGAAGGCATTGTGTTACTAGAGGCAAAATTCGACTAGTTGGTCTCCATTCCTTAGACTTCACAATTTTATGATTATTCTTTCTAGTTAAGGGACACTGATTTCCTAGAGTGAATTTCCTTCCAGTGGGTCTCCATTGGTACCCAACATTAGCAAAAGTTTTTCCTGTAGCAATCCAGACTTTCTTATTTGTTTCAGTTTTCCTAACATTCTTAACATGGGGTGGTACGGGAGGCATCAGAAATGACACAACACAATCATCATGATTAGCATAAATTAAACATTTGTCACATGTTTTACAGACAACATTAGAATTCGAATTAATTACAGTACTTTTGATACTAGAATCAACACGATTCAATCTATTCATTGCAAACTTATTGTTTCTAGGTTGGGCTTCTACACTCTTCTTGTGATCACTCTTAGCCGGCGCAGTCCTATCTTTCCTTGCATTGCCTCTAGGCTCTGACCCGCTAGCTTGGGTGTCACTTTTCACTCCTGTAGAAGTAATGATGGGAACATTAGTTTGTTTCACTGTCACAAGCTTTCCTGATTTTGATGTGCTGGGTTCTGATGTTCTTGATGATAGTTCAAAGGTTACATGCTTGTTCTTAATTGTGGATGATGATGCAACTAATCTATCTCTTTGGTGGTAAGACTTAGGGCCCGTGCCAATGGCATATTCTAACAATTCTTGAATCCTTTTTGTGAGGACGCAGGCATACACAACTGCCTTATCAAGTGGCTTTTCTATTCTGTCCTCTTCTACAACCTCACGAAGTGTGTCAAGGCCGTCCCTAAGGTGATAGAGATATATTTGATGGGCAGGTCTATTGTTTCTAAGGGGAAATGGAATAGGCCCAACATCAACATCGTACTTTTTAATAGCAGAAACCTTTGGTGCACCACAATCACAAGTGATACTTGGCATTTTTCCTTTCACCTTCGTCTTAAGATTCTCAATTTCATTTAACAAAGAAGTTATCTTTTCGTTATGACTGTTTCGTGTAACTTTAATTGACTCATATAACTCTTTGTAATGTTGCTTAATCTTAGAATTCTCAGCTCGAAAACACTCATTTTCATAGTGTAACTTATTGATGGTGTCTTGATAGTGAAAATTCTGAGAATCTGAAGACGAAGGTTTATTGGTGCCATACACATCACACTTGTTTGATTTTAATTGGGCAATTTGAGCCCTCAATTGTCGAATCGTGTTCGCGTGAGCTTGAATTTTCTCATCCCGTTTGTTTAATTCAAAATACGTATCAAATTCAGGAGCATCCGAAGATGTCTTGAAATACGATAGTTTGCATCTTTCTTCTAAGTGTTGATATTTTAATTGTAAATTAAGATAGTCAACCTCTAGTTTTGAAAAACGTTTGACCATGTTATCATGGTCATCATTTTGAATTTTTTCTTGTAATCTCAAATTCTCCCCCTCAAGCTCAACAACACGATTCTGGGTAACATTCAAAGCCATAGAATACTCATGAAATTGACAAGCAGATAATGCAGAATCAGTAGCAGTATAAAATACATCTTGTGCAATACATCTAGCAATCAAATTCTCATTGGAGATGAGAATGTTCTTTCTTTCAATTTCATGAGTCTTAAGTTCTATCACATTTTGAGTTACCTCATTTTCCATATCTTTAAACACTACTTTCTTTTCATTTACTTCTGTTTTAAGGGTATTTTGCATCCCTTCAAAATGTTCTTTGAGTAGTTTAAAGAATGGCATGACCTCAGTCAAGTAACACCTTTTTGCTTGTTCAAAACACCTTTCTCCCTCAGTTATTCCTGTTAATGTAAGTCTCTTCTTACATGTTTTATCAAAATCAGCAAATAGTTGACAAAGTACATATATGCTAATTAAGGTTTTACATTCATTGGGAAGAGTCAAAGGAACCAAATGTCTAGGTGTATTGGGAGGATACACCGTCGAAGCAGCAATTTTCCTAAAGGATGGGGTTTTGGCTTCAAGCTCATCAGCTTTTCTTTTTTCAATATCATACTTCCAAAATATTTTTTTCAGGCGTTAACTTCTTTTTAGGTGCAAACACAGTCAATCGATTCTCCTTATTATAATCATGGGGTTTGACTATTATTCGATTGGCTATGCGGATGGGATCCTTCATTTTCTCATTCACTCTTTCTCTTTTCCACACATCTATTTCATCATTCTCTTCTAAAGATGAAACATCATGTGGGGCATGACCAGGCATAATCATCACGTGGGCATCATATAAGGCAGGTTGGGCTATTTTAGCATTCCTAAGGAGAGCTAATTTAGGTTCACCTACATTACTTTCACTATGCTTAACACACAGCTTTTTGTGCTTCTGAATCATTTGGGCAGTCTGTCTGGTTTGGTCTTGTGTGTACAACTTATCCTCAAGCTTATTCTTTAAGGTTTTAAGTCTGGAGAAATCATTTAAGAGTTGTGTTTCTTTTTCTTTGAATTCTTGCTTTAGAGTATTTAAGTATTTTTGTGCCTCCTGTTTTTGTTTAACAGACTGATCTAGCTGATTTTTCAAAGAATTCAACTCTTGTTTTAATGTTTCTTCCCTTACATTACGCTCGGTTATAAGTGAACGCATTTGAAATTCCATTTTCTGCTCACGTTTTGTAAGTTCGAATTTAGCACGCTGTTCATAAAGGGCCACCTGATCCTTATATATGTTTAATCTAGTGGTCAAGGTGTCATCAGGGACAAACACAGTGTTTTCATGCCACTCACCAGCATCATCTACAGAGCAATCATTATCTATGGCACATGCATTATTTTCATCACATGCAATCATTTCAACAGAAGATGCACCACCTTGTACATCAGACACGTTGTTGTGATTCACATATTGTTCATATGGAATAATATTACTATTTCCCATGTCAACATTATCTGAATCAACCACATCTGTCTGTTGTACTTCGTTGGGAATCTTCTGTTCATCAACCACGTTATATGTGTCATAAAGTTTTAGTACCTCAGAAATCACAGATGCATTGGAGGAACTGGCTTGATGAGGTGATGAGATCATGGAAGATAGATTGGCCATGAAGATTGTCTGAGCAGTCGGTTCATCATCCACATCAGAGTCAAACGCATCACAATCATCAGCCTTGAAGATGTTGGGATCATTAAGCGCAAGGTCCTGAACAGGCTGCTCATCCACATCGGCATCAAAAGTATTTCCCCCATCGCCAGCAAGAAATAACAATTCTTCATCGTCCAATACAGCCCCATTTTCTTGAGCCTGCATCAATAACATCTTGTCCTTGAAATAGTCTGAGTTCTGAGGACGTTTTGGTTGATTGTAGTTTCTGGCAATGTGGCCGAGTCCCCCATAGTTGTAACATTTTGGTGCTTCCCCTGCCCTTGATTTGCATTCCCTGCTCTCATCTGCACATTACCTCTACCCAAGTTCCTTTGATTCAAGTTTTGTCTCCCTTGAACGTTCTGAACCACGATTCTACCATCCTCCACTGTTGCCTGAGTGCGTGGGTTAGATGAGGTTCTGAGTTGATTGTTAGTTTGAGGGAGTGTAGCTCTGAATTGTTGAACGAGCAAGGACACTTGCTTGGAGAGCTCATCAATCATCTGATCAGTGCGAGAATATCCAGAGTCTAGTTGAGAGCTCATAGTAGTTTGTGGGTGCATGGATGATTGAGCAAACAATGACTGATTCTTTGGTAGGATGGGATTCAGATAAGATTGATCAAGTTGTGGTTGATTGTATTGCTGAACATTTGCAACAAAGGCCAGTGGGTCATTTGGTGCAGCTGGATTGAGCTTTTCTCTCAACTGACGATCATATGCAGCATGTTTCTCATGTTGTTGCAGATAAGCATACAGCTGTTCATAGTTTGTATCCCTCAATCCCTTGTTGAGTTTAACTGCAGTCACAAATCTGTCCCATTCAGGGGTCATATTGTTCACGAACTTGTGGAATCTTACATAGTAGTCTGTGACATTCTCACCCGGGTTCATTTTGAAATGTTCAAACTCATCATACAATTGTGACTCACGATCTTCCTTTGTGAGTTCTGACCCAGCCAATAGCATCTTTACATTGTCCCACACTGCTTTTGCTTCAGTATTAAAGTTGATGAGCTTGTAAACATCTTTTGGCAGACCTTGAATAACAATGTTCGAGGCTCTAATATCAGCATCATGCCTCTTCTTTTCCTCCTCAGTCAGATCATTGTATGTTCGAGGCCTGTCGATTCCCAAAGTTACAGTTCCGTCATCACCAGTGGTAACAACGTCACGAGTAGTGCCCATCTGGAATGGTCCTTCATCAATTGATTTGAGAATATTGAACCCATTTTCTTTACCCAAGCAGTAGAGATGAATTCTTTGGGCCCATGACTCATAGTCAGTCCTATCTAGCATAGGAGGACGAGTATCGGACCCAGCAGCTTGTATGTCATCAGATGCAGTGCTTGTCATGATTAAGACGGGATTTTACAACTCTTGTGATTTAAACCGAGAAATCGATTCTTTCGCGGGATTTTCTAAAATCAACAAGAGAAACCGTAATCCAAGAGTGAATTGCAAAATTTATTTTCAAAATTCGAGTTACAAAAGTCAAATATTAATTTGATCAAATCGCAACAAGTGAAGTTACAAATTGTCAAATCGCAACAAGTCAAATCGCAATCAACCAAATCACAATAAGTCAAATCGCAAGTGTCAATTCGCAACGTCAAATCGCAACTGGTCAAATCACAATCAGTCAAATCACAATAAATCAAATCGCAACTTGTCAAATCACAAATAATCAAATCACAATTTGTCAATCGTAAGTCAAATCGCAAAGATCAAATCGCAACGACTCAAGTCACAACCTTTAATCGCAAAAGAGTGAGCTTAAATCGCAATAAACAAATAGCAACTAGAAAACCCAAGTCGCAACTGTCAAATCGCAACCGGAATAACTCAAATCGCTAGAGTCAAATCGCAACTCACAACCGGACAAACTGTCACTATCTCGTCAAATCGCAACTCACTACCGGACAAACTGTCACTATCTCGTCAAGTCGCAACCCACAATATGCCAAAACAGTCGCTTTCTAGCGATTTGACTTCTTTTTCCCTTTTGAGTAATAAGTCAAATCGCAGACTCCAAGATATACCAAATCGCAACTACCAATTTGCCAACTGATCAAATCGCAGCGAAGAACTTCTGGACGCAACTCAAATCGCAGCCAATAACACTTTTACAAACACCAAACGATTTGACCAAATACTCCACAAATTGACAGAAACAACCAACCCAGCAACTAAACAACGCTTATGTAACGATCTTGAACAAGAAAGTACAAGATTTTCACAGATTTAACCACAAACAGAATCGTACAAGTGATTTTCCCAAGAAAACTATTCGAACCAAGAAACCTAAAAACATCCTATGAAATCCGTGAACATGAACTCATATGAACCTAACCATGTCTCTTGATACCAATTGTAAAATGTTCACAAACAATAACAAACTTATGTAAGAAGATATGGATCGAATAGAAGAGTTTTAGAGAGAGAAAGTGAAGTAGTATGTATTAGCTTGAAAGAAAGGTCCAACCCTTCCCTTGTGTGGGAAGGGATATATATAGTACATAATATTGGTGCCCCAAGTGGGCTGTAGAGTGAGCTGACAGAGGGTAAAGACCCGACCCACTCCACAAGTTCTATATTAACTAAACTATTACTAATAATACTAATATTCCTACGAGCTATTAAGTGCTAATGAGTACTCGGGGTGACCGAGTCTTCAGATAAATATTTATATTCCTAACAAGAATTAAATTCTTGGCACGGGTATCAGCTTCAAATTGTGTAAGTTCATTTTGATTCAGATCATCTTCAGTTTGTAGACGTTTCTGTCCCAGGTTAGTAGAGTCATCTATTTCTTTCATGACATAAGGACCATTTTTGATGGAGTTAAACAACAGATTTCTTTCTTTGTATCCCATGATAACATTCATAAACCTTGAAGACTATTGAAAATAATTTCCACGGTACAACATGGGAGGCCTTGCATCACTCCCCGTAGCCAATGCATCTTGAGCAGTAGACATTGTGATGGTGGATCTTTGATATGAGATGTTTTTTGTTTTGTTTGAAAGTGGTGTTTTAGTTTGTTTGAGTTGATATGGTTGAGTGTTTGGAATTTGATATTGTGATCTTTAAATGATTAAAGTCTATTAATAATTTTTAATCTTTTTAAAGGATTTAAAATTGAGTAAAAGTCTTTGAATCAAGGTATCGCAACAAAGTCTTGCAAACAGTAACTATCGCAACTTTCTGTTGAAAATTTGGCAGAGTTTTCATTCATAAAATGTGGATAACAGTAAGTCTCGTAAGATCAGGTGTCGCAAACTTCTTCTATCACAACAATACTTGGAGCTATCGCAACTATTTCTTGCGAGTTGGGAAGAGTTTTTTTTCGTAAACAGTAGGTAACCAAAAGCTTCGCAAAGCTAGAATCACAAGAATTGCTATCGCAACCCAAATTACAAAGGCTATCGCAACCCAAAACTTGCAATAAATAGCTATCGCAGCACCTATGGCAACTAACCACAGCTATCGCAACCAATTCTCAGCCAACTGTTGCAACAAAACCCTAGTATTTTGTGAGCAAAATTCAGAACCCTATTTTTACGAGAAAAAGTACAATTTTTCTAAAACCTTAAACCACGATTTAAGTGAGTGATGAAGGATTGATGCTATTAACGACGTACCTTAATTCCGATAGGCATCCTAAGATTTCTGTTACTCTTACGAGTAGTTTCGTTCTCCTCTTAGTTTTGTTGTTTGATTTTGATGACCTCTGAGACTATAGAAGGACTAGGTGAGTTAAGATAAGTTGTGCTGTTCACGACTTGAGATAAAGTATGACCATCATGAGGGCATATTTATATGATGCTGGTATTATGATGCCTGATCAACGTGATAATACTTACATCATATAACGTGCACTTATTGTGATCATAGGATATTTCGAGAAGTGCCTTAGAGCCTTAGAATTTCTTATAGCTGTTTGAGATTATCTGCGTTAGTGAGACTTTAGGTTCATTCTACCTATACGCGTAATCTGCCTTCACCGTTATACGATTTGATACGTTTGGATTCTCGACACGCGTTTTGCTGACCTCTGCACTTCCAATAAGAATCTTAGGTACTGTTGTAGAGCTTCCTGCCGGTTGATGTTATCGACAATCTGTTTTCGGTACGTTCTCATCTGATTTGTCTAATCAAATTCTATGGACGGCATATCCGTCAAATCCTACGTATTTCCTGTATCTCTCCCGAGAGAATACGATTATCATCTATTACGTTTGGTATATTATTCTTTTGATCTGGATTCAGTATGGTATGTCCTTTCTGAAGAAACCGAAGCTATTTTGATCAACAGGATAGAGTCATGAGAAACAAGTCTTTCACATTTCTGTTCACTGTCCATTGTGTTCCATTTCGTTTCAACTTCAATTTTCGAGGACGAAAATTTTCTTTTAGAGGGGAAGAATTGTAAAACCCCAAAATTAGCATAATCTGAAATGACCAAAATAC
Source organism: Artemisia tridentata subsp. tridentata (assembly GCA_021014915.2). Classification (NCBI taxonomy): domain Eukaryota; kingdom Viridiplantae; phylum Streptophyta; class Magnoliopsida; order Asterales; family Asteraceae; genus Artemisia; species Artemisia tridentata. The sequence continues at coordinate 72,798,636 of CP139503.1, forward strand.
CCTCTAATTTTGAACTTTTAAGAACTTATAAAATTATATGAGTAACATCATTTGTACTTAACCTAAGTTGTGGAACTTTATAAAACTTGAAAGCTACTTAATAATCATCATATTACTTATAAAGATATAAAAATCGACCCAATGATTGTTCTATGCCAAATATCACATGATTTATATAATCACACAGGACCAAATTTTATTTAATAATACACATACACCTATGAGATTATGGCAAGTATATATTTAACAAAATCCCCTAATCACCTTCCACAATTTTGGCTAATTTACCACACAATAAATCCCTGAATTTTCTCAATCACCTCTAGTCAACACCTTCTTAAGCGTATCTCTCCCACTTATTTTTTTTTCTTTCATTTTATAAACCGAACACTACATTTGTTTACACATTCAAAACCCTACCTTTATAAGTGGCGGCATACTTCACTTCTCCTCATTTCGATCTCGAGGAAACCGTTACGAAGGCTCAAAAGGACGTGTGCAAGGCTGATGGAAGGGGCGATGATCGTGGGTCACAGATTCGAAAGGGGTCTAGGTGGTGTCTGAATTCGGTACCGGCTTGGTGTGGGTCGTGGTCACTTGTTTTCTCCTCCATTCGATTCACAACAAGGGTAACGTATCACTTGTTCTTGTTCTTGTTCTTTTCATTTGATCTCATCACACACGTATAACATGTTTAGTAACAAACAAGGGAATCGGATCTTATGCATGTTTTACGAAATGGAAGTTCACAAGAAATGATAAAACTAGTCGCATAAATCTCCCATGAAATCATAAAGTTCACATGAAATAACAACTAGAAAACCCTAAAACTATTCGATCTAGATGTTTGTTCGACTCATGTTTACATTTGTTTTGGATCACTAAATACACGACACAACCTGTTATTTCTATCCTTATACGAACTAAAATAAAAGAGTAAACATACATGCTTGTCTTATATTATTTCGAAACCCATACAGTGAATAAAGAAGGTGTCGTGTGGATGTGAAAATGAGTCACTATGTGGGCTGTTTTGTGTGTCGATAGAGGCTGCAAACATGGGTATATATGATGTAGTAAACCTGTTAAAAGTCGGGGTGTGTGTGTCATGCGTTGTGGCTAATCATATTGTGTCATGAACTGTGGTGGTTTGGCGTAGTGCCTCGCGACTTCATGTGTCGAATCAATGGTTGTCGTGAGTTGTGACTAGGTTGTGTCGACCCTAAACAACATTGAAAGGCACCCTTAACAACCTAACAACAAAATTTGGGAATACTAATCCTTTCTATTCTAAAGGCAATAATACTGACATTGATATCAGGCCATGTTTGAGAATCTTTTAGAAGAAACAAAATAAAGGAATATTGAAATTGTTATGACAGATATATGTAAAACGTTTTGATGGAATACTATGATCATTATTCATTAAGAAACCTATAAAACGCCTATGAGAAGGGAAATGAATATTACGATTGGGTCCACACTTCCATGTCAAGAAAGATATCAGATCACTTTCCTTGTCAAATTTTCATCAAACAGTTATTGATGCATGTATAATATGAGTGTAAGGCTGCATGCATGCATAATGTATATAAACAAAGTTAAATTGTGAGATTGTATGTCAATTTTAAGGACTATAAAACATGTGTAATACAAGTGATTGAAACAAATATAAAATGGTGTGTACATGTGAGTTTTGGAGTGGTCAATAGATATTTCTTTTAAAGTGGTAACTAACTGAATATAAAAGGCTGAAAATTGTGGGTCGTGAGGAGTATTTAACAAAAGTAGTATGTGTGATTTATGTGCATGTATTATAACCCAAAGTATTAAATTACTATTTTGGAAAACTGCTATACAAGGAAAGTTACTAAAAATGGAAAGCCGACTAAAATGAATAATCTGATTTAAACAAGTTATTAATCAGACGATCATGAATTCGTGTAGATTCGCTGAAGAAGGAGTTTGCTTCCGATCTTTATGTTTCTTTTTGTGTTTTCACTTGCGTTCTAAGGTACAGATATTCTACCCTTTTTCAGTAAGGGTGTTTTCGTTCTCATGACTTTCTTGATTTTGATTCATTAGGATTCCCTAATCCATTGCTATGTTCCCTTATACTTTGATTCGTTCTTCATGATCCATTTGACATTCGTTCATTATGATCCTTGTGATATAATACTTGATAAAATTCATTCGTTACCCTATGATATTAGTATTCGAATCACTTTACACTTCGAAGGTTCATTTGATTTTGGTGACTAAATGTGAAAACCTTTCTTAATTATGTCATGAAAATGTTTTGAGAAAACTATTTTAAAATGATGATTTGTGAACGATGCGATACCACTTTTATAAGGAATTTTGCTATCTTTTATAAAAACTAATTTTAAAGCTACTTCTATGAAAACCGTTATTAAAGATCATTTTTATGAAAATCAGTTGATAAAGATTTCTTTAAATAAACCATTTGATTATGAACCTTCGATTATGAACCTTTGACGATGAACCGTTGATACTTTGATGACTTGACATTTGACCTTGATATGATTCCCTTATTTGACTCCTGACTTTCATTGTATGATTGTCATTCTTATTGATTCATTCTGACATTTATTTAAATGTCTCTGCTATGCTATGCTTATGCTTTGCCATGCTTAATTGAATTACTATCTTATTTCTCTTGCCATGCTAGATTATGATTGTTGTATACTATGATAGATCCGTGCCTGAGCTTACCTAGTTCTGGAGGTACCAGGACCATGTCTTTGATGGCACCCTAGACATGACACTCCCGTAGAGGTGTGATAGATCTACGGCGTTCCCCCTTATGTATATGTATTTTATCGCGATCACTATTGGCCATTAATGCGTGTGTGTGCTTAGTCTAGTACTGAAATACATACTTATGTTAGGGAGCGTATGGATGCATCCTAGGTTTTATGTATATGTGATTATGGTGACCAGGTGGTGTGTGCCATACACTCCTTCTCACACTATTATTATTTACTTAGAGGTCTCCCCTCTTCGTATACTTGTAATGCTTTAAGTATGATTGCTTTAAGTATGATTTGACGGATTATGATATGGAGTTCTTATGGGACATCCTTACATGACTTTTTCCTTATTTCATTTTCTCTTGTTTCATTACTTATTCAGTTCTCATGATTACGCTTTTGAACTGGTTTGATAAACAGTTAGATACCTTTCCGACCATCCAGATGTTCATTCAACCATAATGTGTTTGACACATTCTATGAATTCATTACTCATGTCGGATATGAAGTGTATCATCTGATACTACTCAGTTCTGCGTAATCCATTACTACTCCTATGAGAACCCTGACAATTATCAACCACGAATATAAGAAGTTTTGTTCCCTCCCTTTGAATGATTAAACTTGCCTGCCAACCAGTTCTTTTGGAAGGATTATGTTGCATTCTTGATTCTTAGTTCTCTTTTGAATTCGTATGACTTTCATGATTACGCTTTCATTTTGTATTCTTATTCCTTCATTGTTTATGCTTATTCACCATTATGTTACTTTATATATATTTGTTCACTGGGATTTTTAAGCTCAGCCGCATTTCTTTTCCTGCGGCAGGTTTTAGTAGGAAGCTGGATATGAGTGGAGAGTATCTTGGACTTAGAAGACTATACCTTGATAGCTATTCCGGATTAAAGATGACTAGAAGAGATTATATTTAGACTTAGTGCTTATTGTAATTCTCATTATAACCTTGTATCTTCAGATTTTTCCTTTGTAACCATTGAAATTCATTTTGTATTATTTAGTCATATGCTTGTGTTTGCTTTGATATGTCACCATAACGTAATACTTCTACCCTCATCGGTTTGGGGTGTTACAATTATGGTATCAGAGAGACAGGCTGCGATTTGTAATACATTTACCCTTGACCTGTGAAGTTTGGACCATTAAGTTTCCACTGTAGGCGCTCATAAGACCTCCTTTGAGAATTTGCTTTAGGATTT
>CP139503.1:72802726-72816774 GCA_021014915.2 Artemisia tridentata subsp. tridentata
TTGAATTTGATACGTTGTATATAAAATAAGAAACGCAATATGCCGTATCTAATAAATTAGATGCGTTGTAACGTTTAGAACAGCAAAATAACAGCAGACAGTAATTATGCAGAAAAACTGAAAAACGGAAAATAAACAAAAATGCAGAAAACAAGCAAACAAGAAAACAATAAATATGCAGAAAAAAAATACAATGAATGCAGAAAACAAAAACACAACAAAGTTAGTAAATTAAAAACTATAAATAAAAAACTAAATAAGTTAAAAACCAAATTAAAACACTAATAACTATTCAAGTATTAAACAATTCACTCACCGGCAGCGGCGCCAAAAACTTGATGTGCTTCGTTGTGTATAGGTTTTTATTGTTATCAAGTTTTACATTTATATTTAGCCGACTTAACCTATAACAAACACTAACGGGCAGTGTACCCGATCAATGTAGCCTAGTTGGTAAGTAGAGTTTCAATCACTAAGAGTGGAACGTTAACAACTAAGTATCTATCAGTATTTTAATCCTAAAGTTAGTTCTAATTAAACCTAATCTAACGCAAGGGGGGTTTTCAGCCTGAGAGACTGGCTCGATGAGTAGATTAAGTAAAACTATAAATTAAACCAATTAAGATGATTGACACACACGTACACAGATATAAGACAGATGCAGATAAGAGGCCTGGCCGATAGTAGGAAAACTTGTCACACGTTTAGTTGCTTAGTTGTATAAGATGAGTACTAAAATCTATTCTCTCTCAGTGGAGTCTTAGTATATGCGTACAACTTAATGATTACTAGGTTTATGTATTATTTATCCCTTTTACAGGCTTACATTAAGTATGCAAATGATGTTAATGAAGTAATTTTGCGAGCCTAAGGTCGACAAGGCATGATAAACTCAATATGCAATCAAAACATATGCATAAGAAACCAATTAAACATCAAATACTCTGTATAAAAGCTGGAAACAATTAAGTCCGATCAAATAGTGAAAAAGACCCTAACTCAACGATTAACAGATTGCTAATACAAATAAATGAGTCTTCCTATGAATTAAAGTACTAGCAGGACCTTCTTATAGCTCTGAATTCTTCCTTTAATGGTACGTGGCGTACGTGTGTCGACTTTACCAGCCTAAACAAGGCCTGTCCAAAAGACAACTACCCCTACCACCCATTGACTGGAAAGTGGAATGCCTAGTTGATTCCTAATACGAGTGTTTTTTTGACGCATACAAAGGATATCACCAGATTCTGATGAAGGAATATGACAAAGAAAAAACAACTTTCTACACCGATCAAGGTCCTTCTGCTACACCAATATGCCTTTAATGTTCTACACCGATCAAGGTCTCTTCTGCTACACCAATATGCCTTTTAAACAAACAAACGCGGGCACTACCTACCAGGCATTGGTAGAAAGAGAATTCAGATCCTAGATAGGCGTAAATCTTGAAGCATATGTCGACGACATGGTCATCAAAACAGACTCATCATTATTTATCTTTTTTCGTGGGACTGATATTGCATACTTGCTTCTTTATGTTCATGACATTATCCTCACTACTTGTTCTACAACTTTTCTTCAGAAAGTTATCTCCTCGCTTAATGGAGAAATTGCTATGGCTGACCTAGGCTCTCTTAATTATTTTCATGGTGTGTCTGTTCAACGTTCTTCTACAGGTTTATTTTTATCTCAGACTACTTATGCTCAGGAGCTTCTTAAGCATGATCATATGTAGAAGCGTAATCCTTGTCAAAATCCTGTTGATACTGATTCTAAGCATGGTCCTGATGTGTCTGATCCTACATTGTACCGCAGCATGGCCGGTGCTCTTCAGTATCGTACATTTACACGACATAATTTATCCTATGTTGTTCAACAGGTGTGCCTTTATATACATGATCCTCGGGAGCCTCATTTTTTTGCTCTCAAGCATATTCTTCGGTATGTTCGAGGTACTCTTGATTGTGGTTTACAGCTACATGTTTCTACTGCTTCTCAGCTAACTGCTTACACGGATGCTGATTAGGCTGGTTGTCTTGTCACTCGATGTTCCACATTTGGCTATTGTGTTTTCCTTGGAGATAACTTGTTTTCTTGGTCTGCTAAGTGTGACAACTGGTAAATTTTGGGAGCCTTTTTAAATTTACCGCATTACGTTTTAAAACGAATAGTTTATCACTTGCGACCACTTTTGAATGCGTTGGATATTTTATTCGGATTTTGGTTTATTTATCGTGGATTTTTATAATATGACGAGTATTCCTTTGTGAACCCCGTGAGGCACTCCGTGAGTCGGCACAGTTAGACCTAATAAAAACGAGAAATATTGACTTTTGGACGCGTTAAATTTTTATAGACGTATTTATACTCGATTTGACTGGAAAAATTATTCTAAAAACAGTGGAAAACATTAAAATTACTCGAGAAGTCGTCTCGACACTTAAATCTATCCCGGTAACGTGTTATAGGAAGTTTGGCCAATTGTCATTTCCCACCCCATGCCCAAGTTACACAATCAGTCCTTGAGGGACATGATGTATTGATTCTTAGTCCTAGTACTATATAAGGAATACTTATAGTCTCATTTAGGGTTATCCACCCCATTCACACATAACAGCCGACACATTCCTCTCTCTCTCCATATTTCCTTTTTTCGGCCACACTTTCCGGCGACCACCACACGCCCTCACCGCCCCTCTTCTTCTTACACCACCACCACCAAACCTCGTATTTTAATCTCCTTAATCCATTTCTCAACAAAACGCCCTGTAAAACCCTCCCACACCATTCCCACGCGCCACCAAAAGTTTTTCCGACCAAGATCTATTTGTATCAGAAGGTTTAAAAGGTGGGTACCACCGAGTCACCCGTGGTTGTGACTCGGTGTGAAACAAACTCGAACATATCGAGTTATTTCTATATTTTTGGTACGAATGGGTGATAAAAACATATGGGTTTTTCGTTTTTATGTAACTAAAAATCTCTTATAATCGTTTGGTATCTTTCTTGTTGGTTAGTGTCGAACCGTGGTCCTTTTAACTAGATATGGAAGTAGTCGAGTCGAGTCTTGTATGTTGTTGTTTGTTTGTGTTGCGGGCTGTTTTCACTCGAACCGAGGGTATGGTAAAACCCTCGGCTTCATCACTTATTGTGGTTGAATCTGAGAGTATTCATCGAGTGGATTTGGTTGTTGCGGCTGTTGGACTGTTCTTGTTCTTGTTATTGATAATAGTTGCGGCTATTGGATTGTGTCGAGTATATATTTAGGGACGAATTTGGTTACTGTTATAAATTATGTTGTTACATGTTAGTTATTTTGTTGGCTGTTGAGAAATGAGGTCGAAAAGACCTTAAGGTTGATATGGTTATTGTGGTACAGAGAGATGGAGCCGAGACCATTAGGGTCTCGGCCTGGTTACTTGCTTCTGGTTATTGTTGTTGTGATTGAAATACGGGCGGAGTTGGTAGATAACGTGACGTAGGTATTTTTTTTTTTTGGCCGTTAAAATTTTGTTAGAGGTTGATTGGTATTGCGGCAAAGTTGTTATAAATATATATTGAAATATGTTGTTTGAGCCAAGTCGAGAGTCGCCGAGACTTACTAGTCTCGTTGCGGCCTCGACAAGCCAAACGAAGTACTTAGACTTGATTATTGATATTGGACTTGTGAGGATTGACTTTGACCCGAGTATGTTATAAACTCGGAATGTGACTCGAAATACATATAATGACTCGTAGAAATTTAAAGGAAACTATTAAACTGTAACCTTAAAATATTAATTAACGAACGTATGGTTACTTAATATTTTGAAAGTTAAAAAGGAAAAGTTAAAATATTAATTAACGAACGTATGGTTACTTAATATTTTGAAAGTTAAAAAGGAAAAGTTAAATGACGCGTATGTCGTTATTTAATATTTTGATAAATAAAAAGGTAAAAAGTGCGAGTTATTTATTATTTCGAGGGCATGCAAATTGAGGAATGCTATTTATGAAAATATTTATGTTTTGTGGATTTAGTGCCAAGTCCTGGATTAGTTGACGTTAATAAACCCGACCCACATGGTTATCGGACTTATTGGGCTGACGAGTCCAATAAGAGCCAATAAGCATGTCGGACGAGATTTATTAATGAGCAATTCATCCTTATGACTTACCAAGTATGATTATTGAGTTTTGGATTGATAAATTAATCGAAGGAATTGCGAGACTTATCGAGTTGACGAACTCGATAAGAACCTGACAATTCGTTCGCATAACTTATCAAATCAACACTTAGTCATACGTCCTTGTTCGTGAACTGTTTAGGTTTTAGACTTTATGTGGTGTGAGTACACTTGAGTCATGTCGCGTCACAACTATACACCCGTCGATACCAAACGCTAGTAATTAGTATAAGGAAAGAGATTTTGGAAGTTAAAAGGAATCTACTGGGGATAGTTAGCTTTTGAAAACTTTTACATTTGGAGATTATGTTAAGGCGAGATTACATTATTAGGTTGTGCCGAGTCCGTGAGTACCGATACTTGAGAGCTGCCGATTACTTTGCTTCTGTAGATCTTGTTTGTGCTTTGCTTGCTTGAGGTGAGTTTCATAGCCCCACTTTTACTCTTATTAATGTTTTATTAAACTTGGGGGAGAAAACATGCAAAACCATTTTGAATGGACCAACTGTTATATTATGTTTTGATATGTTGCTATGCTAGTTGACTATGGTTATTATATACAATGGCTTTTTGTGCCTAATTATTAACGAGGGTTTTTGTGCCTATTACTTAAGGCTCATATGCCTATATTCATCTGTAGTGTGCACATATAGGATAACTGTTATTATGTTTGGATATACCCAAGTGTAGGTTTTGATTTGTTTGGTTGCGACCTAGTCACTCATAGCATACTTGATTTCTGATCTTGGTCCACTGTTTTGATTTGCGAAAACCTATGAACTCACTAGCGTTAGCTGACCCTTTTAGCATGTTTTCTTAGGTAATTGATGATGTTTACTTTGGCTATTACTGTTGGAAGCTTGGCGTATGGCATGGCTAAGGATCAACCTAAACTCTGATAATGCTTTTGGGGACCTATTTTGCTTATTTTATTTTGGGCCTTACTTTAATTACTTTCAGTACTTTTGGTTAAATGTAGGCTTGAGATATGGATTTTGAAATGTTTTATGTAAACGGATAATGTCATCCTGCTTTCTATGCTTGTGTTGTGTACCAATTTCGTAGCACCCCAAAAACTTGTTTTGTCTTCCACTGAACCGAATTTTGGGGGTGTTACAGATTGGTATCAGAGCTCAAGGTTATAAAGAACTGGGTACTTATCAAGAACCTAGACTATAACCATTTTTCAAAATTGATCCTTGACCAAGACATGCCAGCCTGCCAAGCCGAAGCCGCATGATTTGAGAACTGGAATATTATGATTATGAGTTATGATTGATTTATATTTGGAACTTATATGTGAAATCTTGGCGATATACTAGAATGATACTTTATGACTTATGCGGTAATTGTTTGAACATATTTAGAATAATGCGGTATTTCTTTAGTACTTGGTTTGAATATAGTTGATGATTTTTGAATGTTGAAGAAATCTTGTCATGATTTTTGTTTTTGAGATTGGCTATTTCGTACGCCTATACCTACCCTATGCCATTGTCACAGACGATGCCTTCATTAGCACATGATGTCTATGAGGAGATTCTTACTCCTGCATCCCGCTTAACGCGGACTATGATGATATCAGCTCAGGACGATCCTTATGCGATCATCCGACACTCAGCTCTCACATCACCGTCATCAGTTGCTCATATGCCACAAACCTCACTCACTCTTCAGCCATCATCATCAGTTGGTCGCCCTAGCTCCTTGCGACAGCTTACTCTACACCAGGCATTAGCCCGAGCTCAGACTCCTCAGCTTTCCGGCAGCTCCACTACTCACATGTTGATGCGATCACCATCGCCACCCATGCATGTCCCAGCTCACTCTCTTCTGTCATCACCACTTGCATCATCATCCCGCCGAAGACCCCGATCACCTACTCCATTATCACATGACTCACCTATTCCACAGAGACGTCGCTTCAGTGATCCAGATTCAGAGGATGAGGATGAGGACGATGATCCTGAGGGAGAACCTCAGGAGGAGGAGGAGGTTGATCTAGATGAGGCCATTCCACCAGATCAGGAACTTGCACCCTTAGTGCACTCACCTGAACCAGACTCTCTCGATCACATACCAGAGCCTGATTCTCCAGAGCATTCTTTCGAGTTAGCCTCACCTCCTCACTCACCTGGGCCAGGGAGTCCGCCACCCCCAGGCACTCCATCACAGGTTGCTTCAGAGGCAGCAGCCCATGAAGAGATGGGTCAGATTTTGGGGCAGATCACCGCCCACGAGGAGAGGATCAGTCGGATATCTGATTGACTGGTGGGGGTGTTAGCAGCGAGATTCAGAGAGATTGAGAGAGACATGGGCGTACTGTATGGTAGGACCACATCACTGAGGCGTGACCTGTTGGATTGGCGAGATATTTGCAGAGAGGTATCTTGACTGCGCGAGACACCGACAGAGCCCTTTGGCGTAGGGTCATAGCGCAGCAGACTATGATCGATCAGCTCAGGAGAGACCGTGAGGTGGACCGCATTGAGATTTCATCTGTGTGGAGACAGATGGCAGACCTAGAGGCTGCTTTGAGAGAGATTCGCTGAGCTCGTGGCTAGTTATGCTTAGACTTATGACTGTTGTACCATCCCTAAACTAAGGAGTCCTTAGTTAGAGATGTTGGTGTTATTAGCTATCTTTGTTATCTTTAGTTATCAGTATCATCTATGAACAATCAGTTATCCTTTCTTTTCGTTGTACTTCGATAAACTTGTATCGTCACTAATGTTATTATGGATGAAAACTTTTGAGAAATATGATTTTGAGCATGTATTGTTTGCGATAGGAACGGAATAGTATTCTTGTTGTTGTGATTGGTATTCGTGTTGGTATTCAACTCTGTGATGATCACTTTCTGGTATGATATTATATATTGTGTGGAATCTCATGAATCTCTTATCTTGCTATTCAGATCAATGGCTCCAAGACGAAACCCAGCTAGGACCACCCGAACAGGGCCTGCTGCTGTCAACACCGGTCGTCGAGGCCGGAGTCCAGTTCGAAATCTTTATGGTTAGAATACCGACAACCAAAATACCAACATCCCAACTAATGAATAACAGAATGTGAATGATCAGGGTGTCAATGGTCACACTCCACAAAACACCCCTCCTGTGAATCAAGCTCTAATTGAGCAACTTGTAGCTCAGTGTGTTGCTAAAATCTTAGCTGAGTCTAATCACTCAAATACCTCTGCTGGAACTCCACCACCTGCCAGAAACCGTGGTTGTACTTACAAAGAATTTCGTACTTGTGGGCCAACTGAGTTTGGCGGAACCGATGGAGTTGTTGTGCTAATGAGGTGGATGGAGAAAATCGAGTCAGTGTTCGTTGTTAGTAACTGTGAGGAAAATACCAAGGTAAAGTGTGCCACCTTCTGTTTGAAAGACGAAGCATTAACTTGGTGGAACAACTACCTCAAATCTGTTGGGAGTGAGGTGGCTTATGCTATGACATGGGATCAGTTCAAGGCCTTATTGATTAAGACCTACTATCCATGGAATGAGGTTAAGAAACTCGAAATTGAATTTTGGAATCATAAGGTGAAAGGTACGGACACGACAACTTACAACCGTCGTTTCCAAGAATTGTCACTACTTTGCCCCGAGATGGTTCATACTGAGGCGTTCAAGATTGAGCGATATACCGATGGGTTTCCACTGGCAACTAGGAATGATGTGATTGCTGCAAACCCGACTAATCTCTATGAAGCCATCACAATAGCCCAACGTTTGATGGATTCACTAGTTCTTGAATGTGCAGATAAGGGGAGGAATGATAAGAGGAAAAGGGAGGATCAACCTAAGGGTAGTGACCACCCGAACAAAAGGCAAGAGGTCGCTAAGGTTTATGCTATTGTTGATGGGGAAAAGAAGGTTTATAAGGGGAATCAGCCAAAATGCAACCGTTGTAATCGTCATCACCACGGGCCATGTACTGTAGTGTGCAACAACTACTAAAAAATAAGACACAAAGCCAAATACTGCAGATCCCGACCCCTGGCCATGGCGCAAACAACTCAGGGAACGGATTGGAAGGCTAGTGTCACCTGTTATGGATGTGGGAAAAAGGGACACTACCGGAATGAGTGTCGTGAACAGTGGAACCAAGGGAATCAAGGAAACCCAGGAAACGGGGGAAATCATGGGAATCGAGGTACGGGAGGATATGGGCATAATCAAGGTAATCGAGGAGCAGGAGGAAATCAGGGAAACCAAGGCACTGGAAATCAACAGGGAGATGTGGGAGCAGCGCAAGGAAGGGTGTATATTATTGGGAAGGAGATCAAGGAGGACCCGAATGTTGTTACTTGTGGAAAACTAGAAGGGGGGTTGAATAGTTTTACGTCTTTTTAATTTTTTTTAAACTTTTGTTTACCTTTAAAAACTTCGATTCGATCTTATGTGACTTCAACTCTTAAACAATATGAACAAATATAGACAAATATAAATAAGTAATGCAAGTAAAGTAAAGTAAATGAAATGAAAGATAGGGATGGAAAGATCAAACCACAACACAAGGATTTATAGTGGTTCGGCTACAAGGACACCTTCCTTGCCCTACTCCACTCCCCGAGTCACCTACTCGAGAGTTCTCTTCACTATGTCAACAAACTCTCTTATGGCGGAGAATACCTTACACAACTTTAGCTTACACCGGCTTAACGACACAAAGCTAGATGTCGGGTTCTAATCGTAGCTAGAACCAATCTCACAACTTATACACGACTTCTTCACGACTTATTCACGACTTCTTCACGACGGCTTCACGACTTCTTCACTACGGCTTCACACCTTCTTACACGACGGCTTCACAACTTCTACACGACGGCTTCACAACTTCTACACGACGGCTTCACAACTTCCGGCTTCACAACTTCTAGACTTATGACTTCACAACTTATACACTACTTCTTTACAACACAACTACTTACTTACACTTAGATCTACTTATCACAACTATACAACACTTTACACAACTACAAAGTGATATGAATTGAACTACAATACTTCTTCTCTAGTTGAAGGAGTATTCTTCTTTTGCACTTGGATGATGAAAGCTTGGATCACTTGGAAACCAATGCTTAAGAGAATATGATCAAAGGATTTTAGAAAGGATTTACAAGGATTAGAGAAGATTTAGAATAGAAGGTTTGGGGTGCAAAATGTGAGAAAAAGTCCAGGGGAAAACCAGTATTTATAGGCAAAAACTGGACAGTTGGAGGAGCGGGGCAGTCCCCTTAAATAGGGGGTCGGTCCCCTTAATTTTAAGAGGGCCAACTTTATGAATTAAGGGGGCCGCCCAAGATGAACGTTGCCCAGTTCTGTCTTTTTTTGGGGAAGGTTTTTCTGGAACATTTTTGCCATTTTTGGTTGAAAATTTGAATTCATAAATTTATAATGGATTAAACCTTTTTATTTATTACCAAAAATGTTTTTCTAAAAGATATAAAATGTTTTTGACATATTACAAAAAATCTAGTGATTAACAAAATGTTCCTTTGATCATATAATGCATTAAGCATTTGTTTGTTCATACCTTAAGTGATTGAGTTGTTAAAATAGATATTAACAACTAAATACTTGTTTACGTCATAATTTTCCGTTTAATGATTTTACATTTTGTGATTATCAAAACGTAGAGATATCAAAAAATATTAATAACGTGTTTAGGCATTATTTATATCAACAATCTCCCCCTTTTTGATGATTACAAAATCTAAACTCATTAAATTGAAAAATTAATTTTTAGACAAGTATTTAGTGAGTTTATATCTACTTCTCCCCCTTTTTGTAGAATCAAAAAGGTTATACCGACAAGTTTTAGACGTTAAATTTGTCGGGATGGGAACTCCCCCTTGATGTGTACTCCCCCTCGTTTGAGGGCACCAAGGAGACGAGCTATGGAATTCTTGCAAGAAAAATGTTAGAAGCACAAGTATATGTAATAATAATAAGCAAGCATATAGAATAAGAGTATTCATTAAATAAAAGGGTTGTGTATAAATACACACCCAAGTAGATTACATCATAAGGCATGTAAACAATCAAACAATTCAACTAATGATACTACATAATCATCCAAAAGGTACATAATCCCCATAGAGCTTGCAACCAAAAAGGGTGGAAAACATTATTTTTGTTAAAACATTTCATCTAGTTTGGAGAGAATGGAGGAGGTGGTGAAATGGGTGAAGATGGTGGAGGTGGTGGTGGAGGTGGGTTGGTTAACATATGCTCAATGCATGAGAACATGTATTGCATCTCATCACGAAGACCAAAGATGATGGTTCGGTTATGAATACAACAAATGCAAGTGTCTCCATGAGCTTCAAGAAGACTCCAAGGAATGGGTTTAACAAAGAGAGGTGGTGGAAGTGGTAAGAATGAAAAGTGAGCATCAAGAGGTGTGATAGGTGAGATGGAGATGGCAAGCTCGGTGGATGGAGGTTCTTGAGTGAGATGTGGTGGTGATGTTGTTTGTGGTGATGTTATTTGTGGTGAGGAGAGGTGTTTGTTGATGTAGTCATTGATGGATGAGGTTGAAGGTAAGGAAGAAGAGGAAGTACCATTGGTGGAAGGTGTTTTTGATGGTGCATTAGGTGCATTTGGAGATGAGCATTTAGGAGGTGGTGATGGAGTGGTGTTGTCTTCCTTAGTGAGATCAATGAAAAGTTGTTTGGGTGGTATGATGACCATTTTGTGTTTCTTAGAGGACTTGGAAATGGAGGATTTTGGTGATAGCATGGTGTTTTGGGTTGGTGTTTGAAGGAGATGAGGATTGATGAAATAAGGTTTTATCATTTGGAGGGAATTTATAGTATGAAAGTGAGGTTCGTTTGGGTAAGGTTTTGAGGTTTAGTAGTAATGTTCCAAACTCAGTTGGGTTAATAAGAGAAAGGGTAGCTGAGACTAGAGAAAAGGGGTCACAAAATGCAAAAGAAAACAGTGAAAATTACTGTCCAAATGGCTGGTCCCCTTAAAATTAAGGGGACCGTTTAGCAAAGTTAAGGGGGCCGCCCATCTGGTGTTTTCCCAGGCGACCAAAATTGAAAAATTCCAGAAAAGGGTCAATTTTTGGGGTGTGTTTGCAGCAAGCTCTATTTGAACCATGTACATTAGGAATGATTTAATAGTAACAATAACATATTAAGAGATAATGTACATATGTAAACTAGTAAAATCATATTATAAGCATATCATAGGCATATTTTATTAAATAAACTAGTTACTTAGTTCTATCATGAAAGAGGTTAAACATCTAGCATAATTCAAGTCATACCAAAAAAAATATCAAGGAAATAACACTACACATAATTGTTTAAAAAAACATAACATCAAAGTTCAATAAATCTCCCATCAAATGCATCTACTTCTTCTTTCCAAGCATCTTCCTAAGAGTTTTTCCAATGGACTTGAAACCACCTTGAACCTCCTGATGCATCTGCTGTGTGGTGTTGAGCAATGAGGTTTGTCTTTCGAAGAGGAGTTGGTCGGTTTGTTCAGAACGAGAAGGAACTTGATAGTAGGTGTAATCAAGTTCCGGAAGATTTTCAACGAAGGTCCTAGGTGATGGAGTACTAACACGTGATGTGCTTTCCACCTCATCATCATCATCATCATCATCATCATCATCATCTCCTTGATGAGATGTAGAACCACGAGGTGGGAGTGAGAAAGAACTATGAGATTTGCCATTTTCACTTCGGGATCGACGAGGTTGGACACGAACAAGAGGACGAAGGACCGGTTGAACGAAATCATAAATATCACTCTCAAGATGAGGGTAATGTTCCATGACATGATAATAAAGTCGAGTAAGGAACATACCATAAGGAAGATTGGCATTACGAGTGTTTTTGGCGCATATGATACGATGAACAAAGAGATACGCCAAATTGTATTGTTCTTCAGCAACAACACAATACAACATGTGAGCAATGCTCGCCGTGAGATGATCACGGTGACCACCAGTACCGAATGCATTCTCTCGAATGAGTTCTTCCCAACGCTTCATGTCGGGGCGTAACTCCTTGAGGAGGATTTGGTTTGCATGGATGTCAACATTTTTTGACTTGATCTTTCGGCTAGTCGTACCACGTTCTAGCCCAAGAAATTGACGAATGTCACCGGGAGAAGGAATCTCAGAGTAGTAAGGACCATCTTGAGGTCGATGTTGCTCAAGAGAAGAAAGATCCCATTCATTTGAGAAAACGGCTTGACCGTTGTGTGGAATTTTGAGAATTTGACCGAATTGAGCGAGAGTAAGAGTGATGAATTCGTTTTGGATCATAAAGGAGATGAGGATATAACCATTGTTATCGGTTTGCACCGTAACTTGGCTATAGAAGTCAAGAACAAAGCGAGGAACGATACGCTCATTGATTTTGTAAAGACAATCAAGGCGAACATTTGAGAACATTCGTTCGATATAGTCGGATTGATAGAAAGATGGATCGACAATTCTCCCCTCATGAATGTTTCTATCTTCAATGGGACGATAGAGACATGCAATAGCGGGAGAAATGCCGGGAGTGGCAGAAACTTTTGGAATGTATTGTTTTGTTTTGGAGACATCACCAACCGTAACTTTAGGCATTTTCACCTAAACAAGATAGCAACAAGAAAAATAAGATTAAAAAAAATGCATGTGTCATATACACTACTTATGTGGAACACAAACATACTTCGACTCTAAAAATTAAATCCTAAGAAGTAGTTTGGAATGTTCCTTAGTTTTAATTTTTAACTCGCTTAAAATGTATTTTATGATGTTGAGAAGTAGTTATCATGATGTTTTGATAAAGAATCATAAATATTCAAACGCTCCTTTATACATCATAAGCCATTTTGAAACGTGGCTAGATAAACATTAGATTGTATGTCTAGCTATTTCTTACGAGTATTCATGTTAAGAAACTTATGAAAGAGATGAAAACATAGATTTTGACTCGAAAATGTGTTTTAATTCATTATGCCAAACGCTCCCTTTTTCTAGAAAAATAAAGACTCGTATCTCAATATACATATGAATTATGTATCTTGATGACTCAAAATTACTAGTTGCATTTTTATAAGCTCGATAATTAGTTGTTAATTTTATTTCGACTATTTTATGACCTAATCCAAACAACCTCTTATGTTTATAAAATTGTTTTTCATGATTCAAAAAGTATATTTTTAGGATTAAAAGTTGTGATACTATAATGTAGTTAGTTTTAACAAGTGTTTATGGCATTTTTCAACAATGTATAACAAATTTTGAATGAGAGTGTTTGGTTTTTCAAAATTTTAGCATGAGGGTTTTAGATTATTTAGATTCTAGGTTAATTAAGTACTCTAATCCTATGGGAAGCATTTGGCAATGAGTATCCTAGGCTTAATTTCAACATAAGTTCGAATTTAAAAATTTTAACTAAAATATCAAATTGTGATTAGACTCGAAATTTGATGAAATTAGATGAAATGTGTTTTTGAAAACTTACAATATATGTTGCTAATCGAGATATAAGTGTTTGCCCCTTGCGAATTTAGCCCGAATTGGTGATTTGGTAAGTGATTTTGATGGTTTTTGGGTGGTTTAGCTCGTTCACAGCAGGTAGCAAAGAAAGGGTGTGTGAGAAATGGAGTGTTTGGCAAAAGTTTTAAGAGAAAAATCGTTTTTGGTAGCATCAGATGGCCGGTCCCCTTAAACATTAAGGGGGCCGCCCTCGTTAACTAGCCGGTCCCCTTAATTTTAAGGGGCCCGCCCGCCAAAAATGGGAATTTTTGATATTTGTTTCTAACGGTAAAATATTTATATGTATATGTATATATAGATTTATAATAT
Source organism: Artemisia tridentata subsp. tridentata (assembly GCA_021014915.2). Classification (NCBI taxonomy): domain Eukaryota; kingdom Viridiplantae; phylum Streptophyta; class Magnoliopsida; order Asterales; family Asteraceae; genus Artemisia; species Artemisia tridentata. The sequence continues at coordinate 72,816,727 of CP139503.1, forward strand.
ATCAAAAATACGTTGGATTGTATAGGCACGAGGAGGGAATGCTTGACA